>BMAU01021198.1:0-600000 GCA_019973935.1 Trichonephila clavipes
GTATTGCTTTCGATAGTGTTCAACAGATAAAATATCGTCGCACTTAAATGAATTTGTGACGAAAGACACAATTTATTTTGAAGAATGATAATAATTTATAATTAAAAATAACATACATGAAACACTTTAATCTTTTCGCAGAGTTTCACCATTCCCCAGAAATCTTGTGAGCAATGACCCACATTTACAAGGAAAAAGGGCTGCACATGCAAAGTGTTTTCATACGCAACGACTAATTTTTTGTTTGACGTAGGGTACCAGGAAATGCCAATATATATATAGCGTGCGTGTATATATTTTCTTCCTGGTTTCTTTCAGAAGATTTTATATTATCTTAACATCAACGGAAAAAGGGAATTTGAGTGATTTACAGTGTTCAACACCACAAAATCTTTGAACTTAAAATCATTAAAGCATGGGCATCTTTTCCAAAGTTGAATACAGGCCTGGCTCCGAATATTCAAATTTTCCGAGTTAGCAATAGGTATATGTATCTTGCGCCTATAATCGGGTTAAACTGCCTTTTTTTGTTTTACCATAAAATTCAGCCGCAGCCGAAAAATATAATATTTCGAAATCTAGGGGTATCGACAGAGTAGTCGAGTTGTATAGCCATCATATTCTTGCCTTATTATACGCGCGTCAAAAATGATGTCACATACAGCACCAAATATTTCAGCCGAAAAGTAATTCACTCCTATATGTACCATTTGGATTATAGATATAAAACAGCCACATGTTCTGCTGCACATTCGTGTCTTACACACTCATTTTATGAATTCAGCTAAAAGAGGAATTATTTGAAATAAAAATATTTTTCTTATTTTGAAAAATCATTTGAGCTCTATTTTACAAAGTCTTCAGCAATTTAAATGAAATACAATGTATTGCGAAAAAACACACACACATAAACATTGGTTTCTTTGCACATTTTCATCTGTGCATTAGCGAATGGCTGAATTGTACGCAATTTGTTCCAAGTAAGGCGGTTAAATTAGCCATATGATAGCTTTTTAAAACGCAGAATGTGTACATGTACCAAGATTTCAAAGAAGCGATAAATTGCTGCTGTAGCTCACATGTGTATGATAACAATGAAAATTAATAACGAAAAATAATTGGTTTACCATAAATACTATTGCAATATTTGTGTCACTGATATTCAATAATTACATTACATCCTATAATTGCGCCAGAGCTGACTAAACAAAGTCATACAGCTCGTAACGAGCTGAATGAAAATGATACATTTGTTCTCGAGAAGATATAGAATATTTCCATATATGAATCGTGTTTAAAAGGAATGATACGCCAAAAACAAAACATCAAAGTAAAAGCAAGAAGTCGATGCTCCTAAAATAAATTCAAAGTTTTAAATAAGTGATGCCATGTTAGTCAAAGTTTAGACATCTGTGTTTTAGTCAATGTCGAACATTTTCTTAGCGTAGAAAGATACGTTACGCAATGCCAATAGCGTCAGACAATTTTTCAATTATTTAATGCAAATTTTTTGACATAATACAAATTGTACTATCTTCCACTAATAGCCTTTACTTGTGCGTTAACGCCAGATGTTAGATTTATTAAAATATCGACTCCTTTGTTTTGTTTCTGTTATAAGCCTCATGCGTGTAAAATTTTCTCCATGATTTTCGTAAACACATAATTTGCAGAAAGTATTTCTAAATGATGTTTTATAGGCCTAAAATATAGCAAATTATAGCCTTTCTTTCAGCTAAATCTTTATATATTTGTTAGCGTTTTATTTTTTTAATAGAATTTTATTCAAAAACTGACATTTCATTATAATCTCGATATATTACATTGTAAAAATGTTATATTTAGTTGGTCGATCTACTCTTGTAATATGATCGCTTATTTAAATATATATTCGCTAGATTTGAAATTAAATAAAATGGAGAAATATTCTCGGTTAAATTATTGGTTTTCAGTCGCAAGATGTAAGCATTGATTCATGGCTGCAAATTAAAGCCTGGTCAATAATCACCAGGAAGAAAAGAATTTCATATTAATGTCATGACAAGATTTATCTATTATCGAAATCTTCCATAAGGCTATTTCCTAGCCTTAGAACAGCAGGCTTCCCTGCTGCGAATAATACTCGAGTGTTATCACAGATCGTTAGGACAGCACTTCTGCGGTCAGCGCAATGTTGGTTTACACCACATTTTAAAGCGTATCTGGCGGCCACGTATGACCTCGCGGCCGGCATGAAATCGGTTTGGCATCACCAGGCCGCGCAGAGTCGCCGTTAAACGGCGGTGGTTAAACGTCCTTTCGTTGGTGTGATGCGGTGGTGTTGATGAGGCCCATGACCACGTCGTTTAACTGATGGTCATCAGCATGATTGCCGCTTTTTATATATTACGGCTCTGGCGTAATAAGGTATCGGACAGGCCCGGCATTCGAAAGCCTCCAGTACAGTTAATCCGGGATCCATTAAACTGTCGAAAGCCAAACGTCCCCGCAGGAGGTAAAGCAGAGAGGGCGGTTCAGCTCAGGTAGCCGTTCTCGCCTTGACCACGGTTCAGAGAACCGTCGCGCCCGCGTGTGGGTTAACAGTGCGACGTTAATTAATTTCACTCACTCGTGCCTTGAAGCGCCGTGCGACGTTACAGTTTCTCATTCCCGCGTATCTTCTGAAATACAGTTTTATTGAATATCATTCGTAGCAATATAAAGGTTTGGTGTCGATGCATAGTTGCAAACAGCAACACAAATTTTAAAGATACTCGGCTTTCGTAGTCGACATATCGACTGAAGCCTTAAATATAAATGGTTGCATTAAATACTTTTTTAAATTGTAAGATAGTGTTTTAAAAATATATTTTTAGAACAGGCTACTGATCAAAGAATTGCCTAGAGTAGGCGTATTCACGCCTTCATGATTACCTTTCTGTATTCTCCAGTTCCAGAAAACGGCCATCAGGCGCTTAGGCGTCTAGCTAGGCAACTGTACCGGTTGCCGAGAATAAGAAATAACAGCGTCGCGCCACCGTTAAGAAGGAATTTTCCGAAACATTCCACACGGCGTTATCGACAGTCGATTTGCCAACAAAGGCAGGGAAGATCTGTTCATCAATATAATTATGGGCCATGTTTTATATTGTAACAAAGAAAGTGAAAATGGGAAAAAGGTTAATAATATCGTTCAGATATGATTTTCTATAAAAGATAAAAATTATGTATATAGTAGATGTTTACAATAAGTTGAATGAAATTTCCTGACTTTAGCATATGGCAAAACTGAAAAGAAACCTGGAATATTTCGGAAGGTATAACGCACTCTATAGTAACCGTATTTTACCCACAATTTTGGGAATACTGCTGCGATACGCACACTTTTTTTTAACGAAAGAAACCCGAAGGCGGCAATGCTCTTATCTTTCGAAGTCTGTGGTAAATGATGCGAGTGGATATTGTGCATGGGTGGCTCAAACCCGATATATTGTGTCGTATTTTCAATGTAGTATAGCCTAATACTGATGGGAATGGAAGAGATTGCCTATGGGCGGGATCGGGTACGCGAAGAAGATAGAAAACACAGAATTTGCCGATAAAAGATGAAGATTTAACATTTATCAAATTTTCATGTTATTCAATAACGAAAGCCTATGTCACACACTCTTTAAACAAACAGTATTTAGATACTGGAAATCTAATTTTTATATGTTCCTATTTCATTACTTTTTAAAGCTTTCATTTATATCCAAAGGGAAGGGACGGCAAGCCCCTTATAGCGATGTTTTTTGCTGAAGTGCTCGCATACTGAATAGTTGTTATTATCTATAATTTTATTACATGCTAAGACTCAACTGTTATAAGAAATGGAAAAACAGAAATGAAAGTGAATATTTGATTATAAAACCAATATCATTTGTAAGTAAAATATATTCATTCTATTTATGTTCTAAACTCTTATGTTTAATTTAGATTTCTAATGTTATGAAAACATGCCGAGTAGATCATTCTTAAAAACAGACATGAAGAGTTGAGAAACAGCCACCAGAAAGCCTCCAGAAATTTTCCGGAAGCGCGAATTACGATTGATGTAGAGGTCTGCTTCCTTCCACACCTTAAATAAATGCCAAATTGATATTTTTGCGTGATTCAGATATCGTACTGTACTTTGTTTTATACATGAGTGATAAACAAAGGTATTGCATGTATTGGTCTTTGCCAACGTAAAAGTTTATGCCGGAACCGATCACTTCGAGATCGCCAGGTGAATTATGTCATAGATATCGCCTGCTTTAAAGAGGATTGAATAGGGTTTAAACAGCGTGGGAATGCCCAGTGGGGAGCCGCCATGCATCGATTGATACCACGGTCGCATTTCACCCGAAGCTGCTGGGCGGATAATCGAACCGGCACGCATCTAGTTGCGAAACCTTCAGACGTGACTTCAGCCCGTTAACGCTGCGCTGTGGGGCGCCCGGTTAACTTGAAATGCCGTGAACGTAACAAATGTCTTCACATATTAAAGTTAATATTTTACAATTCCTGAAATTATTTACATTAATATTTTATACTGTGCCTTGAATTTTATATGACTTATTCGAATTTCCTTATTGTTTTCGCAACTGTTAATGCTTCGTAGTACCGAACTAAAAAGCCTTGCGGTTTGTCACCTCCTGTGTCGAGGCGCCATTCTCGTGCGGTGGGGATCGCCGCTAATGCCAGTCCGACGCCCTTAAGAACTTACATCTTGGCATGGAATTTCGAAAGAGCGCCATTATCATAGTTTGTAATCAGGCATGACTCGCCGTCAATATCCTTCATGCCTTTTCCCACGGGCGATATGTACAAAAACAATCAGACTTGAATGTCCCTTACTCAATATTCCATTGAGCAAGCTCTTTAGAATTAACAGAGGTTTGATCACTGTAAACTTGAATTGATATTTGCAGAATTTAAACTTAACTTTTGACAGTAAGCCTCAAAGCAGTTCAGAATGCGTATTTTCTAATGTACTTATTCTCATATAAAATTGTGTCATATCTGAGAACTCCAGCAGTATATTGAGAATGTTATTTAAGTAGATCGGCCAAATTATCATGGCCAGAGCCTGGTAGCTTTGTTCTTGATACTTCGAGCTTGATTCCCAAAGACTCTCGTCTAGGCTGATGCCTCAATCGGAGCTTTCGTCCTCCTTATGGTGAGGAAGTTTGAGAGAGGTTATCTCAGTTGCTCTGTTAGCTTAATCGCGGTTCAATGCAGATCCATATTGCTCTACTTCGTATTTCCTCGCCAGCTTCCAGTTCAATGCCATAATATTTATTGCCTGAATAAATTAAATTGAAAAATATGTGAACATTTTCTAGTTCTCATATTTTCGCGAAAATTAAATGGTTTCACTTACTCTTTGTCCAAAAACATGACCATTTGAATTATTTCGTTTTTTAACAACTAATATTTGTAACCGATAGCCATAATTCCAAATACTTTCAAATAGTCAATAAAAAGAAATTGCCTTCTGACGGGCAAAAATTGGCCTTCAGCCAACCTTCATTAGACGCTTTCCATACCCAGTTGCTGCCACTTTTCTATATCACTGCGATCTCTTCTTCACTTTATTATTTACTATTTCTACTGCAGAAATCTTGTTTTATAAATGATTAATTTCCACTTAATCATTTTAATTCTGATATCAGAAGGTGATTTTATTTATCTGGGTGTTCGGAATTATACAAGAGCAAAAATAAAGGGAGGGGTCTGAATGATTGCAATTTTATTGTTGTTATTAACCGCTACGACCCATGTCGTCTTTACAATGATTCTTTGTAGATAGAATGCTCTTGCTTCAATGCAGCAAACGGCACACACTTCGATGCCGAACAGTGAGATCAAAAGAATTAAATGCAGAAAAATTATAAAATACAATAGCTGTCGAACGATGAAAGGCTCGATGTAAAAATTTAAAGAGCCGACCTGGCAACTGAAAAATCATTAGAACATGAGAAACACAAACTGGTACAGTTAAATTGTTTCAGCCTCAGTGTGTGGTTTGTTTTCTCTCCTTTCTGGGGTAAATTGTTCTTTTGAAATGCCGTTCTATTTAAACTTTCTCCGAAGAAGAAGACAGCTGGTTTATGCAAATGCCATATCTAAACATTAACTTTAGGTATGCGAAGTTAGTGAGTAAGTTGAAGTCATAGTCACGACGATTACAGATCAAAGATTGTGCCAACTGATTAGTCGGGTCGTTGCATCAATATTTAGGAGCAATGGAATTACGGTATTCTGAGACCGCAGACATTCAAAGTGGCGTTCCAAAGAATAGCTGATTGAATTATAATCAAATATTAAATACTTTCTGGCTAGTGTAATTGTATTCTGGCTTCAATATACGCGAGCTTACCCTGACTGTTAGCGAGAGAACAATAAATTGAATATTCCTGATAAGTGGCTGATCTTCTTCAACCTCAAACACGCCGATATTTAACTCGTTTGTCACACCAGCAATGAGATGGGCCCTTCTCGTGAGAGGATGTCGGGGAAGATTATCGCCGCACACTAGGTCCTCACTGCTCTTCTTTCCGGGGGAAACTTGAACACAGCCATCTCCCGGGGATCTCGGATATCGTATCGTTGTCTAAAGCTATTTGATTGGTATCAATAATAATAATATTAAATAAGTATACATTATAAATTGTCAAAATTCTTATACTCATTTATATTGCCAAAAATATTATTAATATAAAAAAATTTTTAAGTCAATTCCTTGCTTA
The DNA here is from genome assembly GCA_019973935.1 of Trichonephila clavipes. Classification (NCBI taxonomy): domain Eukaryota; kingdom Metazoa; phylum Arthropoda; class Arachnida; order Araneae; family Nephilidae; genus Trichonephila; species Trichonephila clavipes. The sequence goes on from BMAU01021198.1 coordinate 6,753, forward strand.
GTTCAACAAAAGAAAACTCTACTTTCTTTATTAAATAGTCACAAATATGTATATCTACGCTGAAAATCAATAATATTAATTGACAATAGAAAGCGATTTTCCTTACCATTTTCCTTTCATTATATGATGTTGACCATTTGTCTGTTACTGTTTATTCATTGGCTCAGCTCTAATCATTTCCTAACAAAATAGCATAGTAAAAGAAACACATTTTCCCAGAGAAATATCCTAGGTGGGATTTCGAACTCACGGACAGGTCCAACGTACACATGGCCGCAGGGAACGCTTTTCCTTTCTATGTATGGTTGAATGCCATTTTGCCTGTTACTAGCTTTAATTACCTTTGACTTAATTAATGAATCAATATTTGAAAAATGTATTAACATCAAGTGTTATTCACTCAAAAATTGAAAATGTATTTGAAATAATGTGGCGCTGATAATTATATTACTTTAAATACTCTTCGAATTAGACATAAGTGTAACTTTCTGCATATACAAAATTAAAAACTGCCTCTATATTCAGAGTAAAGAGTATTGTCTCGCCTGTGTTTCCTCACCCTGTAGTAAGGTGGCTCTTTGGTTCACTCTAGAAAGGCTCACAATTATTTCTTGGCCGGGCGATAATGTGCCATATAACCCTTTAAACATCAGATGTAGCGTCTCAGTTATTTAGCATTTCTCGTATATTGTGATATCACCTTCATTTGTTATTGGTTTCCGCCAGTGTAATAGTACTTGTGAATTTTTTATTTGCTGAATGCGTAGCAAGAGCACTGACTGAATGGCAAGCGAAGGAAGATTGATGCTCAAAGGCGAATGTCGATCGGTATTGATAAACATGGTCGGTATTTCTCGAAATAGCCAATGCCGAATGTAGCGAACACCATACCCGCAATGGTAGAAAAGTCGCTTGCGATGAGACTTTTAAAGCTTTTTCGAAGAAACAGCTGCTGTATTACCTCTGGAAAAGATCAGCAAAGTAAGATGTATAAGTGCTGCTTATATTTTTATCTTAATGTTTAATTTTTGTATTGCTTCATATATTTTCATTAAGCATCCACCTTTCTTCCGTTTGGCAATGGTTTTTCCAGCCTTCTGAAGTTTTTTTTTGTTTGTCGCCGCTTCTCCTAGGATATCAGGTCTCTTATCTGATATATTTGCTTCCTCATCAGCGAACATTGATCGGTTGTCGCTGTTTACCGTTTGCGGATTCGCCGTCTGGGGTCGCGGGATTTTTGCGCAAAAATCGAGCAGGAAACTATAAATGATGATTGCGTGCACGAAATCCTTAGGAGGCCAGGAGCCTTCATGTACAAATTCCTAAAGTACACTTGTCACAAAGATCTAGGCAAATCTTCCTTCGGGAAGGAAAACAAATTTGTCACTGATATTCATCATATGCATGTGCCATCATACTTCTGGGAATGCACAGTTCAATGATACATTGTCAGCAGCCATTGAAAGAAAATGTTTAAAGCAGTAATATTATAATTATAAAGCAGTAATATGCTTAATAAGTAAAATTTGTCTGTATTTTGTAGTAAAAACAAATGAAGATATTTATGCTCATTCATTACATACGTTTCAGCCAACTTAAAGCAGGAAGATAAAAACTAGTAGGATTATGGTAATTGTTAATCTATATATATAGTTAATTATTCATCGTTCTCTTTTTTACGTGTATATTTATCAAATAGTTAATTAGGAATATATTTAAATAAAATTTGATGGTTTTTATTTGAGTCCATACAATTGTACCTTACACTATATGAATTATATTATATGAATTAATTGACATTTTTGTAATTAGTGATATTTTTTTCCTGAGAATTTTTCCGTTTTGCTTTCGCTTAATAATTGTTTCATTAAAAACATAACAGTCTATTGAATTACTGATTAGACTTGGAGACAATAATGTTAGTATTGAAGAATGATGAAAGCAAATAATTAAGCAGATACCTTTTTATTCACTCGACCATGCCTTCATATATATAGCTCTCTTTCCGACAAAAATTTTCTTCCACTCACCCGAAACTGTAGAGTATATTTTGAAATCTTTCCGCGGCGAGACTAAGGGTCCATAAATATTGGCTGCTCACCGAAGGTGCCATGACTAATAAATCACCGTTAAACAGATTTCAAAGTATGGAACTGAGCCTTCAAATTCGGGATTGAAAAGAAAAGAAGGAAAATTCCAAAATTCTGACCTTGATTATGAAATAGCAAAAATGAATTTCCCATTCGTGTCCACAGATGACCTGCAGTATTCATTTCGCTCGACGATTTGTGCTTATAAACTTGTTAAATACTATTTAGCGCTACTGCACCGCTTAGACAGGAATCCAACAAAAACACCCAATAGCCTCCCCGCAATGAAAGTGATAACGGGTTACTCCTGGCTTTCCTATGATTAAAATAGGTTTGTACTGTATTTGTCCCGCTTTTCGAGATTACATTATTCGAACTAGATTAGAGGGAACTATTTTAAAATACTTACTATCAGCATAGTTAAAATGACGTAATAAAACTGAAAAACAATTACAAGTTGTTTATTATTTATTGAAACAAATAAAAACTTTTAATTTATCATAAAAACAAAATAAAATAGCATGATGTAATAAAGCCCTTAAAAACATGTCTGCTTCTTGTAAATGCTGGTCAATTTTTTAAACCTGGTTTCTTTCTTTCTCCGTTTAACCAGCATCTTCAAAGTGGTTCATAGATCCCCAGGGACTATGCCGAGCTCATGCCTGTGAAAATACTAATCCCGAGGTGTAAATGGGGTCTACAGGCTCTAATTAACCAGAGATCGCTACTTATTTTAAAAACGTTGATCTGCAGAAAACCAGACTTGGTCATCTCTTAACCGATTTATTTTAATAAACTTAGCGAAGTTAATTCCTGCGGTTAATAAGTCGCTGCTGCCTTAAGACTACATTTTCCAGAATTGCCAAAGAAGTATAATATAGATCCGTCACAAATTTCTTAATTTAGCACCAGGCAATTTCCGTATGACATTATATTCTCATATTCAACATTTAAATGCTCCTTACTCTCTGATTTGGAAATTAGCTTTGAGATAAGATATTTTAAAGTGGTCATCATTGTTATAGTATAATGAACCATACAGTCACATTGAAAGTCAATTACAATAGGAATTGTCAATGAGATTTTTAAAATGTTTAGAATGCAGTCACTCTGGCTTTAAATAGATATCTTCATTTGTCATGAATTATAGAGTATCGTGAGTTTTAATTGCTTCTATATGGAGCTCAGAAATTTGCCTACCTTCAAAAACAATAAAAACTGACACTTACTAACAAAGGATATAGGGAGTTAACCTGACTAGATAAATGCCGAAATTTGTTATTGAAGAAACGTATTCTTCTTCCTCTTGAAAGAGTTTGTTTGTAATTCAGTTATTACCTACTTTAATTTAATTCACACTTGTTACTTCTGAAAGCAAACGCTACTTAATACAAAATTTAAAAGCTAAAATATTTATTATGCTGATAGCCTGCAAAAATTAAAATATCAGATACCGAAGGCTTAGCAAGGGGTCTGGCGAGACAAAGCTGGAACCTGGTTTAAACGCTATTAGCCACAAATTGCCCGCCAAAGAGATCGTAGCTTACCCGTCACATGCATCTGCGCAAATATCTTCCTCCATTCTCAAAAGAGACATTTCTTTGAATTTTTGATGCCATGGTGTCAATTTACTCATTTTTAGCTTTTTGAAAGGTCTTTGCTTCCAAATAAATACACTTGACTGAAAGCATTATGATGTGTACAATGACTAGCTATTGAATCGTGTCGTGAATCACTCGAAACATTTTGTTAGAAGATTCAGTTGCATGAAATGCTGTAATGTGATTTGAGCGTCAAGTTTTTCAAAGCAGGCCACCACTTACAGCATTTACCTGGAAAGAAGGAGCGTGACAAAATATATTGAGAGTCGTTGCTTACTCATCAGTAAGCAAACCAAATATAGACGTTTCTCAAACGAATGAGAGCCGCATATACTTTAGTTATGATCATATCAAAAAATTGCATACATTTAATAATATATATACATTCTGAAAATTGTACCTTTTGTGAAAATCTCGATGAGAAAATTTGCAACATAGTATTGCTATCGGTAATTGTCCCGGGATTTGAGCCGTTATCGACTTCCGGGGCCGAAAAATCCCAGATTCAAATATATCCATGCAGCGTTATTAACTTTTATATTCCTTTTTGTACTTTCGACTGTATTGCAGAAAATTTGATTAAGACTCTGCAATTTGACACAAGTTTATTCATTGAATCAACAAAATTGTAGCTCAGGAGTCAAAATACTTAGAAAGATTTGAATAATAACGCTACTGTAAAAACAATCGACTTATGAGTCTTTATTATCATCTTCAATGATTGAGTCACGCCGGTAGCTTCGTTAGCGTTTTTCGTTTTTCGTGGGACTAGTCATCTCGAAAATTTGATCGCTGCTCGTCAGTACGCTGCAAAAACGCGATAACATTATCCGTTTTTGACGCACAATTTGATCTCAAAATCTATCCTCACATCTTTTCATCATGAGTTGCATCAAAATGGGAATATGATAAAATTCTGCGAAAGAAACTGAATGAAGCTGGCTTGGGATAAAGCCAGAGTAAAATAAAAACAGTCAAATAAAACAGATGCCATATCTACATACCAATTGTCATTGAATATTACAGACAGTTAAGAAAAAGTAAAGCAGAAACTCTTCCTGCTTTGTTATACAAATCTCTTCTCGCCGAAACAATACAAAATCAGAACTTTCCCCCGTGCTCAAGGGAGATCCTCGTTTCGTGGCCTCAATACACTGTTTCCAAGATCATCACTAACAAGTTATTCTTGATTTAAATAGAAAAAAGGCTCGTGAAATTTTTTACAATGATATTTAATATTTATTGATTCCTTAATTGTAAACATTTTATACTCAAAGTCAGTTATTATCTTTGATTGTTCAGGTTCAATTAAATTTAGTTCGTTTTGGGACGTGTGATAAAATATAAGATTATATTTCATTTACCATACAGTTAACATATTTAGAGTTAAAAAGAAACTCGAAGCCTGAGACAGCCCAGTGTTACTGATCGCGGCCGTAGCCACAGAGTACCGTTAATAGCCTGCTTAGATGCATGACTTAATAAGCGTTCATCAAACCATCACAAGATGAAAGTTTGAAAGACCAGGTGAAAGTTACCAGCTATAGTTCTCTTAAAAAAGCACTGGGAAATAAGAATGATTTGATGCAGTTGTTACCTTCCATATATACTTTTAATGCAATCTGTTAATTTGGTGAGATTTAACCCTTCATTGTCAGCACATATTTGCCGCAGTTTTTATTACGCAACAGCTGAATCTTTCACGAAAATTGCGATTACATAAACAAAATATCAACTTTAGGGCAGCCGTGAGCTAATTAATTAATTAAAGATATTAAATTATAAAATAATATACACTATAGCTAATTACTAAAATAAGAATAAATCAGCTTAAGGCCAACATACAAAAGAAAAATAATAATTTAACAGCGAGCGCTAAACGCCGCAGCATTTCTGCTATAAAATTATCGTCATGCTGTGTCAATATCATAGATTTGAAGAATGATTTAAAAGAATATTCTCGCAAAGAATCGGAGCATTGCAAAAATGGTTATCTGTACTAAAGTGAGTGGTACCTACAGTCGGTAGATAAGCTGGTTAAAATTAACAAAATGTATCGTCGTAATGTGCGATTTTCAAAAAGTTTGACTTACCAGAAGATCACGGATCATTATACCGCGTTCGAACTGGGTTTCGCTTTTTAATCAGCTTTGTGACTGCGCGGAATTCTGCATAATGTATAATTACCTTCTTGATTGGCCAAAGCCGTTGGTTCATCGGGGAACTTTTAATTTAATTAACTTACATATGTAGAGTTATCAGTTATTAATACCTTGAAGCAATACCGATTCAACTAAAAATAAAAAAGAAGAAATGTTATATTAGCAAACTAAAATCAATGTTATTGTTCATTTACCTTCGTTTAGCGTCGTAAAACTGCTTTCATTTTAATGCCATTCTTTATGCGAAAACAGAAATAAAAAGATGAAATTTTACAGTTTCTTTAAGGAAATGGTCTGCCGAACAAACATAAAATTTGGTTGCTGAAATTTATGACCGACAAAAATTTCAGCAACCAAATTTTATGTTTATTCAACAGAATATTATTTCCCTTAAAAAGAAATTTCTTAGAATTTCCCATCTTTTTTTTCTTCTGTTTTCGCATAAAAATTAGCATTAAAATGAAAAAGCAATTTTACGACACTTAAACAGGAATCTAAATGAAACAATAACATTGATTTTAGTTTTATATGCTTTTTGATTTCTTCTTTTTTTATTTTAGTTAGATCAGTGACACAAGCTCAAAATATTAATAACTGATAACTCTACATATATAAGTTAATTAAATTAAGTTCCCCCAGGTAGACCAACAACTGGTATCCAAGAAAGAGTAATTATACCATTATGGAAAAGAATTCCACGCACAATTTAAAACAGTTACGTATAAAAGCAAAAAAATTGAAAAGTTCAGACACGGATGGAAAACCTACGAACTATAATGGCTTCAAGTCCGTGGTCTTCTGGATAAATTCAAACTTTGTTGTGTGGAAAATCCTTTTTATTTTTGACAATGCATTTTTGTTAATTTTAACCCTTTATCTACCGACTGTACTTATAAGTACCACTCACTTTAAAATTACACAGAATAACCATTTTTGCGAATACTCCGACGATTCTTTGCAGGAATATTCTTTTAAATCCATTCTTCCAAGATATAGGGCAGCACAGATTCTATGATGAGTATTTTAGCGCGGAAGGCGAATAGTTTTATAGCAGAAATTGCGTTTTCAGCTGACGGCGTTTTTAGCGGATTGCGTAGATTGTCCTTTTTGTTCCAAAAAAACAGTTAATGTCAAAAGTTAAGTATCTTATTATTATTATTTTTCTTTGTATGTTAATGAAGACCTTAGAAAACGATTTGACTATTTATTTTAAGTGAATATATAGTGTATATTATTATTTTTATAATTTAATATCTTTAATTAATTAATTAGCTCTAACGGATTAAATTTCCCAAAGTTGAGTATTTTGTTTATGTATATCCCTTAATTTTCAATGAAAGATTCGAAAAAATATATTGCATGAAAAAAACTGCAGTAAATTATAATGCGGTAGATGAAGGGTTAAATCCTCACCAGAATTAACAAGATTGCAAGTTAAAAAGTATATATAAGAGAGTTAACAACTGCATCAAAATGTAATTCTTATTTCCAGTTAACCCGTTTAATGGAATAAGGAGAACTATAGCTGAAAGTTAACTTCACCTAGTCTTCAAACTTCATCTGTGGCAAAGGGTGGTTTGATTGATTGCTTATTAAAGTCATACATCTAAGCTTCGGGCTATTGGCGAGGGACCTCTTAATTTTGAGCCACGGTCAAGTAACTAGCACAACACTTGGGCTGTCACCAGATAATTTCCGAGTTTCTTTTTAACTTCTCATATGATTAACAGCTATAAGATTAAATGAAAAATATAATCTTACATATTTTTATCACACGTTTTCCAAAACAATTCATTTAGTGGGCTCTAGTTAATCAAAAGACTAATAACTGACTGGTATAAAATGTTTTACAATTAGGAATCAATAAATATTTAGTGTAATTAATTAAAAATTTCTTTGAATTTTTTCTATTTAAATCAAAATTAACTTGTTGTAATTGGTCTTAGATTGTGTATTGAGAGTGATTTTTTGCCACAGAGAACGAGGGATCTCCTTGAAATATATTCTTTGGGAAAGTTCTTGATTTTTAATATTGTTTCGGTATATTTTGAAGGGTTGTATATCTATAAATAAAGCAGGAAAAGTTTCCTGCTTTACTTACTTTTTGCTTAAACGGTCCTATTGTGTGTAATTGTGGGGTATGCTAGATATAAGCATCTGTTTTTTTTATTATTTTGTTTTATTTTACTCTAGCTTTATCCAAGCCAAGCCATTCCGAAGTTTCTTTCACCCAAATTTTTATCATATTCCATTTTGAGTGCACAACTCTTGATGAAAAATAGATGTAGGGATAAAATTTTTAGAGATCAAATTCATAAATCCCTACAACTTTATTGCGTCAAAGCGGATAATGTTATACTGTTTTGCAATATTACTGACAGAGCAATGATCAAATTTTTTCAAGATAAGAGCTAGTCCACACATGATTAGAAAACTAGAAAAATATTCTGAAGCTACCAGCGTGTGTCTAAAACAGAATGAATGTAAAAGACTCATAAGTTGATTGTTTTTACAGTGCTTTTTAAGGAACGTTGGGGATGGTATTCAAAATCTTTCTAAGGAAGGTATTTTGACTCCCTGGGCTATAGTTTTGTTGATTCAATGAATAAACTTGTATTCGAAATTTATAAGAGTCTTGAGAAACAGAATCGAATTTCAAATTTTCTGCAATACAGTCGAAAATTTTAAAAAATTTAATATAAAGTTAATAACGCTGCATGGATTATTTGAATCTAGGGTTTTCAGCCCCGGAATCCCCGTGTTTCTTCAAATCCCGGGGCTTAATTTTTGTCTGTATTATATATTTTAAAATTTTTCTCATCAAGATTTTCTAAAAATTTTAATTTTCAGAATGTATATATATTATTAAATATGTATGCAATTTTTTTTGTGCAATTATAACTAAAAATTATATGCAGCTCTCATTTCTCGTTTGGGAGAACGTCGCACATATTTAAGTGGTTTACTGCAATACTTATACAATGGTATAAGCAACGACTCTCAATAATATATTTTGTCACACTTCCTTCTTCAATTAAATACTGTAAATTAATAGTGGACCTGCTTGAAAAACTTGACGCTTCAAATCCCACTGCATTACTAACATTTCATGCAACTGGATCTTCTATTTCAAATGAGGGAACACTTGAAATTGATTCACATTTTGATTCAATAACTGAATCAATTTGTACACATAAACCATTAAGTGTAGCTGAAGAACTAGGTAAAGTTATCAAAGAGGGTTATGCACCAAAAAATACAAAATGAATTAAATTTGACACCATGTCATCAAAAATTCAAAAAGAAATGTCTCTTTTTGAAAATGGAGGGAGACGTGGTAACTGCCTGGAAAGAACATACTCGTATTTGATGACGGTAAAGCCTACCAATCTTGAATCTGAACGGGCATTTTCTTTGGCAGGACAATTTGTAACAAAAATAAGAAACCGTTTAAACCAGAGGTTCCGAAACTTTTTTGTCTCATAGACCCCTTGCCGTGTTGTTCGGTTTCCGGTAGACCCCTGCTTATCTAATATTTAATTTTTGCAAATTTATCAACTTAAATGTCTTTTTAGCAGTTGGTGCTACTACTTACTTTAAAAGAATTAAATTTTTAACAGTAGGGAAATATAGCGTTTGAAACTTAAGAAGTATATAAGTTAATGAATTAAATTAAAATTAAATTAATACAAAAGTAACTGAACTACAAACAAATGCTTTTAAGAAGAGGGAGGAATCTGGTGCTTCAATAACAAATTTTCAGCATTTAATATCAATCTAGTCAGGTTTAACCCTATATCTCCTTTGTTAGTAAGTGTCCAGTTTTTTATTGTTTTTGAGGTAGGCAAATTTCCTGAAACTCCATCTCACTAGGAAAAGCAATTAAAAACTTCCTCACGATACTCTATAATTCATGACAAATTAGAGGTATGTCTATTTTAAAGCCAAAATTGGTGACACCCGTTTCTAAACTTTATTTTAAAATCTTCATTAGTGCCTATTCTGACCAATTCCTATTGTAATTTGACTTTTTTTCAATGTGACTGTATGAGTTCATTGTCTATACTGTGGTATTACTATAAAATATGCTATCTCAAAGCTAATTTCAAAATCCAAGTAAAGGGCATTTAAATGTTGAATGTAGGGTATAATGTCCTTACAGATTGCCTGAGGCAAATTAAGAAAATTTGTGACGTTCTATATTATACTTCTTTAACTTAATTCTGGAAAGAAATGCTGAAATGGCACTTATCTTAAAACTTATGCTGTCACCTATTAACCACAAATTAACTTCACTAAGTTTAGTAAATAAATCAGTTAAATTGGTAGAATCTGGTTTTTCTACTAGATCAAACGTTTTTTTAAAAAATAAAGTAACGATCTGGTTTAATTAGAGCCACTATCACATAGACCCCCATTTACACCTCAAGGACCCCCAAATTATTTTTTCACAGGCATGGACTCCTTGTATAGGTCGTCATAGATCCCTGGGGATCTATATAGACCACTTTGGGAATCACTGGTTTAAACGGTGAAAGGCTGAAAGAGCTAGGTTTTTTAAAAAATTATTAACAGAAACACAAAAAACGAAGACATGTTTTTTAAATTTTATTATGTACTATTTTTATTTGTTTTTTTATGATAAATTAAGTTTTTTTATTTGTTTCAATAAATAATAACATTAAACTAACTTAGTAATTGTTTTCAGTTTTATTACGTCATTTTAACTATGCTGATGGGTAAGTATTTTTCATAAATAGTTCAATCCTAATCCTGGGATTCGGATAATGTAATCTCGAAAACCCGGGATTGAAAACAAAATACGAGTTTGCAAACCCTATTTTAATCATAGGAAAGCCAGGAAGGTAACTACTCATTTCTCGCGTTCCTTACATCACTTTCATTTTTGCTTGGGAATTATTGGGTGTTTTTTGTGGATGGATTCCTGTCTAAATTGGTGCAATGCCCGAGGCCACCCCAAAACGAGTATTTGTAAGTTTTTATGGCCTAGATCGTCAGACGAGGAAGTGAAGTTACTTTTTCTAGGTCGCTGGGAAAAGTGGACCTGAAAAGTGGGAAATTCATTTTGCTATTTCACCAATCAAAAAGGTCAAATTTTAAGATTTTCACTCTTTTTCTTTCAATCAGATTTAAGGAAACTCTAGTTCCATACTTGAAATCGCAAGTGTTTTGTAATGTGATTGAAGGGAAGAGATTGTTGTGGGTCATATTACCACCTTCAGTGAAACGTAATATTTATGGACCCTTAAAGTGTTTCTCACGCACGAGAAGAAGGTTCGAAAATATACTCTACAGTTTCCCCAAGGTGAAGTGGAGAATTTTTTGGTAGGAAGGAGGGCTATATATATAGAAGGCATGAATATGAAATGAAATAAAAAAAATTATCTGCTAATTATTTGCTTCTAATGATCGCCTCCAATTTTCTTTATTATTGTCTCAAATTCTATAAATGTGATGTAGACTGTTATGTTTTAATGAAATAAATTATTAAAGAAAAAATGCCAGAGGAAACAAAACGGGGAGGGGATTTTATATTCTCAGGAGAAAAAAATATCACACACAGGAATTTTTAAAAAGTGTCAATTAATTCATATAATATAATTCATATAATTCTTAAAATTACAATTGTATAGACCGAAATAGAAAAAAAACCCATCAAGATTTTATTTAAATATATTCCCTAATTAGCTATTTATTAATAAATATACACGTAAAAGAAGGAAAGGGAACATTGAATAGTATATATATATATAAATTGTAATTATATATCCTACTAGTTTTATGCTACAAAACTTTAGAGACAAACAGAACTACGGTATGTGTGAATGGGCATAAATACCCATTTGTTTTTACCTACAAAATGCAAGGCAAATTTTTACTTATTAGAAGCATATTACTTACTTTATAATTATAATATTACTGCTTTTAAACATTTTTCTTTCAAATGAGGCTGCTGATTGGTAATTATCATTGTAGACATAGTACATTCCCCGGGAGCTAGTATTAACGTGGCACCATATTGGTGAATATCAATTGTCACAATGTAAATTTGTTTCCTTCCCAGAAGGAGGCACTCGTGCTTTGACGACTTGAAATTGTACTAGGAATTTAATTTTGCCGAGAGCACCCAAGCACTCTAAGGATCTTTAACATGCCGCATAATCATACGACATGGACACTGCCGATTTTTTGCATAAAAAAAATCCACCGACTTGGGCCGAGGTTGAATCCGCAAACTTAGGCGTAGAAGGCTAGCGGCCAACACCTAACCAGCTCCCCCCAGTCGGCGTTTGTAAACATTGAGAGCCAAATATATATCAAGATAAAATTTTGGTAAAATCCTAGGAGAGCCCACACCCTTGGCGACAAACCGAAAAAAGCGCCAAGCCAGAACAAGATAGCGCCAAGCGAAGCCGACAATGACGGCAAAGGAATATAGCGGGAAAAGGTGGATGCTTAATGAAAATATATGTAAACAATACAAAAATTAAACATTTAAGATAAAAATATAAAAACAGCACTTATACTTTCTTACTGCTGATCTTTTCCAAGTGGAGAGTACAGCGTAACAACAGATTTTAAAAAGCTTTAAAGGTCTCATCGCTAAGCGAATGATCGTGTGAGCGCCGCCATATTTACATTCTGCGAGGTAATGGTCAAACATACATTCGGCGTGGCTGGTACAATTTCGAAGAAAGCGTTTTATTGCCGACCATGTTACATCATGCCGATCATTACATTTAGGACATTCATAACTTGAAGCAATCAATCCTTCCTTCATACACCATTCAATCAATTCTTTCTTACCTTTCGCATTCAACAAAATAAAAAATTCTAAAGTATATTCCCACACACACGCAGCCAGCCAGGAGCCCAACAACAAAATGAAATTCGAAATGCGCGCCCACAATATACGAAAATGCTAGAAATAGCTAGGGTTGCCACATGCAGTGTTTAAAAAAGTAGGGTTACCAAGATGGCACAATTATCGCCAACCAAAGTAATTCGCGCCAACGGTGTGGGCTCTTCTAGGAGTGAACCAAAATTTTAATTTTTTTCTAAAATGTGTGAGAACACAAGCTGCGAGATAACTCTCTTACTCTGAATATAAATTTAGTTTTTGAACATTTTTTAAACATATGCAGAAAGTTACACTTATAGTCTAATTCGAAGTATTTAAAATTAATATAATTGTAGCACCACATTATTTCAAATACATTTTTTCAATTTTGTAGTGGATAACACTTGATGTTAATACATTTTTTCAAATATTGATTCATTAATTAAATTAAAAAATGAATAAATAGTAACAAACAAAAATAATAATTCAACTGCATACATAGAAAGGAGAAACGTTCGTTGTGTTCCTGTAGCACAATAGATAGTACGTTGGACTTATAATCCAAAGGGCGTGGGTTCGAATCCCACCTAGGATGGCTTAATTTCTCTGAGAATGTGATTTCTTTTTTACTATACTATTTTGTTAGAATGATTAAATTTAATTAATGAATAAACAGTAACAAACAAAAATAGTCCAACATCATATATGGAAAGGAAAATGGAAAATTACAAGGAAAATCGCTTTCTATTTTGTCAATTAATATTGTGATTTTCTAGCATGAATATACATATATTTATATTAATTGTAACTATTTAATAAAAAGTAGCTAAAATAGAGTTTTTCTTTGTTGAACTAAGTAGGAATTGACTTAAAAATTTTTTTATATTACTTATATCAATAATATTTTTTAGCTTAATATATAAATGAGTATAAATTTTGTAATTTATATGTATACTTATTTAATATTATTATTATTGATACCAATCAAGAATAGCTTGTTTTTAGACCTTTTGAAATTTTGATGAATTCCCGGGAATCCCGGGAATGAGTAATGTGTTTCCGGGTTTCCCCGGAAAGGGAAAAAACGGGAAATGAGGAACCCTAGTTCTAGTGGTGCGGCGATGGATGCTGATCATCTCCCCGACAGCTCAACTCTCACGAAGAACTGCATCTTTTCCGATACTGGTGTGATAAACGAGTTACGTGTATCGGTGTTTGGGGGTTAGAAGAAAGATCAGCCACTTTATCAGAATAATTCTAATTTATTATTCTCTCACTTAAATTAACAATCCAGGGTAGGAAATGCACGCTTCTATTAAGTATAGGAGCAATTACACTGTAGAAAGGGTATTTAATATTTGATTATAATTCAATCAACTTATTCTTGGAATACTTTGAATGTCTACGGTCTAAATTACCGTAATTCCATTCTCAGTTGTTCGACCTCCGGTCACTATTATTCAATTCTAACTTATTGACTAAATCATCAATTAACAATCTTTGGTCATTTAGCAATTAATCGTCGAGTAACTCTCGACTAGTTCTCAACTACTTTCCACTAACTTCGCATACCTAAAAGTTAATGTTTAGATATAATCTTTCATTTGCATAAACCATGTCTTCTTCTTCGGGAGAAAGTTTTAAATAGAACAACATTTCAAAGAAATAGATTTACCCCAAGAGGATTAGGGAAGGCTCGCGATAGACCCGTTACACTGGGAGGCTTCTTTGAACAATTTAACTTCTTGGTTTTTTGTGTTTCTCATGTTCTAATGATTTTTTCAGTTGCTAGGTTCGATGCTAGAATTTTTTTTACATCTCCGTTTCTGTGTTCGACGTATTTTGTATTTTATAATTTTTTCTGCATTTGTATTCTTTTGATCTCTGTTCGGCGTAAGGAGATAATGTCTGTTCTGCATTGGAAATAACAAAACATTTAAAATATATCTACAAAGAATCTTAAATATTTACCCCCCTTTCCTCCTCCAATAAAAGACATAGATCGTAGCAGTTAATAACAACAATAAAATTGCAATCGATTCAAAAAGATCGCCAAATTCGAAGGCCCTCCCTTTATTTTTACTCTTGTATAATTCCGAACACGGATAAAATAAAAAAATCACCCGCTCTTTTATTATCAGAATTAAAAAAAAAATGATTAAGTGGAAATTAATCATTTATAAAACAAGATTTCTGCGAAATAAGAAATAGTAAATAGTAAAGTGAAAAAAGAAAGGAATCGCAGTGATTATAGAAAAAGTGCTTTAATAACTGAAATTTATGGAAAGCACGTCCTGTGAAAATGAAGGTTGGCAAATTTGAAAGTCTATTAATTTCTTTTGCCACTCAAGAATTAATTTCTTTTTATTATTCATTTGAAAGTAACAGGTTATAGGTACCCTAGTAAACCATTGACGATTTTTAAATATTAGTTGTTGACAAAAACGAAAAATAGATTCAAATGGTTCATGTTTTTGGACAAAAATTAAGTAGAATACATTTAATTTTCGCGAAATGTATGAAATTTAGAAAAATGTTCACATAAACTTTGGAGTACAGATTTATTCAAACAATAAAAATATTATAACGTTGGAGCTAAGATATGAGAAAATACAAAAAGTAGAAGCAATATGAGGTCTATTGGGGATGGATCTCGACATTTAGAACCACGGTTAAGTAACAAGAATAACTTTTGAGATGGCACCCTACTCTCTAAACTTCCTCACCACTCCAAGGAGGGGATTTTGAGCTCCGATTAACTTAAAGGGCATCAACCCCACTACTAGACGGGGTCTTTAGGGGAATCAAAACTCGAAATCAAGAACAAAGCTTACCATGAGCTCACAACCATGATAATTCTATTGCCACGTCACACAAAAAATACTGAAACTTAAATGCTTTTATTCTCAATATACTGCTGGGTTCTTCAGATTATGACACAATTTATATGAAATAAAATTACATTAAGAAATACGCATTCTGGATTTTAAAAAAGTAATACTTTGAGCTTATAATCAAAAGTTAAGTTTAAATTCTGCAAACATATCCAATTCAAGTTTACGAATGATATAAACCTCTGTTAATTCTAAAAACATAATGGGTGTAGGTAAAGGGGACATTTCAAGTCTGATTTGATTTTTAATTTACATATCGCCCGTGGAAAAGAAACATGAGGACTATTGGCAACGGAAGTCGTAATTTTAAACTATGGTCAAGTGGCGAGGCACTCTTCAAAATTCCATACCAAGTGCCAAGTTCCATATAAGGAGCATCGAGAGATTTAACGTGCAGCAGTCCCTGCACACGAAGGGTCTTTAGTGGCACCCACCATTTTCTGGAAGTATTAAACCACAAAACTTAGTTCCGGTTACTACTTTCCAAGCATTAACAAGTTGCAGAAAACAATAAAAATTCCGAATAAGTCATATAAATTCAAAACTGGTATAAAATATTAATGTTAATAAATAATTTCAGAATTGTTATAAAATGTGCTCTTTTGAGATATGTGAAGTATTTGACACGTTCTACGGCGGCACCGTTAGCCGAATTGTCACGCCCGCAAGCAGCGTTGTAGGAATCAAGTCACGATCCTACTGAAGATTCACCATATACAGGGACTGTGAGCTCACATATAGTCTTCGTCACCGCGGTTGAAAACTACGGTGTCCGTTGCCAATAGCTTTCAGGTTGTTCTTTAGTACGACCATAATTTATCAATCGATGCATAGCATCTACTGACAACTCCCCTTCGTTTTTGTGCTACATTTCCCACACACTTTGTTTTAAACCCTATTTCAATCCCTCTTTAAAAAGACAGAGCATTGAAAATTATCTATGACATAATTCTTTTTGTGATCTCAGAATTGATCGAGTTCCGATAAAAAACTTTTACGTTAACTTAAAAAAACCAATACAGCATGCAATACCTTTGTTATTTTCATGTCATTCATTTTATCACTCATGTATAAAATAAAAAGTTATCTGAAGCCACAATGTACGAAATTTTGATATCTGAATCACACAAAAATATCCAGATTTTGGCATTTATTTAAGGTGATAATGGAAAAGCAGACAGGAGCACTCTACATCAATCGTAGCTGGAAGCGAATTCCTTTGCCTCCAAGAGGAATGTCTGAATAGCTTTCACGGAGCTTTCTGGTGGCTGTTTCTCAACTTTCTCATATCTGTTTTTAATCTTAGAACTGTGTCTCTCAGCATGAAAAAATATTTTTTTTCACCTCTTTTATTAGAAATCCTAAATTATTAGAAATATAGAGTTTAAATTTATAAATAGAATGGATATATTTTTACTTACAAATGATATTGGTTTTATAGTAAATAATTCCTTTTTTTCATTTCTGATTTTTTTTCCATTTTCTTTTATAACGGATAATTATACTTACTGCTAGCTGTAATAAAAATTATAAATAATGCTGTATATTCCGGTGTACAACGAGCACTTTCAAAACAAAAAAAAACATGCAAAATTTATAGGGGCGCGTTATACGCTGGATATAAAAATGAAAGCTTTAAAAATAATGAAAATAGGAGCATATATAAAAAATTAGATTTCCACATGTATCTAAATACTGTTTATTTAAAAGAGAAATAATGTAACTTATAAACTTTCGTTATATTGGATAACATGAAAAATTTGTCATGTTCGTCTTCCGTTATATCTTCAGGCACATCATCGCAAATTCTGTGTTTCATATCTTCTTCACTGTTACCCCGATCCATACATAAACAATCATCTTCCATTCCATCAGGATTGTTAGATATACTACATTTGAAATTTTTACATTTTAATTATATCAGGTTTAATTTTATGCTTTTATTATCCACTCACATACTATTTCTAGACTTCGAAAGATAAGAGCATTGCACGCGTACATTTCAGGTTTCTTCGTTAAAAAAAAGTGTGCATTATGTAGCGAATATTCCTAAAATTGTGATAAAATGCAGTTTTAAAGTATAGGGGTGCGTTATACGCCGAAAAATATACGGTTTTCTAGAAAATTCTATACTTTTGTTTTATGTGTAGGAATCGGAGACACAATTCAGCTTATTGAAATAATAAACATCTACTATATACATAATTTTTTATCTTTATAGGAAAATCATATGTTTGAACTGTTTCTATACGATATTATTAACCTTTTTCCCATTTTGTTCACTTTCTTTGTTACAATATAAACATAGCCTGAATTACACAAACTTACTTTTTCTCCACTATTGATAGTTTCAGTAAACGACCCTGCCTTTGTTAGCAAATCTGACAATCACGAATGTTTTGTCTTTCATGTGGAATGTTTCGGAAAATTCCTTCTTATTGGTGTAACGCTGTTATTTTCTTATTCTCATTGTTGGCAACCGGTTTTTATTTAGTTGCCTAGCTAAGACGCCTAAGCGTCTGATGGCCATTTTCTGGAACTGGAATACAGAAAAGGTAATCATGAAAATATTTTTATTAGTTTAACTTACACCTACTCAACAAACGAGTTCTTTGATCAGTAAGCCTGTTCTAAAAATATATTTTTTTAAAACGCTATATTTTTAATTTAAAAAAAAGTAATTTAATGCAACCATTTTATATTTAAAAAGGCTTCAGTCAGTTGATATGTCATCTACAAGAGAAAGCCAGCTGAAATTATCCTAAAATTTGTATTCTTTATTTAGCTATACGTATTTTAAACGCTATAATTTATTACTACGGAATGATATTCAATAAAACTATATTTCAGAGATACACTTTGAGAATGAGGAAACTGTATTAACGTCACACAATAAAGGTACGAGTGAGTGAGTGAATATTAACGTCGCACTGTTTAGCTACACGCGGGCTTTTGGCGACGGACCTCGTAATTTTGAACCATGGTCAAGAGACGAGGACGACACCTGAGCTGAAACCGCCCTCTCCTTAACTACCACACCAACAAGAGGACGTTTGAGCTTTCGATAGATTTAACATGCATGGATCCCCTACACGGCGGGTCTTTAGTGGTACTGGGCTCGAACTCGTGACATGCCAGGCCTGATCCGATACCTTGACCACTAGGCTACCGTGGCCACTATAAAGCTGCACGAGGGCTACTCGGGACGGATCATGTAATCTAAAACCATGGTTAAACGACGTGGACGTCATGGGCCCCTCATCTAACTTCTACATCACACCAACGAAAGGACGTTTGAGCCACCGCAGATTTAACGTGCAGCGGCCTCTGCTACACGGCAAGTCTTCAGCGGTACTAGGCTCGAATTCATGACACGCCAGCCACGAGTCCGTGACCTACTGTGGCCACCCAGATACACTTTAAAATGTAAGTGTAAATAGCTTGTGCACTTTATTTTTAAGAAAGTGCATTGTCCTGCTGATCTGTGTGCTTCACTCCGAAGTGACCGAGTTCACTCAGCAGGGAAGCCTGCTGATTTGTAAAATTTAGGAAATAATATAAGCATGCCCATGGAAGATTTCGATAAAGAATAGGTCATCTTGTCACATGACCTTCTCTATGGAAATTCTTTTTCTTCTAGTGATTATTATTGGGCTTTATAAAACAAAACACATACATGGATAACAACTTTACATCTTGCATTTCTTGAAAACCAATGGAATTTAACCGAAAATATTTCTCCATTTTATTTTAATTTCAAAAATCTGCTTGAATATGTTTAAATATATTTTTAAAACGATCATATTTTTTTAAAATTAAGATCGATAACTAAATATAACATTTTTACAATGTAATATCAAGTTACTTGAGCGAGAATAATAAGTTTTTGAATAAAATTCTATTAAAAATAAAACGCCTAACAAAATATATAAAAATTTAGCTGAAGAACTATAATTTTATATATTTTGATTTCGTAAAACATCATTTAAATTACTTTTCTGCAAATTGTGTGTTTTTTTTAATGAAAATCATGGAGAAAATTTTACACACATGAAACTTCTTAAGAAACAAAACAAAAAAAAAGGGTCGGTATTTTGGTAAATCTAACATCCTGGCGTTAACGCAAGAAATTAAAAAAACTGATGAATGGAAGACTGGTACAATTTCTTATTATATTAAAAAATTTGCATTAAGTGATAATTGAGAAAAAAATTGGTTTCTTGTTCTGCTTGTTAATTGGCATTGCGATAACATCTTTCTACACTTAAGAAAATGTTCTGACATTGACTAAAATTTTAAAGAGATTGGGATAAATTCTACTTTGATAACATAGCATCACTTATTTAAAACTTTGAATTTATTTTAGGAACATCGACTTCTTGCTTACTTTCATTAAGTTTTGTTATGCAACGTATCATTCCTTTTTTAAACTTTTGATTCATATATGGAAATATTCTATATCTTCTCGAGAACAAATGTATCATTTTCATTTCTTCGTTACGAACAATATGGCCTGATTTGTAAGTCAATCTAGCTTAATTATAGGATGTAATAGCTAATTATTGAATATCAGTGACACAAATATTGCAATAGTGACATAAATGTTAAACGAATCATTTAAATTTTTTTCGTTTTATTAATTTTCATTTGTTATCATACACATATTAATTTTAACCTTAATTTATCCTTCTTTGAAATCTTGGTACATGTACTTTTTATTCTGCACGTTTTTTTTAAAAGCTATCATATACAATAATTTAACCACTTACTACTTGGAACACAAATTGCATTACAATTCAGCCATTCATTTAATGCACAGATGAAAAGTAATGCAAGTAATGTTTATGTGTGTGTGTTTTCGCAATACATTATTAACATTTCATTTAAATTGCTGAGACTTTTTATTAAAATAAGGAAATATATCGTGATTTTTCAAATAGAAAAATATTTTGTTTCAAATAATTCCTCTTTAACGAATTCATAAAATGGAATTATTTTTTTCTTAAGATTTTGAATGTGCAGCTAAGTTGTATAATGGCTGTTTTATCTATAATCAAATGGTACATATAGGAATTGAATTGCATTTTTTTCAGCTGGGGAAATATTTTAATTATATATGTAATATCATTTTTATTTTACTGTCATATATAATAAAACAAGAATATATTAATATACAACTCATTTCTCTGTCAGTGAACTGATTTTTTTTAATTCATTCAAAATATTATATTTTTCAGCTGCAATGCTGAAAGGATTTTTAATTTTATGAATTGAAATAAAAAAAATCACATAATTATTGCTTGATCTTAGTTTAACATACATTATAGAACAAAAGATACACTTAATAACCACTCAAATTTATATCAACTTCGGAAAATTTGGAAAAAAGTATTTCCAGATTGGAGCCTGTATTTAACTTTGGAAAAAGATACCCATAAACTTTTAATGATTTTTAAGTTCAAAAGGTCTTTTTTGTGAAGTGTTTGAACACTGCTTCATCCTTAAATTCCCTTTTCCGTTGATGTTAAGATAATATAAATCTTCTAACATTTGAAGAAGTAGGAGAAATATATACACACACACATATATATACATATATCTTTAACATTTCCTAGTACCTCTGTCAAACAAAAAAATTAGTCGTTTCGAAACATAAATGCTTTACGTATGGTATCCTTTTTTTCCTTGCTAAATGTGGGTCATTTTTTGCTCCACAAATTTCACAAAATTGAGAACGAGATCTAAAAGGTGAAAAAGAGATTAAAAAAGTTGTTTCGTCACTGTATGGTATTTTTAATTATAAGAATTATTATCATTCTTCAAAGTAAATTGTAGTCTTTCGTGTCTAGGAAGTGCTTTCTCTTAAACAAACGAATGTTATCATTCATTTTAAGTGCGACATTATTTTATCTGTTATAAGTAGAACCTGTCAGAAAATTTACATCTATGTAAATATAGCTAAAAAGTCACGCTGCTACAACAAAAAATATTACGTATATAGATAAATTTTCAAAATATTAATTTATTTGATTCTAAAGTGTTGCTTTATCCGGTTTAACCATAAGATAGGTTTTTTTCTCTCTTTTATCTAGTTTCCTTCTCTTTTTGTTTTAAGGTTCAAATATGTTGTCAGTCTCAAAAATATTTTAAAATTAAAATGAATTAAGATAAAATATAATACAGAATCAGCTTTTCCTGTGTCAGTTTATTTAGACTGCGCACTCAACATTTTATCAGAACTAAATAGAAGACGTTAGACAACCTTTTTGAATATAATGAAGACTACTTTGGGAAAGAGCTAAACATAGAAGACAATTGATCAATTGTATGTGGTTAACTAGCACATTAGTATTAATTTATAAATTTAAACGAATATCATTAGATAAAACCATATGCTTAAAATGTATGCAATACTCTTTGATGAAAGTAATATGTAAAATGCTGTAAGATGTGTTGACAGGGTTGTAGCTACCACCATATCAGTCGTATCAATGCTACGGGACCCCCAAGCTACTGGGGCCCCAACATGTGTAAGTACAACTCGTAAAATGTTAGCAATAGTCCCATTAACAAAGCTCCCATTTCCAAAAAAAGGCCCCCAAGAAATTATGATATAGGGCCCACATGGGACTAGCTATGCCGGTGGTTGTTGACGAAGTAGTTATGGCTTCGAGCTCATGGCCTCTAATGTTCATATTGAATCTCATATTCAAATTCTTATTCCTTTAAAAACTCATTATGGAAAACAATTTTGTGGTTGATAAGATTTTTTAAAAAAAATAAAACTTGGTTTCAAAATAACATCATAGTGAGGCATAGGAGTTAGGAGAATGAGGTATCATTTCAGTCGTATCGACTTCGTGTATTGATAATGGTTCAGAATTAAGAAGTTTGTCGCCAGGTGTACATTACTTGAGCGCGATAATAATTCAAAACTTGTTTATTTTACAAGTAGTTCGTTATATATTATGTAGTATCTCAAAAGCACTTAATCAAGGTTCTATGGTGATGTTACAGATAATCGATGAAACTGAATGATTAAAAAACAATTTTTGCTTTCATTGAGAAATTACATATATTTCCTTCTCTTATAAGAGCATGATATAAATCAAAGTAGTAGTATCAGCTGTATCTGTCGTGTGGAATACCATATCACAATTTAATGTTCTTATTCAGCATAAATAGAAACTGACTTCAAACTCTTAACATGTTTTATATAAGAGAGAAATATAAAACCTTTTTCTTCAAATTTTCTAAATGTTAAACACATGTATGCAAATATTAAGCATCAAAATATGTAAATATTTAATGTTCTAACTTGGAAACGCTAATATTATCACGTTATATTTTATTGTATTAATTCCTTTTTCTTTTTTTGTGTGTGTTTTCCCGTAATTTTGTTTAATACATATGGATGCATAATAATATAAACTAGGTGAAATTGAAAATTCAACACCAAGAAAAAGTGGCAAGAAAGAAATGAAATACAAATGGAGAGAGATAGCAACAAACAATAAGTGATGCTTATTTTGAAACGATACTCTTAACACAGAGATAACAACGTCAGCGCAGTAGACTGCAGGATCACAGCTGACGACGATACACGAAGAAACATATTTTGGTACATAGTCCTTGTATCTAGACTAGGATGACATCCTGAAGAATGGCTCTCTGTTCCTTGTAAGCCTTTTCCCGAAGTTCATCTCTTGAACGTGCCAATAGAAGGGCGTACAAGTATCAACTAATCACGTCCCAGACGTGTTCAAATTTTTAAGAGATCAGGGGATAATGATGGCCAGGGAAACATCTGTACATCTTGCAGAGTAATTTGACTTATGCGCGCACAATGCCGTAGGATGTTGTCCTCAATGTTGAAAAGGGTTGGGCAACCTTCGAAGAAAGGAGAGTGTCACCAGTCACAGAACATCATCCACGTACCATTGACTCGTCACAGCACTCTGAATACGAACCAAATACCGAGCTATTGTATGCGATAACACCCCAAACAATGATGCCGCATTGGCATGCGGTTCAGCTTTACGCATATAAGGAAGGATTGGATCTGTCATCACGTCAGCACCACGCTCGAACACGACTATCATTGGACCAATAAAAGCAAAAAATTTTCGTGAAAACACCACCCTGTGCCATTTCATCGGTATGGGAAGATCAAATGTGTCTTGCACATGCTGCAAAAGGACATCAGAAGGGAATTGTGAGGCCGCTGTCGCTTGTCGGCGGATGCGTCGATTTACGAGTTCTGACATAGTTTTGTCCATATCTGCATCCCTTAAATTAGCTATTTTTCCTTGTTTCAACCCTGTTTGCCATATCCGGTGTATTAAGGATGCATCTAGGTGGATTGAATGTTGAAAATATCCAATCACCTTGCTCCTCATAAAATTATTTGTCTTCTGGAGCTGCCTTCTTTGGCAGGAGCCTGGCAATCTCTGCTATTACGCGTGTCCTCTGAGACAACAAAAATTTCCACAATTATTTTCCTACCAAAAATATAAACCATGGATATTCCACATTCTCTAAGTCTCTTTCCTTACATATTTTACTCTACGTGGTGAAGAGCTGCCATTTCACATCATTTGTATTACTCTTCAAGGTGCTCCTAACCACAGAAATTTACACAATTTTCTGACACTCCTTCCTGATGTATTTTCATGTTACTTAGAGTATATATGCATGACAAAGGGGTTCATTAGAGAAAAAATTTATCAGAAAAGCTCACAATAAATTCTTTTGCACCTTTTTATTTTTAAAAAGGCGTTATTTAGAGACATGTTAATTTAGCTAATCATTATGAATAAATAAGCGAGGTAGCCAATGAGTCAAACGTTTAAGACTCATTTCCATTTATCAACAGGTTTAAAAAAATATAACTGGATCTCAAAGTTTTCACATAGAGTAGCATAGTAATTAAAGAAGTAAAGTATCATTTAAGACACGACCTTTATCTTCTGACCTTGATTCAAGACTCGACATTACGAGGTCTGACGCTAAAAGTAAAGGGAGCTGTTAGTGCGATGTTAATTGAATCAAACCAAATTATATATAACAGGAAAACTTTGTGGCTAACTTATAGGAAATTTAAGTCATCAAAATCCACCAAAGTTTAAGGCACAAGGCAACTAAGAATACTCTAATACAACTAAGAGAACTGAAAAAATATCTGGTTAGATATTTTTGCCTACAATAATATTTTATTCATTAAAAAATATCCTTCCTCGCATTGAGCGTCCCTTTCGCCGCGAGAAGCTAATTTATAAATTAAATTTTTTATAAAACTGCCTATTTTTATTTTCAAAAAATGTAAACACCTTTCTTTTCAATAATTCTTCAAATTTGCGTCCGAATCATTTTTTTAAATTGAGATATAAGGACTTTTTTGTGTGGTTTTTCTACATATATATATATTTGGTAAATTATATAAAAAAGTAAATATTTTAAAGAAAAAAATTAATATCCAAAATGGGAAAAAACTGCTGAAAATTTATAAAAAATTATATAAACACGTACCACTCTGAATAAAATGTTTATGAACGAATTTTCGATTTTTGAACGCTTATGTGTTACATTAACATTTATTTTTAAAATGACCTAAAAGACAAGAAATATTTAAATTTTTACAAAAAATAGAGCATTGTCAAATAGGTGGCATTAGTAACAACAACAAAAAATAGAGCAGTTTACTTAAGTCATTACAAGAAATCGTTTTAAAAAAGCACCCATTATATTTATATAAGTGTTTGTAATTTTTTTGTAGCAATGTAGTGTAATTTCTTTAAAAATAAATCAAAAAACAATTGTATTATTACAAAAAATAATTACAAAAAATTTCAGTTAATTATCTTCATAACTTTTTCAGCAATCCCTCCCCATTTCAAATTTTCCGGAAAGACGTATTTCGTGTAAAACTTGTTTTAAAGTTGGTATAAAACGGAGTGCATGCTGGAAATGGCCTCCACTCTTACTAAAACAGTTGTAACTGCTGCACTAGTAAACGGAAAATAAATTTGGTACTTCTTATACCTAATATATTGACCTACAACATTAAATAAAAAAAAATTTGTCAACTTTTGACGAAATCTGAGATTTTAAGGTAGTCAGATACCTCAAAGTATTAACCATGCACGTGTTTGGTTGAAGATGGGGGGCAATCCCGATGGAGAGATATTTGGGAAATAAAAGGAGGGGTGGGGGTGGGAGAGGATTTCCCTCCCAAAATGTTTAATTTTTTGTTGTGGTTTCTACTGCAATTTGTCGTCGTGCGTTACCCCTTAACTTAATTTCTTTTTTTCCTACTTTGTATAAAGTTATCGTATTGTTTCGGCGATACTTAGAAAACATCTGCACTCATACGTTAACTGAAACTGATTTGAATCACCTTGTCTCCAATTTGATACTTACATTTGATGCTCAGATTGACCTGGTGTCCACTTTTAAGCATTCAGACCAGGAAAAAAAATCTTTTAAACTATCTTTAGACCAAGGATGGGCATTAAGTCAATCGGGGTTGACCGGTGGACATCCAAGGTATTTAGGGCTGACCGCCTGAGTGAGTGAGTGAGTGAGTGAATATTAGCGTCGCACTGTTCAGCAACTCGAGGGCTTTTGGGTGACCGCCTGAGGATTAGTAGTTAGTAATTGTATACTGGAATATTCAAGATTGGCTGACACTATATGTAGACTAAATCTTCTACTGACTATAACTACGAGCACTAACTTTAGACGAAAATCTTTTATTTTTTAATGTATTTTGAATTGTTTCGTAACAAATACATCATTTGGTATCATTATATTTGTGGCTATTATTATTGTGTTTGTACCTTGTGGCGGTCTTAAAAGTGTAAGTTTAATTTATTGTAGTTATGTAGGTAAGTACATACTATTTCGCATTTATTATTAAGTTATAATAAATATTGTATACCTTTTTCTTAGATCTTCACACCTACGTCACTGGGTGGACCATAACAGCTTGAAAAAATTAGAAGTAGCCCGCACCCTGGAAAAGTTCGCCCGCCCGTTTGCCTAGATAATTGTTGAGCTAAACACCTTTTCTCCACGTGCAATACAAATTTTAAAACTTTTATATAAACAGTGTTTGACCCAAATTTAAATTAATAAATCAAACACGCACGTATTACCCTATATTCGACTGACGGATGTGTGTTCTAGATCAGGAGTGGCCAACCCAAATGACCTCGCGGGCCACTTCGGAAGAACTCTACAATCCCGCGGGCCGCATATAAAAATATATATCTTTATATTAGATTTGGATCCATTACAAACATTTGTTGGAGTGAAAATTTAAAACAGACTGATATATTATTATTGTTGTTTTCATTGTTTTTCATGTATACAAACATAGATAATATAATAATAATAATGCAATGATCAACTGTTTAATTTATTTAATTAGTGAGATATTTGTTTCTCAACTCTTTCACTTAGTTTTTGCAAGTCAATCTCAATACGCGTGTATTTGCGTATCGTAATTGATGTTGCAGATTTTCGTGCATTAAGTTTGAGCATGATTTTTATGTTTGATAAATTTCAATTTAGAAAAAAAAGAGAATCGAAGTAACGGAAGCAACGCGATAAAATAATAACAGTTATGGGATTTATTCCCCCAAAAAAAAAAAAAAAAAAAAACTTTTTAAACAAAAATATTGTACAAACTAGTCGAATTTTGTAAAGGAGTAAATAATCTCGTGGGACGCACTATTATTCAAGGCCGCGGGTTGGACACCCCTGTTCTAGAGGATTAGAATTATAATTTTAATTAAAGTGAATCATTCGAGGTTCAATCAATAGCTAAAGTAAAACAGATGATAATTTAACGGATAAACGGTTCTTAGATTTCTATCCAATAGCAAGTGTAAACAATCCTTGAAATTACGACGCGTTAAAAACCAACAGAAATTTCCTACCTGGAAGATTTAAAAATGTTTTCTAATTTTTAAACTATTATTATCTACACTATTATTTTGAAATTAAAATTCATTTTAGTGCCATAATTGATATTGTTGGGAAAAGTATAAAGAGAAGAGAGTATTCAATAATCTCTCTCTTTGTAGAAAATAGTCAAAACTAAATTATATATATTGAACATTCACTAAACAACACAAAATCAAGATAATTACAATATTAATTTCGCAGTGATTAGGTTTTGAGAATAAAAAATTCATCCAAAAGCTCTTCAGTTATTCTAATAATGTATGTCAAGGACAAATGGTAACGCGTGTCTTTGAATTAATATTCTGCATACAACGCATTTTGATTTTTGCTTATATATATATATATATATAATTCAATACTTAACATTTTTCCTTATACGTCTCAGATATATTAAAACTTCTTTCTCACAAGAAAAAATATTTTTTACTTTAATTTTAAACGAGTTTCTTAACAATTATCAAAATTAATATTAATAAAAAAATGGAAGAGATGTAGGTCGTTTGTAAATAAAGATTGTAATATTAGAAATGGCCTTTTTTACAAAGGCTTTATTAAGTTGGGGGATTGAATATCGATTAAGAAACATTCCTTTTATAAAATATGTTGTTTTTTTTCACGAATGTTCTGCATTCTCAAATTATTGATTAGTATTTTTATTAGATTATCTTATATGTAATTAAACGTGAAATTGTGTGTGTGTAATCTTATTGTATCTTATTTGTAATTAAACGTGTAATTTTTTTTTTTGAATTTAAATCCTTGTTTAAATATGAAGCATGAAAACTATTTTAATATATAGAGTAAAAACCAAAAATCTTAAGTCAAATGAAAGAAACAAGTTAAAAAAATTAAAATTATTTTTATGTTCTGCCTATATTAATTAATTACAAAAATTCTTTTCTTTTCTTTATTCTATAAAGATGAACGTTAAAGTAATGACGAAACCAAGAATCACGCGGTAATTTTTAAGATAATCCTATTACAATTGTAACCATTTGGTCTAAATGCAGGTAACGCAACAATTCATTGTATACTTACAGCAGCTCCTGAATATACTCCCCTTTTTTAAACTAATGCTCTAGAATTTTTTTTCAAAAATCACGTGTAAGAGGTGAAACAACGACAATAGCTCTCCTTACACAAACAACAGAAGACAAAACTTCCGATGAATTATTCCATTGATAGCGTAAATGGTGCTTTTATTTCTTCTCGGATTACGATTTTGATCGAATTATCTGTCATTTAAGTAAGATGCAAGAGTTGTGGCTAAAGATAACAGTTAATGCAAATCAGAGTTGTTGATTGGCGCTGCGTTCGTTCGCTTGTATTTAACTCTCTTTCTCTTCTAAACAGTTCAGCTAGTTTTATATGTATGCCTAAGCGGAGCGTCCTATTACTGTCCCCGTGTTTTTAGGTTTTATGAAGTAGACTATCACGGTCAAAAAGGGGTTTTACAGACTATATTCGAACTCCTTTTCCATGCCTTCAAATCAGTTAGCATTTCTCAAGATTACATCCTCTCTCTCCTAACCGTTTATTAAAGGATTTTTTGGGAAATCTATAATCTGGGTCTTAGAATCCAGCTCTTATTTATACAGGTAGTCATTGGTTCTCTCATAATTCCCTATTTTGGACATATTGTGTACAATACTTCAAATTTAGGTTTTTATCAGTATATGCATCACATTATCTTTTTTTTCTAATGGCAGATTCTGAACAGTTGCTAACACTCTACCAAGTACATTCACCGAAAGCAGGTATCTCTTTTGAGTGCGGCACCATGTAGGCGGATACAAATCACCGCAGGTAATTTTGACGCCCAGTTTCCCCCCTAGAGGGAGGCATCTGAGTTCTGACGATGCGAACCTGTACTAGGACTTAGTTTTGCCGAGAACACCTCCCTAGGGATCTTTTACATGCCGTCTAATCTGGCCGCTGTCAATTTTCTGCTTCATGAAAATTCATCGACTTTGGCCGGGATTGAACCCGCAACCTTGGGTACAGAAGGCCAGCGACAAACCAACCACGCCACCCAGCCGACACATTATCGTATTACTGTTACAAATATTTTGATCAGCAAGAACAAGAACGAAGCTTTCACATGCATTTTGAAAATTTTTCATCTTAATAGAAGAATGCAATCTCAACACACAGAGAGACTATATAGTTGCATCTCATACGTGAATGGCAATAGAGGGATAAAAGAACACAGAGTGTTACAAAATTCTTTAACAATAACAGAAGTGAGTGAGATATTTAAGTCACACTATAAAGCTGCACGAGAGCTATTGGCGACGGGCCTCGTCATTTTGAACCATGGTCAAGTGACAAGGACGACATCTGAGCTGGCACCCACTCTTCTAACTTCTACACCACACCAACAGGAGGATGTTTCAGCCTCGACATATTTAACATGCATCGGCCTCTTCTGTACGGCGGGTCTTCAGCGGCAGTAGGCTCGAACTAATAACACTCCTGCCACGAGTCCGTTACCTTGCCCACTAGGCCACCGCGTCCACAGCAAAAATGGAATTAAGTAGAGTAAAATTCAAAAGTTGCTCGATAAACATGTGTGTGGGGATCCTCTTTAACTAGATACTATTTAACAGAAAGTTATATATTTATGATGACATATTTCATTAAAGATAAATAGCTAAAACAATTTTTTTGTTATGTTCATGCTTACTTTGCTTTATTTTTGTATAGCTCACAACTTTCGTACCCATTCTATGAATCAGTTACACACATAAGTAGATGATTGCCCGTATTTGCTACATTATTTTATCATTAGGCTCTGTATTGATCGTAGGCCGTGGTCACAAACTCGCAGCCGGCATTGTCGGGTGGCCGGTTCGAATCCTGATGCCACTGTATAGAGAGACTGATGCACGTTAAATCTGTCACAGCTCAAAGTCAGGAGAGCGGAGTCCCGTTCAAATGTACGAGGTCCGTCGCCAATAGCCCTCGTATTGCTTTCAGTGCCGCGTTAATAAACACTACTCATTGTTTGTAACTAATGTATTCAGGTGGACAGTATTAATTATAAGAACGAAGGAAAATATTCTTTAGTAGCAAATTACTATTCAAAGAACTCTTTTCTCGATGGCTCAAGTTATTCAGAGGTACCCCGCAGAAAGACCAGGATGAATGCTCAGGTAATGTCACATGCAATTATGCTATATATAAATATATATATACCATATGTTTTTCCTTTCTCTCTTTTCTATCTTGATTGATTAAATAGGACATTTCCTATCGTAATAGATTGATATCATTTAAATAATTCACAAGTGTTCAATAATCCGCTTCATCATCGTCAGGTTCCACCTTATATAGGGTGTCTCGAAACTAAACGTCAAGTAGGCACGGGGTGAAAGGGAGAGTCACATGTGAGTTCAGGGAAAAATTATTTTAAGAAAAACATCCCTGTCATTTAAATAAGTGAAAACTAGCATATTTTTGAAAATGTGGAAAATTGTCGCCCTCCATCACATCATTAGTTACCGTGACCACAAATTTCACAATTTCACAGCGAATTTTCATTAACGAGGTCTCACATAGCCGTGCTATTACCACAGTCACAGATAGAGCAAAAAACGTTGCTGGTTTCGTTAAAATCAATGCAGTTTGATGCGATTTGAGAAAATGTCATCTTACTATAATCTTCTAAGAAAAGAAAAATATTATATGCTAAACTCGATAAGTTATTTCAAAAGATGACCCATTGAATTAAGATTCTAAGATAGGTACAATCGTTGCTACTTTTCTATCCATAACAATTATTGGCACTTTTTTTATTTTAATAGAATGACTTCTTTTCAAAAAGCTAAATCTTAAATGTATAACTCTCAAATTACGCAATAAATTTAAAAATAAAACGGAAAACATTTTTGTAATACTTGAACTAATCCAATGTTCAAAGTATTTGCTTTCTTCTTGAATGTAGACTCCACATCTTTTTAAAAGTGATGTGAGTAGTGAGTAACTTGATGTGTTGAATTCTTCCACTTCTTAGCAATTCCTTTGGTACAGTACGGTTGCATTTTCGATTGGTTTAAAAGAAGTTAGAATTGAACAATGTTAAATAATTCTCAATTGAATTTACCTGTACGGTTATAAAAATATATTTATTTTGCTCTCTTTTTATATTTAATTGTAGTTATGATTTTCGTTTTTAAAATTTTGAAATTGTCTAGAAGTTACGGATTGTATGCAATTAATTAATTTTTGAAAACCTGCAACATTTTCAAACAAGTCTATCTTTGAGTTAAAAATT
This sequence comes from Trichonephila clavipes, assembly GCA_019973935.1. Taxonomy (NCBI): domain Eukaryota; kingdom Metazoa; phylum Arthropoda; class Arachnida; order Araneae; family Nephilidae; genus Trichonephila; species Trichonephila clavipes. The sequence goes on from BMAU01021198.1 coordinate 38,608, forward strand.
TAGACAAATGTTCAATTCTTTCAACAAAAAATGTAACAAGTTGCTAATTTTTAAAGATGTTTGTGTATTGTTTTGTAAAATTTTAAACCGATTGAAAATTTTAACATGATGAACATTTTGTCCCTTCAAGTAGCTCAATAACTTTCAAATTTACTGCATAAAATAGTTCTGGCTTTTTAGCTTGTAGTTTCATTAATTATTTTTAAGAAAAGTGTTTTTTCTTCAGCTAAACGGATACATAAAAGAATGACAGAACAAAAATCTTAATAAAAATTTGTTTTTTATTAAAAATAATTTCGCTAGAATAAATGCTCTTTTACAGTAAATTTAACTGTACTTGTCAATATTTTTTTCTATCCATTCTATTTTGTCTGCAACATTAGAATACACGGTGTAAGAACCGACCATTGCACAAAGTCCTCCTTGCATGTTACCTGCTGTTCCGTGGCTTGTCGCTCCCATCACGTGCCATTTACCATCGAATTCACATGCTAGGGGTCCTCCACTGTCACCCTTTAGTATTAAAAAGATCAGTATTTTAAAGACTACATTATTGATATTTCGTGCATTATATTTATATATACGATAGAATAAAATATATGAAAAACTCTACTATATATATATACATTAAAATAAAAAAAAATTGAATATATTTTATATCTTTGTCTTAAATTTTGTATATTTAATCCTTATTTTAAATAAATAAGTTTTACTAGTTTTACTTTTAATCTCGGTTTCTCATATTTTCACAAAAAATAAAAGTTTTGATTTCAATATCGATTTTATTTCTGCACATAATTAACTCGTTATTTTTATACAAATATAAAACGCAGTGCATTTAGTGCAAATATACACTCTGTCGCAAAAAAATATATGCACCCAGAAGAAATTGAGCTACATTCACGAAATTTGGTATGCATGTAGTGTATATGAAAATAAACAAATGATTAAAAATTCAGAACAAAATATCATTTTATTAAGCGGTTACAGCTTGCAAAAGGTTAAAAATCAGTAAGTAGTAAAGCCACCTCTGGCAGCTATACAAGCCGAAATTCGGCGTGGCATCGATTCAATTAGATCACTTATGACCCCCTGTGGAAGATCCTGCCATAGTCTTTGCATCTGCGCAGTTAATTCTCCTGTATCTCGGGACGGCTGCAGTTGCCTTCCCAGCGCGTCCAGACATGCTCTATTGGCGAAAGATCTGGTGACCTGGCAGGCCATGGTAGGACGTCATATCCTTGAAGACATTGTTGGGAGAGTCGCGCAGTATGTGGACGAGCATTATCCTGTTGATAAATGGCACCTGGGCGACTTGATAGCATGGGTAGCACAATCGGCGTTAAAATATCGTCCACGTATCTGCGAGCTGTCAAAGTGCCTTGAAGGACCACTAAAGATGATCGTGTGTCCCAAGAAATTGCTCCCCACACTGTCACACCTTGTGAAATTGCTGTATGCCGCTCGACAATAAATGCCGGATCGGACCGCTGGCCGGTGCGCCTCCAGACACGTGTGCGGTGGTCATCAGCACTGAGACTGAATCGGGATTCATCACTGAAGATGACACGTCTCCAGTCTGTCACACTCCAAGTTGCCCGAGGTCGGCAAAAATCCAGTCGACACTGCCTATGATGTGGGGTCAGTGGTAAGCGTCTTAGCGGACGTCGGCTCCTCAAGCCAACTTCGGTCAGTCGTCTCCTTATGGTTTCTCTTGATGGCACTGGATGTCTGGAAGGAGGTAAGTGGCGTTGAATCGATGCTAGCGACGTTGTTGGTGCCGGAGTAGCCACTCTTCTGATTGCACGATCCTCGCGATCATTTGTGTTCCTGGGACGTCCTGACCCTCCGCGACGGTACACTCTACCTTCTGTGATCCACTGTTGCCAACACCGAGCAACTACCTTATCGCTCCGACCGAGGTGGCGGCCGATACGTCTATTCGACCAACCTGCTTCTCTGAGGCCTATTATACGGCCCCTATCAAAGTCCGTCAGCTGCTCGTACTGCCGCCGGTTACGTCTTAGAGGCATCCTAAGTCTCAATATCGTCTATCAAAGTCATCAGATTCGTTTGGATAGCCGTACGGCGCTCGTACTCATGCTTTTAAACTCTCCCAGTTGCGCAACTAATATGCGCATAGCACACTTAGCCTTGTCTCATTGGCTTCGAAATTTTAATCATTTGCATATCTCTTACCAGACTACATTCTTGCCGAGTTTCGTGATTGTAGCTTGATTTCTTCTGGGTGCATATATTTTTTTGCGACAGAGTGTATATAATATACAGTTTATTACAAATATTAAAAATACGCAAATATAGCCAACAGCTTTGTTTTAACTGAAAATTCTACGCCTATTCTCATGAAAGATATATGAATAATTATATCAAGTGAAAGGAAATTAAATGTTTAGTTAAATTATCAAAATTGTAAATGATAATTTTAATTATATAATAGGTTGTAGCAATTTGAAAGCATATTATCAATAGAGTACTATTACATTTAAAAGAAATATTACATTAAGCAGTCTAAAATTTAAATATTAGAGATTTCTTATAATTCTGTGTGTGGGTGCTTATCAAAAATTCCGAAATTCCTTACAAAGAAGTTTACTTATTACGCTCTCTGTAGATTTAGATAAAATATTAAATTTGATCCAAAATGGTAATAATAACAAAGACTCACGTGACAAACATCTTGCAGACCTGGTCTGTTCGACACACATATCATAGTTTTGTTATTTATCGGTCCAAATTCTCCTTCACATGTTTCAGGTGTTTCTATCCACAATTCTACTTCTTTTAAAACATGAGATGATCCAGAGCCTTAAAAAAATCGATGTTTTTTTTAACATTGAACTAAAGAGAATGTCAACAAAAGTCACTTATAAATATCAGAAATAAATTTTAAAACTTTAAAAGGTAAAAAACGTTAAAAAAATTACAGCATTTCGAAATTGTGTAATAATTAATAATAAAGTTTTCCTTCATATTGCTGATTTAGTAACTAGTTGTCGAACTTTCATTCAAGTTAAGTAAAAGGTCTAAAACATTTAAAGTATACTATTTACTTTTTAGAACTTCTTTGTGGCCAATCATTTAAATATCAGTTTTCAACTAATTGGTGTTTTATCATAAACAATTCAGTCAAAAACGAAAACAATCCTTAAAGTCAATATAGAATGTGAATCACAAGAATAAAATGGATATTGTCTAAATATTCACTCACACACACAACGTCATTCTCAAAAGAACATTTCTCTTAAAATTTAAGTAAACTAAATCAGAGACAAAATAAAAACATTTTCTGATGCTACTGAAATTTTTTCCCTAGGTATCATAAAAAGAAACTGTAAAGGTTTTAATGTCTCAGAATAATAGTGTATCTTAAAAAAGCCATCGAATAAATCAAGATATCTTAATTTTGAACTGAGTGAAAAAGTTAATGCTAAGAAAGATAAAAAGAAAAAGAGCCGAGAGATTTGAATTTTTGTTTTACCTCTTGTTGACCCCCAGCCTGTTGCTATACATTTGGTACCAGGTTTAAGTTGAAATCCTTGTTTTGGAAGACAAGCAGGTTTCACTGCATCAGTAAATTTGACAGGAGCATTGAGTTTCATAAGAGCAATATCGTTAGTTAGATCTTCCAACTGAAATTCAAATAACTGAAAAAAGAAAATATATGTTTAAAAGAGTGCAAAAGTACAAACAAAATAAATGCTTAGAAAACGTATTGTTTGAATATTCTTCTCAAATCCCAAAAAATTCAAATAATAATAAATAAGTAAATAAATAACACACACACACAAAAAGACCCCATTCTCCTTTTCAAACACACGTTTCTTCTCAGAAACTAGCATGTTTACTCCGATAGAGAAAAAATATACAATATTGTATTCACATTCTGTCTTAGTTTTTGTTCTGAATATTCTCTATTGTGTTAAACTTGAATTATTTATAAAAAAGCAATTCTCTTTGTTCCATGAATAAAGCTAAGCCAATCAAGGCAATGATCAAGTTTCTTTTTAAAAGCATTTAAGTATATTCGTATTATATTATAGATGAAGCCATTATATTGAATTTTCTATATATATATATATATATATATATATATATATATATATATATATATGTTTGGACACCTACAAAATTTTTGTATCTTATTTCTATTATTAGTTCTTTAATAGTGCTTGTACAAAAAGAAATAGGAGCTGCCGCACAATGTAATAAATAAAATTTCGATACTAATAAAAAATGAATTATTAATGAATAATGATAATGTCGGAAAATATGCTTCTTTATACATACATATTGCACAAAAGTTGATTTAACTTAGTTGCCTGCAAATGTACAATAAATAAATAAAAAAATTTAAAAAAATAGAAAATAAAGGACTTCAAAACATTCTCTCTTTCTTTCTAGATTTTTTAAGTAAATAACACTTAAATTACTTAAATTTTCTTAGTTACATAAAGTATACAGTAAATTCAAATTTTGTAAATGATTATGATAATTGAATAAATTTTTAAAGTATACTTGGTAAAATCGTAAACGGGGATTACATTACCTTCTGGTCTGTTACATCTGGATAAATAATTATTCTTTCAACGAAACGAACTTGCTCGTCATCGTCGTCAACGTATTTGTGATGATTTCCTAAATGTAATCTCCATTCTAGAGGATTTGGATTTCTAAAAAGAGGAGGCATGATTATTATTTCTTTAAAAGGGAATACAATTATTTGAAACTAAAATTAGAGTGTTCAGTAATAAATTCAATATTTGATATTAAACCGTTTTTAAAGCTATCATTCCTGAACAGAGATAAATGTTATTTTTGTTTTTCCACAGAAACTCATCTTAGAGCTTATGATAGTTATTCAGACAATTTTATCTCTTATATATATAATATTTAATAATGCCTATATATCAAAGCTTAAGAAAAGTATTGAATTTGTTCTTGTAAACAGATTTATATACAAAATGTATTTGAGTATCTTTTATTGATGTGATTTGATGCATAAAGGACATGGCAAAAAGACATCTTGACACACACGCACACAAAGTTTATATTTCATTTACAAGCTCCCGAATGAAGAATTTTAGAAAATTTCAAACAACTTTATTACAAACAGCAATTTACTTTCATAATTAATAGTTAAAACTTCAATCCCTAGCTGAAGGCTGATAAACCCCAAGATTTTCAGATATATTTTTAGGCCCACTCCAGTACTTAATAATAAAGTTTTATGTAGGAGAAACTTATATAAAATGCAGTGACGTACACACACACACACAGGAATATTTCAAGGGGGGGCAGAGTTGAAAGTCCACTATTCTCGTATCATACGCCAATACACTACCGGGGACATTCTTTTGATTTTCTCGATTATACCGGGAATAAAAAAAAATTGATTTTTGAATAAATAATTAGCATTAGTTAATAAAATAAATTATTAATAACAAATATTTAAATAAATTTTACATACTATATACATAGAATTATAATCAATCGAACTAAAAATGAAGGGTGAGGTGGGACGGACCCCTCCCCCCCTTTGTAAGTGCCTGTGATAAAAGGTATTGAGTTCTTATGTAACCTCTTATACCACTTTATCTCTCGAGGACTTTTAGTCTACAACTCTTAATTGCTTTTTTGAATATTATAAACTTGAAAACGATTAAAGCTGTTGAAATTTTGTTCCGATTTTCCTTAATTCAAAAAGAAAATATTTTCAGTTTAATTACGCGGCTTGAACTCTCTTTTTCTCCCTTTTAGCATTAATATATATAATATATGTTATAACGTTCTGTAAGTTTTGCTTAACCCGTTCAGGATCAGGTGATTTTTCCTGTTAAACCTAACTCCGTTTAAAAATTTATATAAAATCATTACTGTATAATAAAATAAGCCAAAATGTATAGTTTATAATCATTCTAAATTCCATACGTTCCGAATTCAGGTCACACCGATGTGATCATGGGCCTCAGAATGGGGGAAACGCAATCTCACATATGATACCATGTTCCCTGAAGTGATCACATATATGTGATCATGGTCCTGAAGGGGTTCTAAAGGCACATATCGCACAAGGAATATTAAGATTATTTTTTTCCGAATAAGTTTTTTTATGGAGAAAAAATTTGTAACTTACTGCATGAAACAATGGGCAGCGCTGACAACCCATTGAGCATTTATCAGAGTACCTCCGCACATATGACCATTTGGATGATAAAAAAAGAGCTGAAGATCTGCTTGCCATGGCCAACTTCCAGGTGTCGCTTCCTTTCCTCCTACAATTCGATCAGTTCCATCATCAAAGAAAGAAGCCTTGGGTCGAACGCCACAAGTAGTTGAAACCAGGGGCAATCCTTTAAGTAAAAATAAATAAATGAATAAAAAAAATGCATAACATCGAAAAAATTAGGCCGATTTACAATTTTAACTAACTAAACAATGATTTCTTTTTATTTCGGATTTTCCCCCAATATTTTGTTTCGATGCTATATTTAATTCGTCTCTTCTTAATGTATTTAATTCGTCTTTTAAACTAAAGTTATTTGAAATAACTGTGTTAGAGAGACAAAATGATGCTACTATTTGTTTTGCTTTGAAAGAAACGAGGAAAATTTATATAACTGTAATATAAATAGAAATCAAAGCTATATGCAAGTACTTAATATAATACTGAATAATTTTATATATATTTTGATATTCGATACTCAATATATGTATTGAATATTAAATGTATATTTATTTAAATAAAATTGACTAATCTTTGATCTTTATCACACATACCATGATTTAGTATTACTCTTTTTGTGCAGGAGTATTAATTGATAAATATTTTTGAGTAAAGTATTTCAAGAGTGTAGCTTTTAAGTCATCTATAATAGTAAAAAGGCTTCGGCTTATAAAAATGAAATTAAATACGCTGAAACTTTCTTAAGTCTGTTTACAATGTTTATCGACGGTCAGCATGTCATAAGGTCTTTTTTTAATATTTTTAATACACAGTATTTATAATATTTGTTTTTTACGAAAAAAAAAACTAAATTTTTGATCAGAATTCTTAAGTTATCAAAATTTATTGTAAAAAGGAATGTTATTTTCAAAAATGAAAAAAAAAAAAAAAAAACGCCATATAACTTGAATAGAAAATGAATGAGTGAGTGAATATTAACATCGCGCAATACTCATCTACACGAGGGCTTTTGGCGACGGACCTCGTAATTTTGAACCTTGGTCAAGTGACACGGACGACACCTGAGGTAGTGCCCCCATCTTCTAACTCCAACTGGAGGACATTTATAAGCCTCGACACATATAACGTGCATCGGCCCCTTTTGTACAACTAGTCTTCAGCGGTACTGGGTTCACACTCATGATACGCAAGCCACGAGTCCGCGACCTTGACCACTAGGCTACTGTGGCCACGAATAAAAAAAACCAGAAGAAATTATTAATATAGAAATAACTTGAACTCTAAAATTATGCAGTATTTTTACTTAAAGAACCAATCATCTTTTGATGGCTGTAACGCTGAGTTACAATCATAGACAAAAAAGTTAGCGCACCAAGAAGGAGTCGTCAAAAGGAAACGAAATTTTACATACGTAATAAATACTTTCATATAAGTAAATTATTAGAAAATCAAAGAAAAAGGATAATTTATTTCAGAGAAAATGGCAAAAGAACGGAGGATTTAGTACCGTGTTGAACCCCCCTCTATATGCGATGCGATACATTCGGGCATTGAGGCATACAAGTTCTGTATGATGTCTTGAGACATTTCGTTTCATATTTGCTGTAATCTTGCCTCTAGTTTCTTTCAAACTCGTGGGATGCCCAACTCGCCGTCCCAAATGATCCCAGATATGCTCGATTGGTGACAAAGCTGGGGATCGGGCAGGCCAAGGAAGGGTAGTAACAGTGCGGAGACAGTCTTGTGACACCCTTGTCGTGTGCGACCGAACATTGTCTTGTTGAAAAATAGATCATGGGAGCCGTTGTATAAGTGGCAACACATGTGGTTGCAGAATGTCATGGACATATAGCTGGGTTGTCATGGTGCCACGGATCAATACTAGGGGTGATCGTGTATTGTAGGCAATGGCACCCCATACCATCACACCAGCTGTGGGAGCGGTGTGTCGCTATAAAGTAAAGGCAGGATTGAGGCGTTCACCACGGGGTCTCCACACACGAACACGATTGTCATCACTGCTGAGATTGAATCTGGATTCGTCGCTAAAGACGACCTAGTTCCTTTCCGCTGCAGTCCAGTTTCCTCGTGCGTGGCACCACTCCAAACGGAGGCGTCGATGAGTGGGCGTCAAGGGCAGCACACGTAATGGGTACCGCGATCCCAAATGTCCTTCAGCCAGGCGCCTTCGTATGGTTCGAGAAGACACAGGGGCCCCTAGTGGAGGTGCTACCTGTCCCTGGATGGGGGCCGATGAAGCAGTTGGCTGTACGTGTGCATTTCTTACGATGTGGTGGTCTTCACGACGACTGGTCTGTCGAGGGTGTCCTGGGCCTGGTCTTCGTGTAAATGACATCTCTCGGATCCACTGGTCCCAACACATCCTCACAACACAATCAGAACGGCCTAATTGACAAGCTACTCGCCTAGCTGACCACCCTGCTTTCATCATGTCGATGATTCTCTCCCTCTTAAACTGCAACCGCTGCTCATACTGTCTTCGTAAACGGCGTAGTAGCATGTCTACCTCAGCTCTTCCTTTGTAAACGATTCAGCACACTCAAACAAGCTTTGGTTACCTGTTTTATACTCCATGGAGAACGACGTTAAACGCCCTGTATTAACTATACGTAATGCGCAATCACGTTCTACATTTCTAATCATTTGCATATCTCCTCAACATATACCTTCATGCCAAGTTTCGTTACGATCCCGCAATTATTTCCTGGTGCGCTAATTTTTTTGTCCATGAGTGTATTTATGTAAAAGATACTTCGACAATTATTTAAAGAAAAATATGACGAAGCTAAAACTAAACCTAGTGATTTATGAGGTCAGAGCCTTTGATTTTCCTCTTGTTAACAGTTGCATGTTGCTGAAAGATGATAAAAAAAACTTATGCACTTCTCTATTTGGCTTATAAATTATTTATATATGTAATTAAAAGATTTTCTTTTTTATAAATATTTCTTACACAACAGAAAAAAAATAATCAAGTGTCTGGGGAGAGGTTAGTAATGAAACTGATTTAAGTGAAAGGTTTTTTTTTTTATCATTGTTCCTTTAAAAAAAGTTAAAGGTTATCGATTCAAAACAATACTTTATGCAAAATTTAATCTAAATATATTGCAGTGAGTTAATGCAAAATCATATACTGTTTCTGCAACAATGTTAGAACCTTTAGAAATTAATAAATACCAGTAATGTATGCTTATATTAATGTTTTGGGAAACTAATAGACGTATTTCCATAAAAAAAATCAAATTAATATTATCATTTTTGAGATCGAGTAATGTGTGTTTACAAAACTTTTATATATCTTTTAATGAAAAACTTAATCCCAGTTTTTGTTATAGCAATCTTAAAACATAAAAGAAATAAATTATCTGTTATTAAAAATTATAAGCTTTGCCACTATGAGAAATAAGTATTTAATTGTATCAATTTATAGAAGAATTATTTCGAAAGATTACTTCCTTCTTTGTCACGTGACCATACGAAAAAACTGTAAAAGATGAAATACAGTCGGACCTCTATACAACGAAGTCGATAAAGCCCCCCAAAGTTCGTTACATGGAAAATTCGTTATATAGAGGTTCATCTTTCAATTTTCTTTATAAACCACAAAAAACCCCAACATTTTAAATTCATAAACACTGTATATTAAAAAAAGTAATTATTCACACCTTTTTGTAAATTAATATACATTTATTTTATATAGGTTACCTATAAAGAAAAAGAAAAACTGCAAGAAAAGTTTCTTGACACCTTTATTCACTTCCTGAAAAATTGAATTTTTTTCTTTGATACACAACCACTTAAGTTTTGACGTTTTCGAACTAGAAGAAATGAAGTTACCAGTACGACTGATCAATACTATAAATGAACTGAGACTTGTTCAAGGACACGAAATTTTATTGAGCGTGAAAGGAGATATCGAAGATGTTTGTAGCAAACTGGACAATGGGGATTAAAGGTTGAACTTCTAGGACGAAATGCCCTGAATTCTATTACTCTCGGCAAGTTAGTCACCTAATAAAACCAGTTCAAGATTTATGACCACAAAATAAATGTGCTAAAAGGGAGAATAAATCGAAATGTCCAAAAATACTTCAAAAATTGGGAGAAAAAAATTGGATCACAAGAGAACAAGTTCGTTATATAGAAAATGCACTTCGCTATAGGGAGGTTATTTTACGAAGAAAATCGTGAAACGTTCTTGGTTCCAGGTATAAGTTCGCTATGTAGAAAAATTCGCAATATAGAGGTTCGTTATATGGAGGTTCGACTGTATATGCATTTTTTAAAACTTTTTCCTTGATTTCCATTATCCATGATGATTATTCATGTTATGTTGGTATACAAATTGAAAGTTTTCTTACCAACTTTCTAGTCTTTATACGCTCCAATCTTTCTTATTTTTTTTTATTCAACATATGCAGTAAAACTGCTTAGTTTTTCGGTTGATTTAATTGAATGTTTCACTTCAAAGCAACACTAGGGCTATTGGCGATGAATCTCGTCATTTTTAACGACTGTTGAGTGTCAAAGATGACACCTAAGCTGGGACCCCGCTCTGAGTTTGCTTGAATATATTCCACTATTCAAATAGTATTCGCATGTATATGACTTGTCAATCCTCTTAAAATTCTTTCTAAGGTTTAAAATTTTCTGTGGATTTCGTAAAGAACTAAACATGTATGAAAATACTTTATTTATATGCTTATATATAAAATTCGAACTTATATAAAACCCGGCTATGTTCGGAACCGTGATTTTAAACAAGTGCATAAATCAGTGTTTCTCAAACTGTGGGGCATGCCCCCCTGGGGGCGTGATAAACCTACAAGAGGGGCGCAAGCATATCGAAAATAAAAGATTTAAAAAAATTTATTTACTAGAATGAAGTAAAACAAAATACTTTCTGACAATAAAAATATACACATTTACACGGAAATAATATATATATATATATATATATATATATATATATATATATATATATATATATATATATATATATATATATTATCTGCTATTTTACATCATCAAAAATAAAAGCTTCTACTTCAAAACCTCATTTTTTAGCTATCTTTGATACTATAACCAAATAAGAAACGTTTTATTCGATTTGCTGTAATCCCATGATGAGAGATTTTTTTTTATTACATTTTCTTTTCAAAGCGAAAATGCTACTGTTTCAGAGGAAAGACGAAACCCAGACCCATAATCAAAAAAAACTTTAGGAAGATAAAAAGTTCATCACTGTTATATATTATTGCCATCAGCTAGGCAGCAGAATGTATTTGCTGCGGTTTGACCTTCGAGCTTACTTGTACGATTAGTTACGTCCCTGCTCTTATGTATTTGTATTTTCATTTAGGGAAGTTTGAAGGATTACTAAGCCAAGCATAATGAAAAACGTTTTACATCATTTTTTAGAACATCCATATTGTAATAAATACACTTTTAATCCGGGAGTGGTCACGCCGAGCACAGAGTGCATAAAATCGGTAATTCTGACAAAACTGTTTAATTGTTACCAATGGCCCTGACACTATCCTCCTGTTTGACAATCTTAACGTGAACTAAAATATATTTGTCACATATCTCCCCCTCTTTTTTGGGAGTGACAAACGTTTTTTTACGATCTTAAGGTACTTGTTTTGTCTGAGTTCCCGGTGTGATAACTTTTTTTCCGAAATATTTTGTGTCCTTGAAAGTAGGTGAGTATATTTTCTCTTAATTAAATTATTCACTGGAATTACGATTTTTATTGTGTACTATAAAAATAAGTATAAAAAAAGGATTGGGGTGACTCACAATAACCCCGCTCGGCCATTAGTATCGAGTGCGCGCCTGCTCCAGGGTTAAAACATGTTGAAGTCTTTTCGCTTTAAATATTAAAAATAATACAATTATTCTTCATCAGAATTTTTTTTATTGTTCATTATTCAACATCAATTCTAAATGCTAATTCTTTGAGGCTTAAAATTACAGTTCGCTTAAAGCTAATTATAATTTGAGCAATCATTTAAAAAAAATCATTTTACATTTTTGTGAACATTGTCGCACACTTGGCTTTACTCTCCTTACAATTAAGCGATTATATCAATAATGTTTTATTTTCTTATAAATGAACTTGTGCAAAGAGCGGGTACTTCAGCCGGTATACTTTTAATGTATCAGTGTTGCACAGAGTATTTTATAACTAATTTATTAATACTAAATTAAGAACAAGTTTAATAAGTATTAGCGACTTCCATGGGCTTGTCTTACAGAGTAAAGTTTTTCAAGGGAATGCTTATGATTAGAAATTGACCCTCTGAGTTCTTTTTCTACATTTAGCAGATATCTATATTTTGTCTTCTAAGCAACCACAGCATTTTGCAATATGTTTCAATTTAAAAATTAGAGAAAGGAAAAATAACCTAATAATTATCCTATTACTGAATTTTTTTTTTTTGCTTAAAAGTAACATATACAAAATTTAATACTTAAGTCATGAATTTGTACGGTTTATAATGAAGATTGTTGCTTTAGCGTCAAAGTGCATTATTATTGCATTCAGTACATTATTAATGTATAAGGGGGGCGCGATAAAAATTGTGATTGAAAAGGGGGGCGCCAGTATTGAAAGTTTGAGAAGCACTGGCATAAATAGGTAATTTTCATGATATTTAGTGTCACTTAGATTAGAATACATATATAAAATAGTTTTAAGGACATTATGACGAAAAAAATTATTTAAATACAATATTTTGGCAAAAAAATTAACTTAGAATACCTTTTTTTTTAAAACGCTCTCCTTTTATAAAAATGCTTCTATAATAATAATATTTTGCTTATATAAAGAAAAAAACTTCTCCAGAGAGTTTGGATTAGGATTTTTGAAAAATTCACATTACTTTCAGAGTTACTTCCAATTGAAATAATTACCGGCGTTTTTTTCTTAAAATTTCTTCCCTATGTTGTAGTAAAATATGGATAAATCCACTTCTAAGATATATATTTCAAAAATTCTAGTTCGGCCTCTGTACAGAGGTCTGAGATATATACAGGCAAAATATAATTATAATAGAAGCATTTTTCACAAAATGAGAATATTTTGGTCATTCTATGTTAATTTTTTGTCAAAATATTGTACTTAAATAATTTTTTATTGTAATAATATTCTTAAAACAATTTTATATGCGTTTTCTAATCTAAGTGACGCTAAATATCTTAAATATTATCCATTTATAAGCTTTTCAAAATCACGGTTCCGAACGTCTTCGGATACCTTAAAGGGATTTTTGAATCTTCAACAATAAAAATACTTTTTAATACTTAAGGACGTTCTGATATAAATCTGAAAAAAAATTGTTTTAAAAAAGGAATTTGAGAAAAATGATTTTTTTAAATAAAAAATTAGCTTTAAAATATCTTTACTGTTCTTTTTCTTTCAACGATTGTGAAGAATACAAAATAAAATCAGTATACATAAATAAAATATATTCTTAAAAGCAGAATGAAGATTCATGCAAAGTTAATTTAGTCGTAGACGTCAGTAGTATGTATTTTTTGAAGTAATTACTAACCACAATTTTCTTCATCAGTACCATCTCCGCAATCATCGTTGCCATCACACGCTTGAGTGGTGCTGAAACATTTGCGATTTCTGCATGCCTTTTCTCCGGCTTTGCATAAATCTGTAAATTAATATATATTATATAATGAAATATTCATAAAAATAAGCTGAATTATTTTTGTGGTATATCTTTCAGCCAGCTTAATGTGTGAAATGATTCATTTTTGGAAATTTGAGTACGTAACAGCAGTAGTTATGTTATTAACAATTAAGATTTTCAAATTCAACATTCGGTTCCCGGTATTCCTCCTAATTTGCTGAAAAATTGAATTTTTATCTTTCTTTAATAATAACGTTTATGCTTTTATTATTACGTGCTTTAAAACAAAATATTTGCAAATTATACATAGAAACTTCACACCTTTCTGTTGGGGAAAATGCGCAATCACTGGCTGCGAGGCACGTATTGGCTGTATGTTTTGCTTTTGACCTGTTAGTTGTAAACATCTTAAGTTATCTAAACTGAAAAGAAATGCAACACTATGAAGGAATCATCAGAATCTAATGAAATTTCATGCACGAACGACTTGTATTAATACAAATAAATGACAAAATTTTCAAAGCAAAAAAAAAAAAAAAAAAAAACAATATTAAGTGACCGAAATCAGTATTTGGTGTAGCCACTATGCGCTGCAATAAGTGCTGCTATAAGACGTGGCATGGAGTCAAACAGATTTTGAATGTCTGCTTATGGAAGAGAATTCCATATTGCTTGTAGGCGCAGCAAAAGTTCGTCTTTTGAAGCTGCAGGACGCGGATCACGAGCGAGTCGCCGACCAACCAAATCCCACACGTGCTCAATAAGCGACATAACCGGCGAATAAGCAGGTCAAGGAAGAAGTTGCATGCGTTTAGCTGAACAGAAGTTTCGAACAGTCTTTGCAACATGTGGGCGTGCATTATCCTGCTGAAAGATAGCTCCAGGAATACCTTGAAGGAAAGGAACGACTCTTCGGGCTGTAGCACTTCACGGACGTACCTGTTGCTATTGAGATTACCCTCAATTCGTAGCAAATTGGATCGTCCATGATACGAAATCGCATCCCAAACCATAACTCCGGGTGTTAGGCCACTATGACGTTCAATAACGCACTCTGGAAAGTAGCGTTCAACGGCATAGCGTCAAAAACGAATGCGGCCATCATGGTCCCACAAATTGAAGCGTGATTCATCTGAAAAGACAACTTGATACCAATCAGCTTTCCAGGCGCTGTGCTCATGAGCCCATTGCAGACGCGGCCGTCTATGGTTTGCCGTGAGGGGGATCCCGTATAAATGCACCCTTGCACACAATCCATCGTGCAGCAGACATCCATGAATTGACGAAGCCGATATTAGTACAACTGTAGCAGTAGACCAACGTGCTGCCAACTTCCTGGAGGAAGCTGTACGGCCATTCACCGCCATGCGGAGCAGGCGTCAATCGTCTCGCGCTGACGTCCTCTTCCAGTTTTTCCAAACGTCCACTGCCAGTTTTCGAGTTGTTCGGTGCTCATCGGTCCACTTCTTCCAAACTCGCATCACTGTGGAACTGTTCTGCTGCACACGAGCTCCAACTGCGTGATAGGAAACTCCTCCTTCTTGAAGGCCGATAATCCTTCCCCGTTCAAACTCCGTAAGTTGGAATTTGTCCATATTTCGTCGTGGAGGCATACTGAGGTCGACAATAACAAATAATCATTAACTATTTTCAACGGGTCCCGCTACAGCCCTCTATTTATACACTTTCAGCATCAGTTCAGAGAGTGCTGTGCACGCCACGCAAGCGCGGTGACTCTGAAACTTTACTATTTTACGTAACAACCTATAACTGATATTTGCTGCAAAGTTAATTTAATTCTGATGATTCCTTTATGGTGTTGCATTTTTTACAAACAGCTGTGTACTTGAAGAGAATTCCTAGCCACAAACATTTAGTATGTGTGTTTTGCCTGAGATTATTTTTTCCCATGTGTTTAATTTTTTATCTAGTAGATTTTCGCTCGATGAAGCATTTTTGCCTTGTGTTTGTATAAAAACAATACGTTCCAAGATTTTGTGCCAAAAACTCTATAAATCCACGCAAACTAACTTATTACGCTGTTTATATTTACTATTCTGATTCTGGCCTTAAAAATATTTTTATTTTTTAGTAATTGCTTAGCGCTGCAGAGCTAAATTTTACTCTTGCTCCCAAAACCGCAGCTATCATTGCTCTCTTTAATTAATATGACCTATTTTTTCCCTTTGAAGTATGGTAAGATGTTAATCTGTTTAATAATTAATATCGCCATTGATTTTACTAAATTGTCGTACATATGATATTTTCACAACACAAATGTATTTGACCATCGTAAGAGAATTAATATGATTGAGTACGTATTGAGGTGTATAAAATATGGAATATATTCTACAAGTAAAAATTTTAATGATTACTTTGTATGGATGAAGCATGATACTGCAGGTGGAAACCTTTTCTCCCAAGCATAAAATCAGTCCTGAATACGATATGCACAGCATTACCCAAGGTTATAATGTCGGGATAGGTCAAGTTTCCACAGAAGACTCCGTGAACAGGACTACGGGGACTGACTCCTTCATAAATTTCAAGAGCATCTCTGTTACATAGATCAAATGCTTCGAGGTCCAAATCAACGAATTTTATCCGGAAACGCTGAAAAACAGATTTATTTATTTAAAATGAAAAATTAGGAACTGTTACAGAGTATTATATATACGAATATTTCCCAAATGGAAAACGTAACCGTTATACAGATTCGTCCGAACGTAATTTAATAAGTCTAAGAACTAATGTAATTTCCTGCATCTATATTATTACAGTATTTTTAAATGGATTTTACAGAATACTTGGATAACAATAGTAAACTTATTAGTTTATATGATATCAAGTAATGGTAGAATTGTTGGCGTTGTCGAATTTGCAGCAAAAAGAAGCATGGTTTTTGGACGTAGCAAAATAAGAATAATACATTTATAACAGGGAAATAATGATAAGATTTTAAAAAAAATTGAAAAATTATTAGTAGTAAAAGAGAGAATACTAGAAAGATTAGAATACTTGAAAATTTTAAGAATAGATTTACAGCAAATTTAACACGTCAAATTTAAACCCCAGAAAAAGGAACTTAAAGAAGAAACTTGAAAAAAAAAAAATAAAAATTATATTTAGTTACCAATTTCAAACAAAAATTTCAAATGTTATTGAGCTTTTCGCTATAAAAATATAAAATGATTTTACTACATTGCTTTTTATATTTCCATATTTGCTTAAATTTGTTAATAACAATAATCAAAAAATAAACAAAGTTTCAGTAGTACTCAGAATTGTAATATGAGATTGGTTTTTGGTAACTTAGGTAATTCTTTTACGGAAATCAGTAAATTAACAGCAATAATACATATTTGATTTATGCAACGAGGAATATATATATATATATATATATATATATATATATATATATATATATTCAAGAAAAACAATTGAATAGTTACAAGCTTTATTTTTTAAAAAGGAAATCTGAAAATTACTTACGAAACCATACGGAGCCTGGATGGTATACTGACAATAAAGGTCATTGGGGTATACTTCATTTTCTTCATATCCTGGACTGTATATATCACCTCTCAATTGCAGAAGAGCATTAATAACTTTTGGTCTTCCTCTGCAACCAGTCAAATCCACTATTCAAAAATCATTATTGAGTTATTAATAATTAAATAAAATCTAAACTGTAGGATTAAATGGTTTTTAGTAGTTATTGTGTAATATAGAAGGTAAGAATTCTAGAATATTCCATTAAAGTGATAATAAATGCGGATTTCCAGCATACTTAATGAAATATTATTGAAAATTAGCAACCCCTTTGGGAATGTATTTAAAAACAATTAATGTAAATTTTCGTTCCTGGAGCACTTGTTAGGAATTTTAAATAATTCTCAGTTCTTGTGCGTGAAATAGCCAATAACAAATACTGCTTTATGAAATTTTAAAAGTCTTTGAAGAAGCATATTGTTGAAACTATTTTATTACATTTACTTAAAGTTATAACAAAAATAATGAAAAATATTGGAAGTTAAACAATTATATATATATATATATATACTAGTATAAGATTTATTTGTTTAATATTGTTAGAAGACTATCTTCGAAATTCAGAATAAAGCACACAAGCAATTTTTTTACAAACAAAGAACCTTTTAATCTAAAAGCTTAGTCTCGTATTAAGTTATTAATTAATAATAGACATTATTAATCTTAAATTACGAACTTAAGGCACACTTGTACCATTTAAAGACTAAAACTGCAATAAAAATTGTGTTGAATTTAATTGTGGTACAATCTTTTTTTCGATGTTTTTAAAAATAATTTATGCAGTCATATTTAATAATTTTAAATTAAATCAAACAAATTAAATATGAATAAAAATTTTTTTTTTATCTTACACGCCAGTGAAGTTCCTAGAACAGAGAAGAGTATAACGTGGAGGCCCAACATCTTGAGAACTCTGCCACCATGTAAAAAATACAAGTTTTTCTTACATTTATGAAATGCATGTCGATTTCTCACGAATATCAGTGAGTTATCTAATCTGCGTCCTATTATTCAATTAACAGATGGGTTTTTTTACTTTTGAAATTGTAATCTTTCGTAAAGTTTTACAGTGTGTGTTAAATAACTGATAATTATTAAAAGCAGTTGCTTTTTGAATACATTATTCTATATGAGTTTATGGAAAAATTCTAGGTTTTTGATGTCATAGTAATCTATAGTTTCACCATGTCAGGAGGATCAGCACAACAATATTTCCATTAGTAACTTTAACTTCTTCCTTTTTCTAATTTATAAGTTTTTCCAATAATAGACCATGAAATTAATAGTTTTTAAGCAGCAGTTGAGTTGCCGCACTGAGATTGCAATCAGATTTATATTCAACTGGCTAAAGTTCATGGTGGTTGAGTGCGATTTTACTACCTACCTCCTTAGCCCCATCGAAAGCAAAGGTCGGTTATAACTTAACCGAATGATCCATTCGGAATCCAACAGTTTAACCAAAACATGTCTTGTACTGAGGACGATTTGGTATGATGGTTGCAGAAACAGGAAAAACAGGACCAGTTTGAAACTCGTCATTTAAAACGAATTCTGGCTTAAGTCTGTCGAGTGATATCCATTTCTTTCTATAGATATCTCGAGTAAAGGCTTCACTGGTTCTGGAAAGAATCTTAAAGAATCTATCGCATGGTTTCTAAAGGGTTCTACGGACTGTACTCTTGCACATAAAAACATGGCTCGTTGTAGCGAAATCCTTATAAAATAAGATTTTATTATTTGAATGATTTGAAGCTAGAGTTGGTTGTATGGACTGCATGTTGTCATGCGATTGTTGGACAAATCATAAGGCTGTATGACTTTGCTTTGTTGAACGGAAAAACTCTCCAGGATTTGTCCACGCTCAAGTTTGAAAAAAGAAATGAAAGTTTAAGCACTAAAGTTGAAATCTTTTTCATGCTTTTTCAAAAAAAAGGATTAGAAACTGACTAAGTTGCAGATTTTATATCATTGGTGAGAAAAATATATGTATTTTCTTGAACTGATAAAATCGTGGAAAAGTTACATTTTCTTAAATAAATTTATTGGTTTAGTATTAATTTTAAATACACGAAAAAGCAAAAAAAAAATAATCAAATTTTATGTATTTATTTCACAATAGTATTCGAAATATAAGGTTATATACATATATAAACACCTCATACCTTAATAATTACATAAATCATGCTTCTAAAATATTTTTTATTCTCTCAAGGTGGTAAAATGATGTTCAAAGTCATTTGAGGAATTCAGAATTAATTTACAAATAATTGTCTTAAATCTAATGTAATTTCACAAATCTTCATGTATTTTTCATTTTATATACCCCAAATATTTTATTGTTTTCTTAAACGAGCATTTGCATTTTCAGCCATATTTTCTTATCGTTGCGTTCTGCATATCTGTACAGATTTTCCTTTCGACTGGGTATCTACCAATTCACGGATTTTGTCATTCATCTAAAAAAAATATTAATTCTCATGTTCTGATAAAAAGGAGCTCATTTCCTATTCGCAAAGATAACCAAAAAACAAAAAAAGGAAGAATATAGTTTTTCTTTAAAAACTAAAAGTGAAAATTTCTGTAGCAGGAATATATCAATAAAGATAAATTCTACCGAAATACTTAAAGTTAATAACTCCTAAAAGTATTAACTATAACTCGTTCTTTTAATAAACGAGCCGTATTAACAATGTAGTATACAATTTCGGTTAGGAAACCTTTTTTTCATGTTTGTTCAAAATGTTTTATAACTTATCATAAATTTTTAATGTCTTAAATTATATAAAAAATGAAAGATTAATTACTTAATAGATTTCTGAAGACTTATAAAATTGTAGGATTTATAAATAAATTGATAACTGAAGTATTTAATGTTAAAAAAAAGTACTTGGCCTGAAATATAAATTAATTGAATGCTTTTTTCATTAAAGTTTTAATGTATATCGAATTGCGTTAAATCTGCTTAATAAAAATAGCATTTACCAGACACAATCAAAGTATCTAATAAAAAAAAAGTCTTGTGTAAAAAAAAAATCTATTTTCATGTGTAACTTCCTACATTCGAATTCCTTCCCTTTATAACTGCAGTGAAACGTAAGATTTATTTTTTATTACTATATATATATATATAACTGATTTTTGAAAACTTTATTTTATTGTAACACTATAAATTCAAACTTTTCACATATTTTGTTGTTGGAGAAAAGACTACTATAAAGTAGGACACATTAAGCACACACAAGGTTATGTTTTTTGAATTATAATTTTCGAACAAAAACTAGTATAATTCTAAATCTTACTTATTTTATAATCTGTAATATACTCAATCATAAGTACAAAAAAATCAATCAGAGCATAACTTGATCTTTTTTGTTATTGCAATAACAGGGAGAAAAGGAGGAAAAATTTGACAGAATTTTGGGAAGGAAAAGATCGTTGTATAATGAATTTCATATTTTAAATTGTTGTGTGTGTGTGTGTGAATAATTTTTCCAATTCAGTATGATTGACCTACTTAAAGATAGATGTACGGGAAAAATCTAAGTCATTTATTTACTTGATTTTGTTTATGAGGGAGAAATGGGATGGTTTTATTTTATGCAACGCATAATTTCTGAGGAAATGATCGTTTTCCAGAAAACTACTAAAGATTTAGCGTGTAGGGAAAAAGAAAGTCTAGGCATAAGATTTTTTTTAAGTCTTCGATTTGAACACAAGTTATTTAAAAAAAATATATCATTTTCTTTCCCTTTAATATGACAATCCTTATGACAATTTTTACTCGAAAAATGTCAAATGAGTTTGAGTTGACAAGATCTTTAAGAAATACGAGTAATAGCAACAACAATTCAGAAAGGCAAAAATGTAAAACAGCTTATGCAACTAAATGATGCAGTTATTATATAAAAAAGATTTCTCTCTCTAAGAGAAAATAATATACATATATCTTCAGAAATAAAAGGAATTTTCTGGAAATGAATTTTTTTTAAAATGAGAACCCCGAAAAGTGTCGAAGTTAAACAAAAAGTTATGTTTAAAAAAGGTACCTCTGTGTGGTAATCATCCTAGGTAAAACATTCGTTGAATATAAGCGAAATTAACACAACATTGATGAATCGTGACCAGCAAGTAAAAAGAAAGCATATCCGCAGGCTGTTCGCTAGTCGGAACTTCATTTGCTTAGTATGTTGGTTTTCTACACAAACAATGCACATTTTCTGCTTATGAAAAAGATACGAAACAGGAAATGTATTGATTCATCAAGAGCAATGGAGCCGATTGTCTACCAAAAAGGTATGCTTAAATTAACCTAATCTGGGTTACGCAGTGGTAGACATGTATTCAAAATCATGAAATTTCGCGATTTTATTTATAAAAAATATGATTTGTGAGTTACACTTAGGTGCATGCCTTGTCAAAAATAATGGTTTCAATAATATTAGATTTTAAAATCAAGATTATTAGCTTCAATCTGCAACAGGCATAGTATGGAAAGGAGTGAACAACACGAAACAAATCTTGTCAGGTTTTGAATATAAAACAGAATAAAATAGCGCAATTGTGTATGGACACGCATGTGATATTGCCATATAAATCTAATAGTTGACGTCAATTTTCCCAATTGCTGTAGAAAATTTCGTCAGAGATATTTAAATAAACTGTAACCTCACAGCTTTTGATTTTCGTACATCCACGAAATGTCTTCCGCACTACCTTTTCATTAAACATTTCCATTGTCTCTAAGCAGACATTGTCTGTTGAATATGAATTAGAAGGAATATGCGGTTTTTTTTCCTTTTATAAAATTAATACCCCCCCCCCAAAATAAAACAGTTTTGAAGATCAAATCATTGTTTGTAACCATATGCACACACACAATAGTTTTGGATTGTTTTACCCATAATACTAAATTAAAATGAAATGAAAAACAGGTACAACGCATAGCATACAGAAAAAATAAAAGGCTTTCAATTGTTTTGTAGCAGAAGAAATACCTAATTTAAGGTTTCATGCTTCAATATTCGGTAAAATGCGAATTAAAATGTTTCTGAAGAAAAATCATCTTAAAAATAAAATAATAAAAGCTTCTGTAATATAGTTAGGATAACGGAATAAATTATTAAACACTTCTTGAAGAATTTAAAATTCTGAAATAATTAAAAATAGTTTAGTAGAACAAAATTATTAAAGGTATTTATTTATTTAATGTATTGAAATAAATTTTTGAAAACTTCATGAAGAATCTGTTACATTCTGAAATGATTAATATTAGTTTAAGTAACTAGTAAAGTAAAAGTTTTAATTTGATAATTATTTTTGGTCTCTTATAATAATTTATTTACATAAAAATTCAAATAATGAAATTTTTCTTGCTGAATATTCAGAAAACATATAATTGAACATAATTACAATTATAATATCTTATATATTTTTGATACTCATTAAAACTTCAGACTCAGAAAATATGCTCAAAATTATTGAAAAATAAGTAAAATCTTACTAAAAATATTTAAAATATAAGATAATGAGAAAATGTGTTAGCTTTTTTTAGAATAACATCTTTAAGCTTTTTATGTGATTAATAGATACATTTCCAATAAAGCGCATTAAAAAATCTTTTTAATAATAAAAAAGTAATTTAAATAACTTTCATTTGAAATTTTGTGTCACAGCTTACAGCTATAAAATAAATTATTTTTGATAAAATGAAAATCAATTAGGAAAATAATTATTTAGTCATTAAGTCACATAATTGAAATTTTGAATGAATGTGTTTTATATCAAAAAGTATTATTTAAGTTTGGAAAGAAACGATGTACTACTTAAGTCTCTTTTGCCTTGTTACTTAACTTATTCCAATATATTCTCAAGAAAAATTATGACCTGGTAGTAATTCTTCAATGTTTATTTCAGGTTCAAATGCAGAATGTGAAAAACAGAACTTTAAATTACGAAAATAAGGAGTTCGCGTATTCTTTTCTACCATGGGATGAAATAAGTTGAAACTAAAAGAATGAAACTTATCTTATATATATAAGCAAATGTATATCACAGGTACTTGATAAAAAGATAGTTATGCATGCTTGTTAAATGTGCTTCATTTAAGTTTTTGTTTTCAAGGAAAGATTTTTGAATAATTAGAAAAGTTGACATTTACCACTACTTAATTTTCCAATACTTGAAGAAATACATTAAACGAAAAATGATGACAAAACGTAATATAATTATTATAACCTTTATTATAACAAGTAATATAAAAAAAATTTATAGTTAATTCCTACTTAGGTCAACACAATTTTTTTTGTTTTAGTTACTTTTTATTAAATAATTACAATTAATATAAATGTGTATATACATATGACAGAATTACAATATTAAGAGGCAAAATAGAAAGCGATTTTCCTTGCAATTTTCCATTTTCCTTTCTATATATGGTGTTGGACGATATTTTTTGCTTGTTACTATTTATTCATTAATTAAAAAATTAATGAATTAATATTTGAAAAACTGTATTAACATCGAGTGTCGTCCACTTTAAGTTTTAAAAAATGTATTTGAACTTGAATGGATGAATAAGAAGTATTTTATTAACGATTGAAAATTTGAACCAGATATATATATATATATATATATATATATGGAGAGTGTGATCTAATAGTAGGAATTGAAGAAATACGTATGATTGAGGAAATGTTTCCTGTTTTCACTCAAGTAATGACTGAAAATTATGATGGTTCATAGAATTGATGTGTTGAGTGGTCAAAGAATCAAAAAAAAAAAGTTCGATTTCCTTAAGCAAAACGTTGTATTTCACATATAAAATTCTACACGAGTGAGATTTGAGTGGTTCTTTGACCACTCAACATCAATTCTATCAACCATGATGATTTGACCTTGGTTTAAATTTAAGAAGTTCGCGACCGGTCTATGATGGTTCAAAGTGACAGATCTTACTACATTGAATAGATCTTACATTTTGCAATTGGAAGATTATTAATGATGACCCTTTCATTTCAAAAAATTAAACTATTCATTTTTCCCACTAAACGTTTTATTTATCGAAGTTTTCATCTTTTGAATTATTTGCAATAATGCAACTTCTGATCCAAATAATTTCTTGACATACTTAAAACTGAATTAAACGCTACCCTGTGCTGATTTAAATAATCAAACAATAAAATTTTAGTGCTTTAATGATAAATGCATTATTTTCGAGATAAATTGAATCTAATAATAGCTTACATTCAAAAAAAGTAATACATCGGCGATTTTAAAAGAAAATTTTTAGCTTCATAACGAAAAAGAAATATTTGAAAGAAATAATGGCATTTTTACTGAGTGTATTGCTAACAAGAAATAATTAATTTCACTACAAAATAAATCAATTAATAACTAAATTTTTTTTAAAAAAAGTATGACTTTTTAACAAGCGTGAAACTGGTTTTATTCTAAAACAAAACAACTGTTAACCTTTCTTCAATTTAAAAAATGCTGAATGTAAAAAAATCAGTCATTTTTTAATTCACTTCAATGAATATATGGTATTTATCAGAGGGGCTGGGGATGTAAAGATTCTGAGAATTACAGAAATGGTTGACGAAATTTTATATACTTATCAAAATTTTTGGATTAGTTGCTTCATTTTTTCGGTGGCGTCAAGTATTTACATCGAGCATTTTACTTATGCGATTTATTTAAACTTACAACTCTATCAATTCTCAGTCATTTTTCTCTTTAAAAAGTTCAGATTAGTAAATTGAAACTTAGAGGTATTAGATTATAACATTTGATCGAAATTGATAAAAACAATATTTATATAATTTCAGAAATCAGTTAAATTTATTAAAATGAAACTAAATTATATTTTTCTCTTGTCTTCTACTTAGCAGGATTTAGTGATTGTATTCAAGTATTCATCGTTAATTTTTCATTTCTTACAATAATTTCAAAAATTTCAATCATCACGAATTTTCTTTCAATAATAAGGAAAAATAACTGGAATGGATTTCAGTATTGCTCTCGTATGTATAACAAAAATAATTCTTAAGGATTTTTTTTTTTATTATAAAATTTTGGCTTACAGGCGTTTTAATACTCAAGTTATCATGATGTTGCTAATGGTTTTGAGCTTTGATATGGAGTACTCGACGATAATCACGGTTAAAAAAATTTTTAAAAATAAGTTTCTTATTTTTTAAAAAATTAATTAGTAAATTAATTAGTAAATTTTAAAAAATCAGTAAATTATTGCTTTAATAAAGAAATTTTGAAGTATGTCATACTAAAAATATGATACAAGAATAACGTTTCTTTTAAAATTTTAACATAATCTAAACATCGGCTTTTATTCTTACAAAATATTTTTTTTTCCTTTATAAGATATATGTTGTGCTAAATCTTCGTCTTTTTCATAACAACATATCCACTTCAAATACTGGAGCAACCTTTATTTTCAGAAATTGGGTGTATTCAAAGAGACAGTACAGGTTATAAATATCCCGAAGGCAGTTTTTGATTGAGTTTGAAAAAAATTAATTTTTAAAGCTCGTTTTCATTGTCGAATGTTGTCCTTCAAGCAGCCTACCTGCCTTACTTTCTTCTTTGGAACTTTCAAAACCACGACTAATCTACATCTAGACATGTCATGACCCCAGACGGTGCCTCGAAGTCACGGGTTGTTCACTTGAAAAAGTTAACGACTTTTCCACTAGGAGATAGTGCACTACAAACTTAATGACAGAACTTGGGTTAACAAAATATCGCCCTTGAATGTATACCTATCAGGGTCACACAAGGGACGGAATGCAAATTGAAGCAGTAGAAATATGATGATACAATTCATTTTCTTGTATAAATATTGCACATTTTCTCTCAATTTCAGGTAAGTTTGTTTTTATGGAGGAATCGAATTGTTTAAAATTTCATTCTGAAGTTTTTTCTACGCTTGTACGTTTTAAAATTTACTTTCAAACATTAAATTAATTCTTTCTAAAGTACGCACTCGTGTATGTACATCCCGTTAATATTCAACATATATTTGATAGTCACCCAACTGGTATAGCGGTTAGCGACGCTGACTGCGGCACCGTAGGGACTGGGTTCGAATCCCGGAGAAGACAGGGATGTTTGTAAATGTATAGTGCCTTTGCGGCAGGGGGTACTCTAAACAGCTATCGAGCCGCAAGTCCTCGCGTGTAGTTGGTGGGAGGCCTTAACTGGTGGGAGGCCTTAACTAGTGGGACTAGTTTAAGGCTTTTCTCCCTCTAAATTGGTGGGGAACCGAGCAAAATCGTTCTGTCACCTGCATGGTGCTCAAAGCTAAGGCTAACGACAGGCGTAAAAATTCTAGCCCTTAGCCGCGATGAATTTCGCAGATCTCGATCTGACTTTGTCAGGCAGGTGGCATTAGTCACAACAATATGTTTGACATCTATTAAATAAACTCAAGCACAATTCAAGAATTTCTTTATAAATATTTCAGAGTTTTTATTAGTTTCAGAGCAGTTATTATTATGAAGAGTATATATCTCTCTAAATATAAAAAAAGTTGTTTGTGATGCTGTAATAAATTTATTTATACATATAATATAAAATAAGTAAAAACGGGTCGTAAAAAAGTTGAATTTAACTGAAGAGGAGTATGTATGATTTTAAAAGTTCGGACAAATTGTCCGAAGATTACAATGAAATGACTGCTTTATCAGTAGGGATTTATACATAATACATATAAATTACAGTTTTACAATTTGAGCAATGAGTATGAACAATTGTATAATTTGTACAATGGTGGCTGGTCTGCCGTCAGACGAAAAGGAGGTATCCTCCCCCTAGTCTAAATGAATTTTAAAATTTTTTTCTGAAATGTATTTCAGATTCTTAGTGTAGAAGTAAATGAATGAGATATATAATTAACTTCTTAAATTACTATTAAATAATAAATGAGAAAAAATTATTTCTTGTACCATGAACCAAAAGCCTGAAAAAAATGCGCTAGGGTTCTATTAGGAAGTTTCTGAACATTTATAACTATTTTAAAAAGAAGAAAAAGCCAGATATTATTTTTTTGAATATCAAAAATATTTTAAAATATGTTTGAAATATTCTTTTTGCGAATTTTCTATAAATATGTGTTGTAAATTATTTTATATTTTCAAATTATAACTCAGGCATAAAATATACTCATACAAAATAAGGTCACAAGGTTTATAAGAGTAATAATTCCAGGACATTTATAAAGTATTAATTATAAAAAAATATTTCATTGTAGATTCTTAGCCTTTGTAATTATTTTTATTTGCTTTCCTTCCATAATAAAATGTTTTTTTTTATAATGTTGCATTTTCATTACAGAAATTCAGTGAAAAAACTATTCAGTAAGCAGTGACTGACAAAAATCATTTCAAATTGCTACCAAGTTTTTTTCAAAATTTTGTAGGTTATTATTTGAGAAGAAAATCATCAAACAAAGAAAAAAAAGCACCATGAGAAGTTTGACTTAATAGAAAAAAAAAAGTCGCCATATTTTATCAGTGAATTGCACCTTTTACATTTTAATATTTATATAATCCTCTTTTTCGGCATTTCTTCTCACATAATGAATAGTGATGACTATAAATCATCCTAAGCATTTACGATAGACATTTAAATATCATGTATTTTGAGATTATGTGATATATTTTGTACAAATATAGAGCGTCCAGTCTTCTCTGTTATCAGTTTTTCAATCTCATAACCAAACCATAAAAGACATCAGAGTCGTTGCAAAATTATTCATTTACATATTTTAAAACTCTATATTATAAATCTTAAACAAGCTGCAAATTCATTCATGAAATATAAAATGGAGCATAAAAAGTAAAATATCAAGAACTTTAGTGAACAGAAGCAAAATAATATTAAAAAAAAGTTTTAACATTGTAGTTTTTTAGATTATTATTCTCGATTAAATCCAATCAGTAATATGAATAGACATTTCAGATTATGTAGCACTAATTCTCAATGTGCTGAAAATTACGTTTATTTTTTTGTTACTTCATTCCTTTTTTTCCATTCAGCATTTTAACGAAATTTGCTTTCAATTTTAATTATTTCTCCATATACGTTAGATTTTACACTGTTTCATGTTTGAATCAGATCAATTTGAATGAAAAGAAGAATGTTTGCTTGCTGTAAAAAACTGAGAAGCTATTGAATTCGAATGCTTTTTTTTGTTTATCTTGTGTAAAATGAAAAATTGTAGAGATTTATTCTGATGAAAGATTTCGTATATACACCACTCTTCAAGAATATTTTCTTTTATGGCATGGTAAAAGGAGCATTATTTCTGCAGCTTTCTTTTAATTAAATATGAGCCGTGTTTGAAAACTCTTATTGCGGCTAATGTGAATGATAGTTAAAACACTCGAACTTGATATTTCTTCGGTTTCCTTTTTAACGACTGAATTACGCTGTGATGTATTGCACAAAATGTAAGAAAATAAATTGTGTTTTGTGTCAATATAAATATATCATCTTTTATTTAGTTCTATTTTATAAGATTCATAAAATTTTAGCATCCTATATACAATTGCAATTCTAATTCTCAATTACTTTATCAACATTGGCTTCTGTAATGCATGTATTTCAATTTTATTCGACTCTTATATAAGTGTACTTAAAATTAACCTACTTGCAAAATTTTAAAATAAAAATCCTGAACAGTGTTTCATTGTAAAAGATTCCATTTTCATATTTTTTGATAATATTTTTTAACTCAAATTTGTCTATATATTAGCAAATTATCATTTTTTCATAAAGTTATAATTCATTGTTAAGCTAAAAATTTCAAAATATAAAAATTATGTTATTAAAGATGCAGCCAGACCTCTGTATAACAAAGTCAGTAAATCATGAAAAAAAGTTCGTTATGTGGAAAATTCGTTATACAGAGGTTCATCTTTCAATTTTCTTGTTAAACCACATAAAACAAGTTTTAAATTCATAAACACTATATATATTAAAAAAAGCAATTATTTACACCTTTTTATAAATTAATATATATTTATTTTATATCTTACCTATAAAAAAAAAAGAAAAGAAAGAAAACCTATCAGGAAAGTTTCTTGACGCCTATACCCACTCCCTGAAGAATTAAATTTTTTTCTTTGATGGTCAAGTTCTTACGTTTTGACATTTTTGAGCTTTAAGAAACAAAGTTACCAGATCGGTTTATCAACAATACAAATGAACGAAGACTAGTTTAAGGACACGGGGACACGAAATAATTCCACTGAGGGTGAAGGGGATATCGAAGATGTTTCCAGTGAACTGGACAATGGGGGTTAAAGGTTGCACTTCTTGGATGAAACGCCCAGAATTCTATTGCTCTCGACAAGTTAGGAATCTAATAAAACCAGTTCAAGATTTATAAAGACCACAAAATGTGTTAAAAGGGAGAATAACTTAAAGTGTCCAAAAATACTTTAAAAATAGGAAGAAAAAAATTGAATCACAAAAGAAAAAGTTCGTTATATAGAAAATGCACTTCGCTATTGGGAGGTTATTTTACGAAAATAGTGAAACGTTCTTGGTTCCAGGAAAAAGTTCGCTATATAGAAAAATTCGCAATATAGAGATTCGTAATAGGGAGATTCAACTGTATATTGTAAAACATTTCATTTCGTTATCCTGATTTGCAACATTGAGTGGTAATTACTTTACTAGGTAATTTTGAACATAAAAATCACCAACAAAATATAAAAATAGAAAATATAATGTCTAAATATATCTTTCCACGTCAGAGAGAGAGTAAAATAAATGATACGTTCTGTTCGTGAAATGATTTCATTGAAAAATTGGGTCTTTTAAGTGTCACACACATATCGAAATTTCTAACTTCAATATATCCTCGAAAAAAAAATCTTTTGAAATTTAGAATAGAACATTTCGATATCTCAGTACTGCTTATGAAAACAGCTTATTTGCCTTTTATTTTATAGCTTCAATTCTTTACGTTTCTTTCTCTCTCTCTCTCTCTCTCCCTTTTCAATATTATATTAGGATACAGGGGCGTAGCTACCGCCGTATCAATGATATGGGGCTCCCAAGCTACATAGGCCCTAAGATGGGTAACTACAGTCCCACAAACAGGGCTCTCATATCTAAAAAGGGGCCCGGAAGGAATTTTGATACAGGACCCGCTCAGAACTAGCTACGCTGGTGTTAGAATAAGAAACAGAAAAAAATACATCGCCATCTAAACACAATTAGATTATAAGCAAACTTTGCTTAGGAACCTCTGAAATACTTAATTCGATTTAGATTTGAATATAAATCAATCTAAAAACAGACTCAGAAGCTACAATTAGCGTTTTTCTTCTTTACTATGATCATGAGAATTACTGAGAATTTTACAGCATATTTACACGTAAACTAACTTAGAACTGCTCAATTTTGGTTGCTGATTGAAACTATAAAGTTATATAAATATCCAATGCGTTGAATTCGCACTGATTTATAAGTGAAAAGCACGATTGAAAATTATAGTGTAGATATCCACTTCTGTGTAAACAAACGAAAGTATAAAAGAAAACCTGTTTCAACCTATAAGAACTTAATGCGAGTGCCTATTTCATAAGTAACGTTCAAAGTTATTTATACAAGCAAAATGCTTGTATAAATAAATCTATAATTTATTTTTTGCTTCTGGATCTCTCGTTTTCACAGTAGAAAAAATTTACTTTTTAAGCTTTACTTATTTATATTGGTCACGAATATCGGTATTATCCAATTTAGATTTAGAAATAATTCTTTGTTATATGTATTTTTATTTATTTATTGCATTTCTCATTTTCAATATTAGGATATTCTTCAAAATTTTATAACCACTATGCTTTTATGATATATTTAATTTATTGCTCCTTTTGCTTTAAGAATTCGCTTTGTGTTTGTAACGTTATTTTATTTCATTTTTATTTAAAAAAAATAATTATTTAATAGACAGAGAAAAAGGTATTTGAGAATTTCAAGCATTGTAAAATCTTCTGAGTCTCGTTGTTATTATGAAATGAATCTGCGTAGAAAAACATTCAAAAATTATTCTATGTTGTTTACCAATGCAAGCTCGTTGATTAATGCATCACTTTAATATTTCGTTGATTGCTAAAATAATACATGCAAAGCCATTCTAATTTAAAGATTCATAAAAATTACGAATATGTAGTACTTCACAATATACTTAATTAAATTCAGAAGATAAATTGAATTTTTTTATTTGCTTGATTTCACGCAGTTCATTATATACTTTAAAATTTCAAATATGATAGAAATGTTGAGAATAAGATAAAAGATTTTTTGAGGAAATTTAGTATTTTATTAGACATTCACATGATTACGAAAAATTTAAAAAAATCACTAGATCAATCAATATGAAATTATAAATAGTCTAAGAAATTAAATATTAAAAATATAAATACGCAATTTTCCACCTTCCATACAATATTAGGTTAAAACTTTATTTGGAATTACAATACAGGAGATGAAATATTTTGAAAATGTTTTGATTAGAAGAAAATTAGATAGATTCAAACAGAAATGAATTGTGTTATGAAACATTTTTTGTTTTTATTTAGCCAGAAAATTACAATAATCCTCAGTTTTTCTGTATTAGTGTTTAGATCTTATTCTTTTTTTATTGAATAAATACAGCCTTAAATTTCCGAGTATTCTTTAATATTAAATCTTTTTTGTTTTGTTTTGCGGAAGAGCAATAAATAATTATTCCACATAATACAATGTTTTTAGTTATAATTAAATTTTAATTGACAATTTTGTTTATGAAAACTTGAATTTAATTGAATATTGGAATACATTTGAAACATTAATGGAATTGGTATAAAGAAAGAGTTTTTAAAACGGGCATTTTGAAAGCATTTCATTACTATTTGTCATAACACCAATACGTTCGTTTTATCTAAATAAAAAAAAAGTAAAATTCAATTTAAAAAAATTTATCAGTACCATTCTATTAAAGACCTTAAAATTTCTCGAGCTCTTAAGCCGAATGATTCAGATACTGAGCATCCGAACGTTCTTTCTGAACTTTCGATATGCTACAATACTTTTCCTTGTTTAATCGGGTTTTGGATTAATTCCATTTTATCTTTTTATCAAAGAGATAACATTGGTACCATATGGTTCCGGAGAACAGCTTGCAACAAGTAACAACCTGAGCTTGACCTCATTAGTATTTCTGCTTTCCTTTTTGAATCTTTTTACTTGTTTTCTCTTCCTGCTTAAAAAGAGTCGGAGGAATTATGCGTATCACTGCTTATACGTATAAAAATACATATGCATGAAGAAAACAAACGTGATTCCTTTTATAAAGAATTTGGTTTCTACTTGGGTAATCCATATTGAAATATAAATGTAGCGAGTGTTCAATTTTTTATTTCTTTCTTTCTCCGTAAGTAGAACATAAAATTCTGTAAAGGAATATGAGTAATATAAAGAGATTAAATATCAGTCTAAAAAAATTCTTGCTGTGTTTTAAAGGTATAAATATATCTTAAATATAATAAAAAAATTCATATTTTTTCATTGTTTCATGTATCATCAAATTTACTAAACCTATCTGTGACATATGTAGTCTTCATTTCAGAAAAAAAAATTTCTATAAAATCTCAATTAACGACATTTAAAAAATACTCGCAACAAATGAATTTTGAATAATATTTAAATGAAGTTAGTTTTGCAAAAGTAAAATAAAATTAACTTTTATTTAGCATTAAATTAGATGCTTTTTAATTTTATTGGGAGCAGGCATGCGTCATTACATAAATACTTTAGAAATGGATTGATGATCTAAAAATAAAACTAAACTTCTCCAATGGTAATTTCTTTTTATATTATTCTGGTATAAGAAATTCAGTCAAAATTTTAATTTTTAAATTTCAAAGTTTAAAAAAATCTAATGAAACTTTTATTTTTAAATATACGTTTACACCACATCTTTTTAAACTTCATCACTTTATTAATTTTAAAAAATCACTTAATTATATAAGTTGTATTTTAATTATACTGTACATAAGAGACTATTTTTTTAAAAATCTGTGGGGGAAGAAAAGGAATATATATTTTATTCGCAATTGTTATTATCTTATTAAAAAATTCAGTTTACTATTTAAACAGCCCTCGTAGGTTTTAAACATACTTTAAAAATTTTCCAAGGTATATGAGTTGCATAAATATTTGCGGTTTTTTGTACTGTGAAGGTGCCGACAGAATTTTTTTTTCTATTCAAAGCAAACATGAAGAAAAAGTAATTCCGTTGTGTACATTCTCACTCTTATTTTCCGAAAAAATTGTTTTAAAAGAATTTTGTTTTAAGTTATATTACCAAGAAAGAGAACTATAACATGTGGCATTTCGTTCGTTGATCTTTTGAAAGATTCTGCCTCAAGGAGTTTTTATGTTTTCTGATAAAACTGGCCTTGACTGTATTGCTAAGCAACAAACAATAATTATTGTCTTTTCCTTTTTTTTCACCTTAAATGCTCTGCTTTGTATATTTACAGGTTAAGGTGAACTTTTGATTTTGTTTTAAATTCTGGTTCTGAGCTATTTTGGATTAATCTGGTTTTCTCTGCCAGCATTGAGATTCGTTTTTATGAAGTAAAAAATTAGTACGTTTTTCAATCTTAAGGTCATGGAAAATACTGGTTATGGGAAAAAAAGTATTTTAAGACGTTTGTTCATTCCGAGATTTTGTTGCATTAGTAGGATCATTTCTCGGAAACTTATCATTTGTTCCAACCCCGAAAAAATGAAAAGTGAGCATTTTAATGTAAATTGTCGAACATCTTATGGCCTTGAAGCCTTAAAGGCACAAATAAACTTGGAATAAAAACAATTGCATGATTATTTTTACCTTTAGTTGTAATTTACCTTACTGCCACTATTGTTTTAAAATAATCTTACTCAATCTTGTGACAAAGAGGTTTCAATTTCTATACATTAATTCCCTATAAATTATTTCGGAAATCTTGTGGCATTATTAAATAGTCAAGTAACAGGGGTATAAACACAATTTACTTCTAAAGAAAGAAAAATAAATTATTTTATGCAAAAAAATTGAAGAAATATGTATTAGAAGGATATTAAAATTGTTATCCACTATGGAGAAATAGTTGATGATCGATCACAGATTATATAACAAAGGTTGCATAATCAAAAGGATGAGTAGTCAAAGCTCTTAGGATCCAAACTTTCCAACGTGATTACAGTTCCTTTTTTGTTTTACATAGTTATGCATTTTTAGTTTACTATACGATTAATCATTTGTAATTAAAAGAAATTAAACAACTTTTCAAAAATGCTCATCTTATTACTTAAATCCAAATTCCCACAAATATAACTCTAAAAGGACAATTATAATATTTTTTACAACTTTAATATCGCTTGCAGAAAGATTCTTTACAATTTGTGTTAACAGAACACGTATTCAAACTCTCAATTTAAACATAAAGTAGTCAAATTAACATAAGACATTAATCAACTTCAAGGGCAGTACTATTTATATGGTAGTGCTTGAAGCGTGTACTCGCAAGCAGTCAGAAAAAATTAGGACAACTGATAAAGATGAATTTGATATAAAAAGCTAAAAATAATCATTCTTTTATTTCAATTTATTAGACACAGATTCAAAAATAGACGAATGACAATTATTTAATACGGTTTTAAATTAGAACAAAACATTTCGGAAACGAAAATTATAAATTTGAATATTTATAACCTTGCCTTTACCTTAAACCTTTTATTATATAAACAACTTAAAATTTTAAAATTATGAACTACCAGAAAAAAAGATTAAAGATTTCACACGCTGCTTTAACTTTTATGTGTATGTGTACACAGGACTAACTTTAAATCACCAATTACACATCTATACACAAGTACTTTTACCAATAATGCCTGAAGATTATAATTAAAATGAAAAATTTTGTGCTTATTAAATAATAAATGTTATCAAAAATTTAATATGTCTTGTTATTTGTCACCTCTTTATATACAAGTTGTTTGATTCACAATTTTTGCATAGTCATGAGATAGTTTTAGTCTATACTTATTGCAAAGCATTTGAAGCTTTTATATATATATATATATGCAATGAAAGATATGCAATATATATATATATATATATATATATATATATATATATATATATATATATATATGTATATATATATATATATATATTTCCGTTACATATTTCCACATTTAACTGTTTATTCCATGTAATTTATTTTTAATTGATTTTCAGAAAAGAAATTGCAACTTAAAACAAGTTTACACATGGACAAATCAATACCTTCAGGATGACCCTGTTTCAAGGTTAAATGGAGATTTATAGAAGAGTAATTAAATAACAAAGCACGTACATCTAATAAATCTAGAGTTTGGTTGGTTATCAAGCTGAGCTGCGACACTATGACTCCACAAAAAAGTAAGAAAAATCAGACTTTGTGGCGCTTGAATTCTTAAATTTCCAGCTCTGTTTCCCAAAATATGCTCAGACAATGAATGTCATTAGCAATAATAAATGCACATCAAAAATTCCAATCTTTTCTTTCCCAATCTGATGGTTAAAATGAAAATAGTTTTTTTTAAAAGGAAAACGTTGTGCAGTCTTGTTTGAAATGCTATGGGTCAACAAAAAAACAATAAATTCTCCGTTAGAATGATTTTGTTGATTTCCTCATAAATTACTTGCCTTTTAAAGGATTATCGTTATAAATCAAGTGGAATGAACCATTGCACTAATAATTCCGAAACCATGCTAAAAAATTTCTGCATATTTTGAAATTTTGATAGTATCACCCGTTAGAAACAAAAATATTTGAAAATGGCATTAATTTTGAGATTATTTATTTCAGAGATAAGGAAAATTGAAAATAAATTTAGGTATATATTAAGTATATGTGTAGAGAAAACTTTGTAAATATCATTATTTCCTCATTTATGTCATCAAAAGATTTTGGTTAGCAACGAAAGCTCAGTAAAAGTAAAACATAATAAATAGTTCTAACAAAATTTAATTGAATGCTCATTGTGATGACGGTAGCCTTGTGGTCATGGTCACGAACTCCTTATCAGTATTTTTTTAGACGATTCCTGATGTTACTAAAGACTCGCATTGTAGAGGGGCTGATGCTTGTTAAACATGTCAGGCCTCACGTTGGCGTGGAGTGGAAATTTGGAGTTTGGGATGCTAGCTCAAAAATCGGGTGTTGCCTTCGTCACTTGACTTGTGTTCAAAATTATGAAGTCCGTCCCCAATAACCATCGTGTAGCTTTACAATGTGATGTCAACAAACAGTCAGTTTGGAAGACCATTGCCGTTTAAGATAAAATACATGAGGTAATGCTTTGTTGAATATTATCAGGAATTAAATAAAAATAGCAATACAATTCCTTTTGCAAAAATAACTCATTATATAACGATTAAAAACGATTAATTTTTTGAATTTGGACTATTACAGTGATTTCAGATCATTAAATTTTCTTGTTTTCATCTATGAAATCGAGAGATGAGGGAGTAGAGAGATACTCTTTAATTATAATTAAAGAGTATCTCTCTATCAATAGGCAACACCAAAAATGTTTTGAGCTTAAAAATAGTTTATTATGAAGTATTTTGACCCACTAAACACGAAAATCACCATAAAAATTTCAGATTAGCTCTTGTTTTCAAGAATCAGAACTCCTCCTTACTCAAAAATAGGTGTATTTTCACTCATCTTTACTTTCTGTGTATTATCTTTGGGATGTTCATATAAGCGGACTGATGGAAACACTTGCCTCAGAACCCATTTTTAACTTCTACGAAAGACGTATAACAGAGCCACCTCTGTATGTGTGTTTTGAGTGTAAGCTAGAGCGTTAGTAGAACAAAGAGAGAAAAGACAATAATTCACAATTCAAGTGACATTCGCTATTTTTCGACTTAAAACTCACAAAATATATCAAATCAACTATATTTACTAAGCTTTTCCTTTTTCATAGATAGATAAACATTTAACTGGAATAGTTAGTCTCTGGGACATACCATGACCCAGATTTAGAGGTAGAAGATTTGAATGAACCGCACTGACTAAATCAAGCAGAATTGAGTGACCTCATAAAAGATCTTGACTTGCCAAAACTGAAGTCAGAGCTTCTGGCATCCAGACTGTAGCGATGAAATTTACTCCTACCAGGCGTCAAGGTTACAAAGTACAGGACTCGTGAACTAGAATCTTCATTTCTTTGAAAAGAAAAGACATGTGGTTTCATGTATTGATGTCAACGATGAATTTCATGAACATCTCTTCTAAGGTTAGTTTAAAAACAGTATTATTTACACAACGGCAACATTCTTCCTTCCATTCCCATTGGACATTCCGTTCACGTGATGGAAACTTATGCAAATGTGAAATTATTACAAGAGTTAATAAAGTACACACAAGGATCATAAATGGCAGATCTGTGGTGATTTGAAATTCATTGCTTTACTCATGGGAATGCAGTTAGGCTATACCAAGTATTGCTGTTTTCTGTGTTAGTGAAACAGTAGAGATCAAAAATCGCATTACATACAAGACAAATGGCCGTCCAGAATCTGAAATCAGGTGAGAGAAAAATCCCAAATGATCCTATAGTAAGTCCAAATAACATTCTGCGTCCACCTCTACACATTAAGCAGCTGGGATTAATGAAGAACTTTGTGAAATCCATGAACAAGGAGGGAGAAACTTTCCAATACCTTAGATCGAAATTCTCAAGATTGAGTGATGCAAAGATTATATATATATATATATATATATATATAAGGAGGAAACCTTCGTGGGCCCTCAAGTACGAAAAATTATGAAGGACCCCACTTTTTATCAAATTCTGAAAGGGAAAGAGAAAGCAACCTGGGAAGTCTTTAAAAGTGTGGTACGAGGATTTCTAGACAGCAGAAAAAGATGAGAAGTATCAACAGTTGGAGAAAGAACTTCTTTAAAATTTTCATGACTAAGGATGCAATATATCTCTAAAAATCCACTTTTTACATTTCCATCTTGATTTTTTCCCTGTGGAGCTGTAAGCGATGAACATGGTGAAAGGTTTTATCAAGACATTAAATGCAATGGAACGTAGATATTAGGGTCGTTGGGATGAGTCAATGCTCGCCCACTACTGCTGGATAATTATAAGGGATATTTGGGTTTCGACATACAAGAGGCAATCCAAAAGGAAATGTTTACAGTAAAAAAAGTAAAAATTATTGCTAATTTTTTATATGAACACTGTTTCTTCAAAAATGACTTATTGCATTGTATTTATTAACAATGTTTTGTTCTTCAAATTTACCCATAAGTTGATGGATGGGCTGTTATATATCTTAAAAACAAGAGCTAATAAATAAATTTCATTTACATATTCGTTTTTTTCAATCCAAAATTAGTAAGAATAGGCTATTTAAAACTAGGAAACAGACAAAAATTTTTTTGTTGTTGCCTAGTGTTATTAAAAGCATAGTTGCCACCCCATAGTAGTTTCATTGACAAATAAGAAACCTTCAAAAATGAATGAGTATAAAAATTAAAATATACATTTCGAATTTTAACATTCACTGATTTTGTTTTCTGTGTTTGATTGATAGTTCGATGACTTTGATGTAAATATCATTGCGTTGATTAAATAAATTTTTTAGGGTTACACAATTGGACCAAATAATACAAAAAAAGAGAGAATACTACTTAAAATGTTTTATAAGAGTACATGGTTAGGTTCCAAGATTTTATTTGTATTCATAAATATTCATTCTTATTATTATAAGAAAGATATAATATCTAAAACTAGTCTCTATCAAAACTTTAACAATCTATTTAATTAATTTTAAGCCTGTAGGTCTTTTTTTTATTTCCAATGGCTAGGGTTACAAAGGACCACCACACCACAAGGGGGCAGAAACATAAACAAAAACACACAAAACAAACAAAGTAGGAAATAACAACGTGGCGAGAAAAGTCTATGAAACCAATAAGCCCCTAGCTTGACAATTAAGTTCGCACAAAGAGAAGCCCTTTAGTGCTGGGCAGCGGCGAATGTGGTCAGCATCCATGTCCTCCCAAACATCACAGAGCGTGCAAAAAGAGGCCTGAAGAAGTTGATGATTCGAATTCGATGAAGATGTTAGAGGAGACAGTCCTGACCACAGTAGCCTGACAAAAATTGGCAACTGCTTTACGTCTTGGCCACGTGGGAAGATCTTATGATTATTCCACCAAATCTTTTGGAATTTTTCTCCTTGTATTGAATTGACCATCAATCTTTTTCTTAATAATACGTTTGGCACCGGTAAAAAGGAGAGCTTTCCTTGTTGTCTGTTGAAGGGAAGCTCCATTCTTTGCTAGGTGGTCTGTTAATTCATTACCAGTTACACCGCAGTGTCCAGGGATCCACTGCAAGACGATTTCCTAACAGTACTCAGATGAACTCTGCAGCAGTTTCTTACAGTCAAGAATGTTAGCGGAAGCAGGAGTAGAATTTAATTTCACAGCAAAAATCGCCACTTTAGAATCACAGAAGATAACAGCCCTCGTAAAGCTATTCAGATGATATAATGCAACCGAACAAGGGCTACTTGAAAAGCAGCAACCTCAACATCAAAAGCGGTTGTGAATTTTCCAGTTGTTAAATAAAAAGAGAAAAAGTCGCAATACACCCATGCCCCTACGCTGTCAGAGTCCTTCAAAAGGCTTCCACAAGTATAGATATGCACCCAGTCAGGTTCAGGATACATGGTGTCTATCGTTTTCAGGCCAAGTAACCTTAAAATTTAGGTATTTTGCTCCTTTTTGGAAACCACCTGGGAAAGCTCAGTGCGGATTCAAAGACTTTTATCAAAAGTTGGGTCCAAAGATGACACCAAAGTTTCGGGAATGAAATCTATACCATCATATCTATGTCTTAATTTTAAGAAAACGAATGGAAAGTAATATTTTTCATTCAAGAGTATTTTTTTTCAATTAAAAATTCCTTATTTTTGAAGCAAAATACGGAATTCAAAAATTTTTAAGAATAGAAAAACATTTATTTTTTTTTATGAAGAATAATTATTTTGTTACAGGAAAAAAAATGTTCATTTGAATATTTTAAGAATAAAAACGATCTTAGCAAAAGCAAAAATATTTAAACCAGAATTCTTTTAGTCATTTTATACTTCATTTTAATTTAATCTTTTAATTTATAATTATTCAAATTTTTTTTAAAAAAATGTGTCTACGGAGGAAAGGGAATCTGGAAAAAAAAACAAGTAATAATAATAAAAAAAAATAACACATCAATTCCTACTTTGTTAGAAAAACATTCTGGCGCCATCTGTATCAGCTAATTGTAACTACAAGTGCAAATAAGGCAGAATAAATTTAAAATTAAAAAATAAAATTTAATTAATGAATTAATATTTGAAAAAACTGTATTAACATCAAGTGTCATCTACTACAAGTTTAAAAGAATTATTTGAACTTGATTGGATGAATAGAAATTATTTTATTAACGGCTGAAAATTCCAACAAGATAAATAAATATATAGAGAGTATGAGCTATAATAGTAGGCATTGAATGATTAAAATATATAAACAAGCTTAAAAAAACTTATTCTCCCAGAAGTTTTGTATTGATAGTTATAACAGCTTCAAATGAAGGTTTCAACTATACGACCTATCGATTTTGCCAACACGTTTACGAAGCAAAAATGGGAAGCTAAGAAGCTTAAAATTTTTAATTTGTTTTTGATTTAAACTATTTTACACGAAGGTATATAAATCACACAATCACTATTATGTATTAAATCTTGTACCTAAAGAAAAGAAGAATTTTTAAAAAAAATTTCAAACAAGTTACCTCGATTAAATAAAATAATTCATCGTAGTTAAATATTTTAACAATAATTTAAGCTATTTGTTAAAACTGAATTTAATAACCTATTCATTTACAAAATAAGTTAATTGAAAGAAATGTTTGGTGTTAAACTACGCAAGTAAACTGCATTTCGAAATAGGCTAATTATAAACAGCTGGTAGACTTCACATTTTTTTAAGAAAACAGAAGCAAAATTAATTTGAATTTTATTGGTTCAAATTGCTATGTTATGAAAAACATTTAAAATTTCTTATGTATTGATTGATAGTTTAAATAAATAAAGTTATTAAAATTTATCAAGGACTAAGAGTGTTGTACAGAAAATATCAAATGCAATCCACAATTTGATTTATTGTAGTGTATATGTCGAGACAGATAGATATTGTAAAAAATGTGTTAATAAAAATGTCGACAATATTTTTTAAAAAGAATTATGCTGATTTCGTTATTATCAAAACCCCTTATAATATATGTATACATTATATTCTGCAATAATCATATGATCTACATTTGAATTAAAGAGAAAAATGCAGTTGAAGCATTTGAACATTGAATTAATTCAGTTATAACTCATTATTTCAGTCTAAATGAGTTAATCAGAAAAATGAAGAGATAATTTTGTTTGAATGATTATAGTACATTCGAAAAGAGAAAGTGTAATATTTTCTGGGAGGAAAAATCAATTAGCATGTTTTTAAGACAAAAATTGGCTTCAGGCAATTAGTATATATACCTTTCTTTTTAAATAAAAAAAAATTAATTTTTTTATAAGTAAAACTTTTAGTGTCAAAAGTTTTTGAAAGATGGCAGCTTTATGAAAATATTATGAGAAGGCTTCGTTTTATATTTCCTTAAATTTAATTTCTAATGTTCGTGCTGCCATCTAGGCGTCAACTGTTTTATTTCTCCACTAACATTTTTTTTCTTCCAATCCATTTGTAATTCGCTTAGAGATTTTTTTTTGGTTTTTATATGTAATAACAATTTTATAAAATCTTGTGTTATCTTTAGAAAACTTTCAAGCACAAATTTATTGTTTTTTCACAATTACTCTCTTTAATAAAGGATATTCTTGTTGTTGTTGTTGACTAATTCCTCCTGTCTAGCCGCAGAGGCTGAATAGATCCCATGAGCCCAAGAGTCCTCGGAAATCGTACACCAAAGAGGACTGGAATAGATGTCCTCCTTTCAAGTCCTGCACAAAACAAAAGATGATCTGGAGTTGCCTGTACCAAATTGCATTTAGTACAATTCTCGTAAATTTTCTGGCCTAAGTTAAAGGAAAGGCCTCTAATGTGTCCACTTGCAAGCCTACTAATAGTTGTTTGGACGACTCTATCCGCCTTGATGGAAGGGCACCACCTGGGGCCTGCCTATTATACCAGGGGTGAGTCGTGAGTCTTCCATAGTTCTTGAATCAAAGATTTCGTTTTTAGAAAAAATTTCCGAGAAAGTCAAAGTTCTTCTCGACATTAAAT
The DNA here is from genome assembly GCA_019973935.1 of Trichonephila clavipes. Classification (NCBI taxonomy): domain Eukaryota; kingdom Metazoa; phylum Arthropoda; class Arachnida; order Araneae; family Nephilidae; genus Trichonephila; species Trichonephila clavipes. The sequence continues at coordinate 81,441 of BMAU01021198.1, forward strand.
TTTCAGTGACACCTTCCTTGGCTAAAAAGGTCAGCTGTGTCATTGCCAAAGAGACCAATGTGAGATGGAATCCATTGGGAAGTAAATCTCATGTTGCTGGAAAGTTCTTTAAGATTTTAAGAATTGAGACCGATGTTTTTGTCTCCAACATTTGTCCAGTCGCTAAGGTGTTGGATAGCACTTCGGCTATCACATAATATCCATATTTCATCAGGAGATGTCATCGTCTTGATGATTCGGAGAGCTTCATCAATGGCAATTAACTCGGATCTAAAACAGAACAAAGTCCGAATTCCTAATTTTGATATTATGAGAACAATTAGGAGCCTTTAAAAGATGCCACTGCCACATGAGTTTTGTTCGTCTTTGCTACCGTCGGTATAAATTTGCATTGCAGTAGCTGGAATTTTGTTAATAATCTCAATGCTAATTGACATAAATATTCAGGTGGATCTTGATTTTGGAAGTATGAGCTCCCATTTCTGGTTTAAAATGGACTCTAGGCAATCCCTCCTGAGGGTTAAATACGTTCTTCAAAAAATGTTCTTCAATGTCCTGATCTAATAGGTCCATCGCTTGCATTCGAGAGAAAGGACTGTCTCTTTTATTCTGTGTCTGTTTGTCAGGTTATGAGATATGCAGATGTGCGGTTATAATCTCCGTAACTGTAAAGTTTACAAAAGTACTTTGAAAGCAGTAATTTTCTTCTCAGATCCAAGGGCATGATATCAGCTTCGAAAAGAACTAGATCTGTGGGACAGCTATGTCGCATGCCAGTGATAATTCTAGCAGCGCTTGATTGTACTCGGTCCAGTTTCGCCAAATTAGTACGTGATGCACTGAAATAAATTTGAGAGCCATACTCTAAGACAGGTCTGATCAAAGAGGCGTATGTCAGTCTGAGAGTACCAGCATCAGCACCCCAGTCCCTTCCAGCGATGTATTTCAGTAAGTCAAGTCTCTTCCTGCCTTTGTTTATCACATAGTCTATATGCTTGTTGCTAAGTATCTCAGGATCCAAAATGTAGCCCAAATATTTAGGGTGTTTTTCATAGAGAAGGGATTTGCTTTCCATAAAAATTTGAGGTTGATAATTGTATAAACGTCGGTTAGTCGTGAAGAAGCTAGAGGTTGACTTTGATACATTAAAAATCAGTTTATGTTGCTCAGCAAAAATCTGTATGTCAGAAAGGGTAGTATTGATCGCGGTTTCTATATGGACGACGTCAGAGTTAGAGTTCCAGAGGACGATATCGTCAGCGAAAAGCCCCACCTCACACCTTCTAGAGATGATTTTCTCAATGCCCGCAATATATAAGGAAAAGGGCAAGGGGCTCAAGACTGAGCCTTGCGGGACACCTTGGCTGAGCCTAAAGGTTTTAGATAAAGAGTCTCTAAATCTCACTCTGATCTCTCGATCTTTCAAAAAGTCGAAAATCTCAAAAAGAGATCAACTAATTTTTAGGTATTAGTATGCACATTCAAGAAAATCATATTGCTTCATAGTTTTTACTTATTATGAAATAGAGCTGAAATAAGTTTTAAAAAATACTTATATGATCTCATATTTATATAAAATATAAAGCTTTTTTTTTGTATTTATTGAAGTGGATTTCTCTTTCTTAAAATCTGTAGGGCAACATGAGCAACAAATGTAAAAATTAGGCACATATTTTGAGCAACATTGAAAAAAATAAAAGATACATCTGTTATATAAAATCTGTCATATATAAAGGGTGTTTTTTTTAGAGGTATAGAACTTTAAATTGCAATAAAACAACGATGTATTATTCGATTGACAGTTTTTTTTTTTTTATTCGAAAGATAATCTTGTAGCATTACATTTTTAAATATGATTTCTGGCATAGGACTGCCACGGCTGGCTCGGATGTAGTCCAATCTGGACGTCCAATTTTCGATGACTTTTTCCAACATTTGTGGCCGTATATCGGCAATAACACGGCGAATGTTGTCTTTCAAATGGTCAAGCGTTTGTGGCTTATCCGCATAGACCAATGACTTTACATAGCCCCACAGAAAATAGTCTAGCGGTGTTAAATCACAAGATCTTGGAGGCCAATTCACAGGTCCAAAACGTGAAATTAGGCGGTCACCAAACGTGTCTTTCAATAAATCGATTGTGGCACGATCTGTGTGACATGTTGCGCCGTCTTGTTGGAACCACAGCTCCTGGACATCATGATTGTTCAATTCAGGAATGAAAAAGTTAGTAATCATGGCTCTATACCGATCACCATTAACTGTAACGTTGTGGCCTTCATCGTTTTTGAAGAAGTACGGACCAATGATTCCACCAGCCCATAAAGCGCACCAAACAGTCAGTTTTTCTGGATGTAACGGTGTTTCGACATACACTTGTGGATTAGCTTCACTCCAAATGCGGCAGTTTTGTTTGTTGGCGTAGCCATTCAACCAGAAGTGCGCTTCATCGCTAAACAAAATTCGCTTATGAAAATCGGGAACAACGGCAATCTCGTTTTGGGCCCCTTCGACGAATCTATGCCTTGCTTGATCATATTTAAAATGTAATGCCACAAGATTATCTTTCGAATAAAAAAAATTCATGTCAATCGAATAATATATCGTTGTTTTATTGCAATTTAAAGTTCTATGCCTCTAAAAAAAACCCCTTTATATATACACCATCTAGGGTCGTGGCTACCACCGGATCAGCTATATCAATAACACGGGGCTCCCGAGCTACAGGGGTCCTAACATGTGCGATTTGTGTAAATAGCGATTTTGTCTTGGGCACATAAGTCTGAAAATCAAGTTCATGGTGTCTATATCCACTCATTGTCCTCACCACTTTCTATTGAAAAATATCAAGTTTCTGAAGCGATTTTTTTTCGCGATTCGTGTCAGAAAAATGCCTTGTGGATTACCACAAATGTTTTCCCTATTACTTTCAAAATTTGATTTTAAAATTTGACTTGTAACTTCTTGATAGAAATTTTTTTTTCGGTAATCTTCTGTTAACTAAATCCCTCATTATGTAGATTCACTATTTCAGTCTTAGTTAAGTCCTATATACCTTTCGTATACGCCCATTTTTAACTCCCAGCTAACTAAAGCTCTAATTTTCAAACAAATCTTTGTACTCGTAATAGCTCTACGGAGGCACGAATTATGCAAATTTTATAAAAAAGAATGACCAGTTACAAAATTTCAAACAAACATTATAATAATTTGAGTAGCCTCTATGAATATTTAGTTTTAAAAAATAATTTTCATATATATATTTTTTAAATAAAATCTGTATGTGAAATATTTACTTGGACAAACATATTTACATATGTGAGTGAGTTTTCATTAGTGTCGTACTTTGAAGCTACACAAGAGATATTGTCGACGCACCGCGTAATTTTAAACAGGGGTCAAGGGGACTGACCACGAGTTCGCGACCATGATCACTAGTTTATTGCAACCTACAGACACGTATAATAATACATTTTATAACACAATGCAATGCTTTCTTAAAACTTTTATTCTAATATTTTGAACTTGAGCTGTAGAATGTCCATCAAATTACTGTAAAAGTTTAAGAAACTGTAATTACACCAATTCTGTTCCCCACCCAATGACGTAAAGTACATTCCCACATCGCAAGGATGGGGCAAGATTCTAGTGGGCCCGAAGTCTGACTATCGCCAAGTACGACTTGAGCCCCCAAACCTGACTTTACGGGGGAGTAATATTGTCCATTACGCCACTGCTTATACCCTACCGAAAAAAGAATCAAAATTCATATTATACGACCCCCAAAAACTTAAGTCTTTTAAATGTTGATAAAAAATTATTAGTTGCATATATATATATATAAGTTTTAACAAATTTAAAATTTAATATTACATAGGAAGCAATAATTACTTTTGAACTAAATAAAATAGTACTTTTTCTTAAACTAAAACGAAAATATTTCTTTTAAAGTGTGATTTCTCCAAATACTTCACATATTTTTCATACATTATAACACTCAAGATTATTGTTACGCAATATAATGCATAATGACTCATATTTCAGTTTATAGTAAAGGATAATCATATATGTGGGAATGTATTATCGTACAATCTTTCTAGCTAGCTTGTAGTTTCAAACTAGTAGTTTCATAAAAAGCAAAAAGCCTGAATAGTCGGTATAAAATTTCTCTTCTAAGTTTCAGTTAAGAATAAGTTGAGAACAATTTCTCTTCTAATATACGAATAACCATAATATTTTCTTTTATATTAGTAATTTTACTACTCCTGACTTTATAACCATAACCACACAAATCTACTATTTAATAAATAAAAATAGTGTTTTTTAATATTACGTATTATAAGGATACTTACTTCAATATATTAGAAATATTCCTTCCTCCAATAAGGAAGCGCTTAGTTATTTTATTTAAAACGAATATTAAAAAAAAACGAATTGATTGAGACAGATACAAGATTTCAGTGATGATTACTTTACAAATGCTGAAAATATTATGGTTTGAGTCACGCCATGTACAAATTGTACGTTAATTGTGGGAAATGAAATATGTAAATGAATAAATATTAAAACTGGAGTCACAATATCATTTTGTTCGTCTAGTTAACTATTTAATTTAATATAAACAACACTTCATTAATACGCAGAATATTTAAATGTTCTAACAAAAATTTCCCTTGAATTCAAAACTGCATCTTAATTAGCCCTACAGACAATATGATACTAAATGAAAAGTACGGATTTGTTTGGATACAACTTATCAGAGAAATTAAGAATAAGATTCGAAAGAAAAGGCTTAAAGCTAGAAAGAAGAGTTTATAGGAAAGGTACTCCTATAAGTAGTTGCACCAATTTTTAATATTATTTTCTCGTATCTTTTATCATTTTTTCAATTCCTACTATTAGCTCACACTTTCTATTTATTTATCTTTTTCAAATTTTCAATCGTTAATAAAGTACTTTATATTCATCCAATCAAGTTCTAATACATTTTTTAAACTTGTAGTGGATGACAGTTGATATTAATACACAGTTTTTTTTCAAATACTAATTCATTAATTAAATTTCATTTAAAGTGAAAAGTTGTTTAGCCGCGTTGGGGACTTTTTGGTAAGGGAAAATCTTATGGGTTCGCGTCACCGACATGCTCATGACAGGCGCACACGCAGTGTGCTGTGCGCCTTAGACACTTTTTGGATGGGTGAAATCTAGTCCGTTCGCGTCACCGACATGCTTATAGCAGTATATCTGTAGCTATACAGCTGACGTATAGTGCTGTGTATACCTTATAAGTAAAATTGAATGCATTTAGTGAAAAGTACAATGTGTATATACTGTGCATTGTTGAAATAGTGTTTTTGCTTGATTATTATTTGAATCGTTTAATTGAAGAATCATTGTGCAGTACAACAGAGAGTACTAAATAAATATACTAATATTTTTAAGATAAAAAATAAATAACAGAAAATTATTTTAAATACTTGTATTTAATTTTTTTTGGCGTTTGAAAATTTTATATTATTTAAAGTTATTTTAAATCTTCGTTTTTATTCTGACGTTTATTTATTTTCTAATATTTAGCCTCTGCAATGCATCACGCAATCCGGATTAGTATTTCACAGTGGCTTAGACATTTTCTTACTACCTTGGTAAAACAGACTTCTAGTTGTTCAATTATATTTTTATCTTGGATTTTGAAATTAAAATTTTATAAAATCTAATAATAATTCAAGATTAATGTGTTGAAGTTTAAAATATGGTTATTAATGCAAAATTATAGTTTATTACCTTATATCATTAAAATCTTTAGTTTAAAATAATGAAAACGCGCTCCGACTTTAATTTCATTAAATATTTTATTTTATTTAAAAATTTATGTTTTGAAATCATTATTTATTAATTTAAATTGTCAAAAATAAAATATGTACTTTGTAATTTTTTGTAAAATGATTATCTATAATTTTATATCGTTCGATTTTATTATTAGAAATTTACGAAAAAATATTGTCATGGAATTAGGGTTCCAGCAGCAGACGTAGCTATTTATCACAATACTCAAGGTACGTCACACATCATTGCTTCACATATGGACATACATACTAAATTCACTAGAAGCATTGGTGTTAATGTTTCTGACATATGCGAAATATGCGTTGCTCGTTGCGATTCCGAAAATGGGCAATACATATACTAATGGTTATCGTTTATATTTCGCCTGGAAAAAGTATGAGACACACACAGATACAACAGTTTTAATTCGAAAATTTGATTATTTATACAAAAGAAGGTTCTGAAATACTCGAAAAAAGATTTGGTGAAAAATATGATAATGTACCGATGATTTTAAGTGGAGACTTCAATATTAACTTTGCAGATGATAAAAATTTACCACTAATTGAATTTCTAAATGAAACACTTAATTTAAATATTCCAATGATCGAAACCTCAGTACTGCAAAATATAAAGCGACGATCGATGCGGTTTTTACGCGATACTTAGATAAATTTGAATCAAACATTTTCCTTTCTTACTTTAGTTACCATAAGCCTGTTGTATCTTTTTTAGAACAAAATGAAGTAATTGAAAGTACAAAAAGTTTAAGTATTGTTGAAATGAATGATGACAATGATACAAACAATTAAACTAATGTTAAAAATCAAGTACATTGAAATTTGAGTGAATACAAATACTATCCATAAATAATATGATTATATATTAATTGTTATTTCAATTGAATTGTATTCATATTTTGTCATGATCTTGTACAGCCCGTAATGTATTTGAATAACAAAAAACCATATAAACATGCATATAATTGTTGCTCGGAGTGTCAATAGAAGTAAAAACCAGATTGATGTTGGTAATTTTAATTCAAACATTATGAAATTTCAAATTTTAATACTAAAAGTTCTAAGTTTTCACTGCTATCGGCAATCTCTATAACTCTGCCAATTTTTTAAAAATTTTAAATTTATTCTGCGTTATTTCAGTCGTAGTTACAATTAGCTGCAATAGATGGCACTAGTGCGTTTTTGTAGGAATTGACGTTAATTTTTTTTTAAATTACTTGTTTCTTTTTTTTCCCCGTGTCTAGCTATACGCATTCTTTCTTATAATTTCTGTTTACTCAGTTTAAAGTTTCTTTGTGGAATCCATCTGTATAAATATTCGAATTATAAATAATTATGTATTTTCATTCAAGATAGAGAATAATTAAATGGTTCGAAAGAAAATGAATGTAATTTTTATCTTAAAAAAAGCAATTCATTTATAATAATTTTAAAAGAAATATCGTAACTTCTAAGTAATTTTAAAAATCATATTAAAGAGAGCAGTTATATGTTTACATTTAAAACAATACATGAACAAACTCCAATCAATCACTAGGTAATTTTAAAAATTAGTAAGCTTCAATTTCTTTATCTTTATAATAAAGGTGTAGTGTATTTGATAGTACCAGAAAACACACACATAAAAATTTGTCTTTAATTAATAATTCAGTTAACAACATACATAGTTCTATATAATTGTTGAAATTTTAATTAAAAACCTCAATAAAAAACAGCAAAACTAACATTAAAATTATGCTCATGTCCAAAATTAAGGTCACAAACATGTTCTTTGTCAGAAATTTAAAAGGCCTCCAGTAAAATTGATAGAATTTGCAGGGCCGATCCTAGCAGGTGTGCAGCGCGTGTATCACACGAGGGCGGCCGCATATTTTAGTTCTATCAATCAAGCAAAATTTTATGCACTTTCTCAAAATAAATCTTATAATAAGTTCAATAAATAAGCTGAATTTTAAATAGTTTTTGTAAAAATAAGAATAAGTCTCTATTTCCCGATAGCATAGCATAGTTTAAGAAAAACAGAATGTTAGTGCACAGTGTGTAGAATCACACAAATTGTCCATTAATGTTTACTTTTTACGTACATCCTTCATTTGATAGCAAAGTTCCTGACAGGGCTGGTTATATCGCAATAGAAAAGATTTTTTTTAAAAAAATTATCAGCGACACTGGCAACGCACTGTGGATTGATATTTAACAAATGCGTCTCATAACTGATTTTTGCTAAAGGTGCTTTATGAAAATATTTAATATGGCTAATATTACTTAATAACATATAAGACATGGGAGTGTTTAGATTCAATATGTATTTGGAGAAATTAAAAGTTTTCATTTTAATAATAGCCTTACAATTTATGTTACACTTACTGGTAAGCTAACCCAAATTTTGGCAAAGCAAGCAGTGAAATTTTTGTGTCGAGGAGGCATGAAGATGAAAGCAGTTTCTTAAAAATGGCTTTTAATAATAATCAAGGATAAAATCAATGTGCTCGTTACTGGAGCGATCAAAAAAACAATAAGTTGACTAATAAAATCTTAGTTCAAAAATCAACATTACCAGACATCCGATTCAAACCGTCTTCTTACAGTCTTATATTGAAAACGAATTTATAATCTGAAAATGGTGATGCAACATACATTTGCATTGCCAACCAGCCGCTTTCTCCCTCTAAGAGCTAAAACACTCACACACTTCTTATATTTCTTTTTCTCTTACCCGCCTGAAAAACTAACACGAGCCGAGTTTAAATAGTCGCTCGATTTGCATTGCAGTTGCTGCCAACCACAAATCACGAAACTTGCAAAAAAGATCGGGTTCGAATCGGTTTGTTTACTTTCATTGAGATCATGGAACGGGATTGGAAAAACAACACAAGGAGATCATAAAAATTTGGATCCGAAAAATATTTCGAATGGTTTTACTTTTTAAATGTCTAACAATTTAGAAAAAACAAAATAGAGGAAAGAAGTGATTGTTTTACTTTTGGTTTTATAACGCTCATTAACAGCCCCATTTTCCTTTTTAATAAAAAAAATGTTATACTTCCATTAAAAGGTAGTTTCTTGTAATTATATTTAGTATGAAAATATTTGAGAAAAAATCTTGCAGCTCACATTTTGATTAAATAATTTTCATTACAAAGCCTGTTCGAAAAACACTTCAATATTCACATAGTATTGTTAATGTTAGATACTTCAGTACTATATTTTTTTAAAAAAATGTAGGATTTATGCGTTTTTTTTTTAAAGAATCCCAAAGTGTAACAAGATGCTATGTAATTAAATAGGCGAATCAAAAAATTCACAATGTAGCACTAAAACAATAATAAAAGAAAACATATTAAAAGCTAATCATGAACTACAGTGCAATACGTTTAACGCGAAAACGCTTAAAGCGAAATATCGAATAACATGAAATAATACAATGGTCCTGACAAACTGCTATGTATCTTCATGCATTTTTTTCCATCTTAAAACGAAAAAAATTTCCTTCTGGGAATGAACAAAGTATGGAAAACACCAGACATTTCAGAGAGGGTGTGAAATGAAAAAGGGATGGTTTCGCATTAGTTTTCTGTATTAGTGGATTGTCCTATTATATCATCGGATTAATTCATTGCAGTACATGATGATAATGTGTGTACAGTCCCAATCATGGCAGCAAAAACACAGATTCCAATGCATCTCCGGTTCTCAAGTCATCCGAAATGAGGAACATCATGAAAAAAGTATGGGCATTTACTTAGATGCACATTCCATTGGTGAATTGAATAACAAAATGGATGACATCGAACAATTTCTGGATAATTTGATAGTAAAAAAGACAACGCAAAAAAATTATCAGATTATTTTCCAAAAACTCAATAACAAATAATTTTGTTTTACAAAAAACTTGAAAATTTTGTATTAAATTTCATTAAGCTCTGGTGAATGTTTTTTTTCATTGATTTTAATTAAATGCATGCATATATACATATCTATGTAAATGAATGTACTTTAATAAGCTTAATTTTGTTGAATATACCTTTTTTTTTCAATATCCTTTAACACGAAAAAATATTTCAGTACCCTCAGTTTCTAGTTAAACGATTTTCCCTATGCATAGATCTGCCCACTTTTATGTACACTCCATCTCCTAGTTGAAGAGTAATTTCATGTAATATTATCGAATTAGCTCAGTGCTTCTCAAACTTTCAACATTTTTGACCCACTCTTTAATCATAAGTTTCATCGCCCCCCTTCCAACCATCCAATAATATTGTATTGAATTCAATTATGCTATACTTAGACATTAAAGCTACAATGCGACTTAAACCTTTTAAGTGCCACTGGAGATTATAAACGTCTCACTCAGCCAAAGCGTTAACTGCCCCGAACGTATACATACGTCTTTCCGAAATACGATATTTTCTGCGCACTGCTATCCATAAAATTATTCCAAAGGCTTTGGAATGCAATAAAAGGACCTTGACAGTGTTTGCGAAGAATTTATTTATTTTAAGTAATTTGCTTATTTTTATTCCTTTTCTTCCCTCCCCCCCCAATACATCACATTCGCGCGCCTACGTAGAAATTGGCGGCATTGAGGAGCGAATCGCGTAACTTTTAACAGGCAGTTAAGGGATTAATTATAAACCGTACAAGTTATCAAGATAAGAGTTTGTTTTTGTATATAATTTTATATGTGACAAGCCCATTGGGTCACTGGTAATTTCTACACTTGTTCAGTTATTTTGTATTTCTAATTATAAAATGTCTATTTTTATTTTAAAGATAATGTTTTTGTTTGTTTATTGTTTAATTACGTATTTTGTCGCTATTGTGACATATTAGCTGATAAAAAAAATTGGTTCTGCACTTAGAATTGTAGTTACATTTTATTAATGTTTTACTTTTGACTTAAATGCAGGTAGATGAATTTATAGCATCAACGTTAAGATGCCTGACTAGTGCAAAAACGTCAATTTTGATGAAAATGACGATTTTTTTACTTTAAGTTTTATATGGTTGAATTTTCTGCTTTCCAAAAATACCTTACTTTTGTTTATACTTCAATTTTTTACGAAGTTATAACAGTTTTTATGTCAAGAGAGAGCAGCAAAAACGAACCGGAAGTCAGATATCGAAACCGAAAATGTTTACATTTTAATACTTTATTTACACTTTTTTGGTGTTCATCGAATTTATTTAAAAAAATATTAACTTAAGTAAGGTAATGACGGGACATATGGTGATATTTGTTAAAAAATAATTTACTAGTTTTAAGTGAAATTTGGCAAATAAATTCGTAAAATTTTTGTCCTTTTTCGATTTTCTTATGCCCTTGCTTCTCGATATTTCGTTTCATATTTAACTTTTATATATATATATATATATATTTGATAGAAAACTCTGTTTTTAAAGACAAAAATATTAATTAATTATGCCTAAAGCAAGGTCTGAGAGGTCTAAGGAATTTGCTTCATCATTGGTGCTAGCAGTAATGAGAATATTGACACAGAGCTATAATCCCAATAATACTTAGTCAGCTGGTGACAAAAAGTTGAAATCTATTCATAAACGTTTCAAAATTTACTCTGAAAGCCTTTTTCAGTTACATTTTATGGAGTATTTTACTTAAAGATACAATTATTATATATATATATATATAAACTTGAAACATTTCGCTTAAGTGCATTATTAATGTTAATTCCTTTTAATTTGTGATATACAGGTTTATTTTCAGTATATATTTATATAATTAGAAATATGCAAATACTTCACTTCCTAAGATCTTGTACATGGATTTGTAAAATTTGATCTGGAACGCATTTTGACTTCTGTGGGACACACTTAGAATATCGAAAATTTTCTCGGGATAAAAATAAGCTGCATAGAAAACAAAATTACTAAGGATGAAAAAAAGTCAAAGTGTATTCATATATTTTAAAACTGTTCTTTATATGCTTTTCAGTATAGTTTCTCATAACCTTTGTGATAAGTAATATTTTTTAAAAGAAATTTTCGGGAATATTTTTTTTTTTTACTGACAAAATAACACACATTAATATATATTTTATATTACATATTTCTTAAGCTCTAAGATACTTAGTGGAAATATATACCTATTTTTCCATATAAAAATATTATTTTTAACGTAATAAAGTTTTTCTAGTGTGCTTTTGATATCTCTAATTTGTATTAAAAAAAACTATGCATTTAGACGTTAAGAAAAGCTTTTTTGACTCTATAAAATTGGTAACAAAATTAAAAAAAAGAACTTGAAACAAATATATAATGCTGATATGGGCTTATAAAAGGTTTATTCTTTTGATATAAAGAGGTTTTAGGTTGTTTTAGCCGTATAATTTTTTACGATTTAGATTTTAAATCTTTAAATGCGTTTTTCTGCGAAACAGATTTTTCCATATTTTATCGAATGGCAAACATGATAAGTCAAAAAGTCCTTGAGGCAATTGCATGAACTTTAGCATCATTGTTTATTATTATAGAATGCATGTTGTCCACTAGAGAATAAGAAAAAACAATATATTTACCTTTTTTATGATTGTTTTTCTTTGTGATAAAGGCAAAATTTTTGAAAAATTTTCTTTTTGTGCACTTTTTGGCCCCTAATTTTGTGATTAATTTAAATTATTCAAAGATGATAGAGCAAAGCATAGGTAAACGCTTTCTGAATAAAATTCAAAGAGCTTTTTTTTTATCTTATGCATTAGAATTTTTTTTTACAGTGTTTGCCGCGATGTGCAAAAAATGCCTAATTTTAACCTAAAATTGTCCATTTTCTTACAAAAATATATTGAAAATTTTTTTTTTTGTTATTTTTATAAGTTTTCAGTTATATTCAAACAAAAAATGAGTTTAAAAATGAACTTTCAGCATTATTTCAAAAAAATGTTCCCGCAACTAGTCAAGCACCTTAAGTATTAGTCAAAATGTGAAAAATTTTCTAGAGGGGTGGCCCATTAGGTCTTTGCACGTGGGAGCCCGGCACCCTAGGATCGGCCCTGAGAATTTGTATTTTATATATTTTGAAGAACGAGCAGTACAACCTTCAATTTAGGAAAAGATATTGTTTAGTGTTAGTTTTTGCAGAATTACTGGATTGAGACCGTTCAAGCATATGGGAATTTTGCCTTCAATTTTACAGTATTGCATTAAAACAAACAAGTTAGTCTGTTTGCAGTGTGAATGACTTATAATCGTTTAGATCAGAGGTTCCTAAACTTTTTTCTCATAGACCCCTCGCAAGGTCTTTCGTTTGTGGGTATAGACCCCTTCATACTTAATATTTAATTTTGCATACTTATCAACCTAAATATCATTTTGAGAGCTGGTATAGAGCTACTTAAGTTAAAAGATTTAAATTTTTATCTGTAGTGAAGTATATCAATTAAAACTTAAGAAAAAAATATAATTAATTTTAAAAAAATTAAAATTTTATAATACATAAAATAACTGTTACATATAATAACTGAACAACAAACAAAAATGCTTTTCATGGGAGGGATGAATCCGACGATTCAATAATAAATTTTCAACACTTGGCATCAATCTTGTCGTGTGTGTGTTTAATTTTTTTTTTCAGATTTGCAATCACAGTGAAACTTTTTCTCACAAGGAAAAGCGATTAAAAAGTTTCTCACAATATTCCATAATTCGAGATAAATAACAATTATATCTGTTTAAAGCCAAAATTGCTGACACTCGTTTCTAAACTTTACTTTACTCCGTTACTGCCTATTCCGATCAGTTTCTCTTGAAAATATAACATTTTTTTTCAATGTAACCATATAAATTCATTGCCTACTGTGGTAATTAGAAAAGTCAAAGCAATCTCAAACCTGATTTAAAAATCGAAATAGAAGGCATTTAAATGTTGAACGTAGTTTAAAACGTCATCTTCCTGGCAAACTGTCTGTAACAAAATGAGAAACCGGGAAAATTCGCGACGTCCCTTTAGTTTAATTTTGGCACGAAAAGCTGAAATTATGGTCCTTGTTTTAATAAAATATATGTTGTCACCTTTTGTAATTGCAAATAAACCCCATTAAATTTAATAAGTATATTTGTTAAATAGGTAAAATTTGGCTTCCAATTATGACGAATCTCTGTACGGTACTTTACCACTAATACTCTTGGGCTTCTTTGAGGATTGTAAATTCGCGTATATTTCCTACCAGCTATAAAAGGAGAAAACGGGATATGCAAATGAATCAAAGTATATAAGGAGAATGTTGTGGGTTAGCGAAAAAAGCTATTGAGCCAAGAGATACATAGACGGAGCGCTAAGAAGATTCAAGTTGATTGTATGATTAGTTTCTGGCTGACTATCAGGCAGCGATCTACATTCGGAAAGTTTGAGCCGACTGGAAAGGAGTGAAGTGTTAAAAGTCAGGTGATATTTAAACTTCAATGATCGGATAATAAGAGCAGATAAATATTAGAGTTAGTGGATACTTATTGATTGCTAGTAATTCAAATTGCGTATATCTCTCGGTCCCCTTATTCCGGTAAACGCGTTCGATATTGAGTTTAATAGTTGATTAGTATCATATTTAGTGATTTAATTTAATAGTAAAGTTCAATCCCATTGACGTAGACATATTGATGCATATTTGTATTTAGAAGGTTGATAATTGATTCAAGTGAATAAATATTATTTGTTATTGTAAAAATGTCGTCTGGTAATTCTTTGCCTCAATTCAATCTTAGTGTCCAGGGTGGAACCCACACAATTGATTGTGTTTTATTTTAAAATTAAAGTCACGATATCCGGTTTAAGGAGAGCAACCATCGCAGAGCCCCCCCACATTCCCACCTCATAAACCCCTCCATTATTTTCCCACTGAGGTGGACCCTTTGCAAGTCGTCATAGACCACTTTGGGAATCAGTGGTTTTGATGATTCCTTGAGATGGAGAGCAGCTGGTAGGCTTGAAGCTGGCCAGTCTCAAGCGGAGGTAGCTCGATTGTTACAAGGGCCACAGAAAGTGGTCTCCCGGTTATGGAATCAATTCCAAACAAGTGGCATTGCCACCAGGAAGATCTGTCACGGTCGAACCAGAACAATGACATCTGCACAGGATCGCTACTTGGCACTAAGCGCACGACGACATCGGTGGACAACGGTTCCTCAGCTAGCTCGTGACCTGTCTGCTGTGTCTGGAAGAATAATTTCCAGGCAAACAGTCTACAGCCGTCTTACGGAAGTTGCCCTTACCCTCGGCGTCCAAACTCCCTTTGACTGCATCCAGTAGGAAAGAACGGATATTGTGGAGCTGAAAACATCAGTCGTGGACACCACAAGAATGGGGGCATGTTCTTTCCAGTGATGAGTTTGAAACGTACCAGACAAAGCGATTCTCGTCGAGTCTTCACTCGGAGAAAAAAATAGAGCTCACTTTCATCCCTCCTTCGAAACAAAACTCGACAGATATTGTGGCATAGGGAATCTTCGCGTGTAGTGGCATAATGATGAGCAGTCGTACATCGCTATATATTTTTGATGCGGATACTGTCAACCCACAGCGCTATAGAGATCAGATCCTGGAAGCCTACTGGAGGTTTTTCTGGGCGCTATGGGTCCGGACTACATTTTTATAAATGATAATGCGTGGCCACACACACACACACACAGAACTCACTTTGTAGATGAATTTCATGAAGGAGTGGATATTCGCCGGATAAATTGACCTTCGAGGTCTCCGGATCACAATTCTATTGAATATGTTTGGGATGACCTAAGACAGTGATGGCGAACTTATGACCCGTGGGTCAGACACTGACTCACGCAAGCTTTTTAACTAATCCACGATTGCTAGGCAGCCACTTGTTTGCTTGAGCGGGTTTATTTAGATTTTCTAATTTATATGGATTATTTATATTCTATTTGTATTTTTTCAAGCAATGCATTGACACAAAAGCAATTTAAATGCTGTCTATAACCTTCAGTTTGCATCCAAATGCGGTTCCAAAGTTACGTAAATGACAACAAATGTATATGAAAGTATATAGTATTTGAATAAAGCAAATAAAGCAAAAGTATTTACAAAATATCAAATAAAATGTACAATTTTGCTCATATATTGTTTGTTGAAAAAAATAGACAAAACAAAGCAAATAACAATATTTGAAGCACTTTCTTCCGATAAAATGCACTTTTGTAAAGTTATGTTCAGTTATGTTTGTAGAAAGGGATTTCCATAGCACTTGTATCGTCCCCTGTCTGTTACACTTTGTGAGGCACCAATAGTTACCATACGTATGTTTGTTATTCTCGATACCAGCAATTTTTGGCTCGCAATTTAAGATGCGCCTGTACCAGTCAGTACTAGTGTTGAACTTAATGATATCCATTTTTAACGCAATTAAAAGTAGTGTATATTGATGTGTATGTATATTAGGCATGTTTTTACAAAATTTCTTCTCAAATTATTGCATTCTAAAATAGAAATATTTTTAATTGTAGCCCTGTACTTTGTCAGTGCTTAAAAAATTAAAAACAGGCCATACAACTTCCAGACCATATCAAGCTGAATGGTTTAATAAATATGGTGTGATTGAAAAAAATAAAAGGGTTATATGTGTAATTTGTAATGTGTGAAAAAGTGACTTCACATACATATAATATAAAAAGATATTTTGAAACGTTGCATTCTAATCTTATCATGTCAACGAATGAAGAAAGAAAAACAAATTTTTTACAAAAGAAAAAGGAGAATTTTTCTCAAAGCAGTGTTTAAAAAAGTTTTTTGGTTCCAAAAAATAGCAATACAGTTGCTAGTTTCCAAGTTACCCATTGCATTGTTCGCCACGGGAAACCTCTTTCAGAAGGAGAATTTGTGAAAAAGAAAAAGGCGTTTTTAAAATGTAGTCCTACATTGTTTGCTGATTTTACAGAAAAAGACTTGATTATAAAGCGTATAAATGAGTTACCTACAAGTCGCAATATAATTAAAGATCAAGTAATAGAATTAGAAAAAAAAATTTTTTTTGCAAATATATAACGACTTAAATTATGCAGAAATGTATTCAATTGCTTTAGATGAGAGTAATGGTATAAAATGGTTATGCAGAATTAGCAGTTTTTGCGCAGTATAAGTATGGAAATACAATGAAAGAAGAGTTAATAAAATTAATTACGTTGAAAGGGACGTGTACCGGTCTTGATATTTTTAAAGAATTTGATATTTCATTTGAAGAAATAGATATTGACCTTCATAAAATAGTTTCTGTAACAACAGGCGGTACACCTTGTATGGTAGGGGAAAACATTGGATTTATTCAGTATCTTAAACAAAATATTTCACATTGTCTGACTGAATTTCATTATATAATACATCAGCAAGTTTTATGTGCAAAGCATGACTTTAAAAACATTTTCCAGTGTAATATGTCATTGCAATAAAAATAATCAGCTTTATAAACGCAAGAACTCTTTATAAATGGCAGTTTGCAAAATTCTTAAAGGAAATTGAATGCCATTATTCAGGGATTTTGACATTCTACAATGTACGATCGGTCACGTCCTTAATCGCTTTGTAACGTTATTAAAAGAAAAGCTTTTTTTAATTGAAAAAGACAATAGTTTCAATGAAATATCCAATATACGTTAGTTAAATGATTTAATGTTTTTATGCGACATCACAGCATTTTAATGAACTGAATAAAAAAATTCAAGAACATGGACTAATTATTTTCACGATGCTTGAAAATATTTAAAAATTTATCATGAAACTTAATATCTTTACTAAGGATTCAGAAACGAAAATCATGAAATTTTTTCCTCAAATACAAAATCCTTTTCAAAACACAATAATTTTTTAAACTTCCGTTGACATTCAAGAAAACGCAATTAAAAAATATTTAATGACTATGCAGGAAATAAAACACGCTTTTGAGGAGAGATTCATCTAATTTAAAAGTTTGAGAAATACATTACACTTTATTTTATATCCATACAAAACAGAATTTGAAATAATGGAGTTAACCGAATTTATGTGGTTAGGTAATAATAATTTAGAAATGGAATTAGTTGAATTTCGAAGCAACGTAGAAAGGAAAACAAAATTTGAAGACTTGATTTCTGAAGCAGAAGAAAAACTGTGGGAAATTAGCGCAGATAATATTAATCCCACAGTAAAAATTAAAAATATTTTATTAAACGTATGGGAATCTTTACCAAATAAATAATTTTATATCAATGAAAAAACTAGTTAATGCTCTTTTAACGATGTTTTCGTCCACATATTCATGAGAAAAACTGTCTACTTCAACGAACTTTGTAAACTATTAGAAACAGACTTGGCAGGAAATTAACTGCAAATTTTTCGTCCAACTAATGAATACGAAATATGAACCGAATATTAAAAAATCTATCTGAAAATAAACTACAACAGATTTCTCATTAGATATTTTATGATAAATTTTGTTATACATATATATGTGAAGTAGACGACGCTACGCGCTACTGCAAGCCCCCCTTAGCATCCCCTTCGAGGTGGCTGTGAAAGGAAACGAGAGGGCAATGACTCCAAGGAAAGAGAAAACCAGAGAAGACATTGAGACCACAAAGGAAACAGACGCACATCGACAGAGCCAAAATCTCTTTAAAAATAACGAAAGCCAATTAGGCAACGAAGCGCGTTTAAATGTTCACTTAATTCATTAATTGTTATTCTTCATTTTTATTTATTCTTATTTAAAAAATAAACAGATTATTCTGTCAAAGGAGTTAACGAATTCATCCCAGTAAGAACATAACATTTGGGGGCTCAGACTCAAATTAAATTAAAATAATTAAAACCCCCTAGAAAATACGACGAATCAAGACTGGTGGACCACCATGCTTCAACGAGAGAAGCTGCAACACAAGCCACAACGACGAAATCATCAACGGTGAGTCCATTCCGATTTACTCCTTTATTGTTCTGAAGATATTTATTTACAATTGTCTGTCTAGAGGAAATTGCTGCTATTGCGCATATATTAAAGACGGACCCTGCTTCAACGGCGTAACTTCTGCACAAAATTGTTCATAACGAACCCTACAGTAAATCTTCTAGAAAAAAATTTAAAAAATTCGCTGGTTTCCCACAGAATTACGACATTGAAGCACGAAAGGATAAAATTTTAAAGGACTTTACAAAACTGAACTTATTACTGAATGCACTGTATTAGGACTGAATTGCGCGGGAAGCGCCAAAGAATTAAGCGAGCGTATGTTTAAAAATCTATCAGCCCTTACATCTTTAAAAAATAATTTTACCGAACAATTGACGGATGACGAAGACGGAAATTCTGCGCCTTTTTCGCTAGAATCTACGAACAACGCGAATAAACAACCCCTCACCCCACCAATTTATCACTCGCCCTCTTCACAGGAGATTTTTGCTTTCCTCCTTCAAACACAACGAAATCAAAGCCAAAGAGGGAACGAGGAGAATGCATTTTTGTTAAAGGACCTTTTTTTCAATTATGAGGTTGTTTACGGGAAATGATAATTACAGTGTTCAAGCTTTTTTTCGCGATGTGGAAGAAAACTTTATTTTTATCCCACACATATCTGATTTGTAAAAAATTATTTGTGTTAAACGTTTGCTTCAAGGTCCTGCAAAGACTTTTATCCAAACTCTCCATAACATATTATCGTATAGTTCTCTTAAAGCTGCATTAATTGAAGAATTTGAAGATTTATTTTGTTCTTATGACGTTCACAAAAAAATGCAAAAACGGAAATAACGCCCTACAGAATATCTATTTGAATAATTTTGGCCATGCGCGAAATTGCTTCAAAAGCACACTTTCTTTTCGACGACCAGAGTTTAATAATGTATTGCATAAATGATACACCTGATTCAAACCATAATAAATTGATATTATATGCATGCAAATGTATTTCAGAATTTAAAGAAAAGTTAAAGATATATGAAAAGGTTTTATGCAAAATAATTCTTATTGTATTGATAATGAAAGTAAGCGTACAAAATTTAAGTAGTATGATTTTCCTACATCTAATAAAAGTATGTGTTCTGATAATAAGTTTCATAAAAAAAGGTCAATTTAATGATGCTACTGTTAATAAGAGTAATGTACGTATACGTTGTTATATATATAATTGTGGGTTATTTAATCATACCTCTAATGAATGTTACCATAAAAATAAAGGTTTAAAATGTTTTAATTGTAACTAATTTGGTCATAAAAGTTTTCAGTGTGTATTTAAAAAATCTGATGTTAAAAATAAGGTTGTTAATGAAATTGTACATGAAGTTGCTAAGGAAATCAATTTCTCATCAGCAATGTGTAAAACTGTTAAAATTAATGGCTATGATTTTGATGCTCTTATTGATACGAGTAGTACTATTACCTTAATACGCGAAAGTGTTTATCAAATTCTTGGAAGACCGACTTTAAATTCTACAAAAATAAAATTAACTTCTTTCGGTAAGAGTGAAATTAAACCCTTTGGATCTTTTAAATCCACTATTGATATTGAAAATAACAAGTTTATGACGGATATTTATGTTATTGACAATTTGCAAACAACTATTGATGTAGTTATTGGAACTGATGTTTTAAAACAAACTGAATTTAAAATTAGTGCAAATGGTATAGAATTAATACCTAAGAAAATGGATCACTTTATTAATTTAATTAATGTATCTAAAGCACATAACCAATCGGAATTAAAAGATAATGCCCTAGAAGTATTACAACTAAAATTAAAAAATGCAGAAGATAAATGTAAAAATTTAGAAATGCACGTACGTAACAGATCTATATTATCATTAGAAAAAACGGCGTTCTTAGATAAATTGCATAAATTAGAAGAATCAAATTTAGAAAAGGTTGACAAGTTAGTTAAACTTGAAGAAAAGTACGAGATCTTACAAGAAACATTTAAAAATACAGAAAAGCGACTTGTTGGGAAAGAAATTCAATGTAAATCGTTAACTGAAAAAATACTCATCGTAAACGCATAAACGGAATCTAACGATCATTCTAAAACATCCATGTCAACTAAAGAACGAGAAATTAAGCCTAGCAAGCGCAAAACTAAGAAGCTAAAGTCTAGTGGAAGAAATGCTAATAAAACAAGTGATAGTGATGAGAATCAAGCCCTTGTCAAAGAGAAAAATGATTTGCTTAGACAGATTGATTTCCTTAACTCCAACATTTTGGATACGAAGTTGAAAGAGCCAAACAAGAGTAAAGCCTAGTTCATTAAAAGACGCAAACAACTACACATATATAAAAAAGACGAAACAGTGACAATCAAAAGAACCCAGTTCTTAACAGGACTCAAATTACGACCCAAGTTCTTTGAACCTTACAGAATTAAGACGTCAAACCCCATGATACATATGAAGTGGAAAAGGTTGGGCAACACAAAGGTCCACATCTTACATCCACAGATGTTGATTTCGTGAAGAGGTGGTCAACCGCTGATGCCTGACGATTTTCCGACTGCAATTTGAGTACCCCCGCAGTGACTCTTTGTGAACAGAACTTAGAATAACAAACTGAACTCCTTTTTCTCCTTCCTTTTTTATAGCTTTTTTTTAAATAGCTGTGAGCAGCAATGACTACCCACTTACAGAAAACAACACTTGTGTGAAGTACTGGAAAGCATCGCATTTATTATTTTTTCCTTTTCACTGTTTTCAATTTTAGTTTAATAGGTTTGTGCTTACGACATTTTAGATTTTCTTTCGCTGTTGTCAGCTAATTTTCCGGATGGCTGATTGTGAAGTAGACGGCGCTACTGCAACCCCTCCCCCTTAGCATCCCCTTCGAGGTGGCTGCGAAAGGAAACGAGAGGGCAATGACTCCGAGGAAAGAGAAAACCAGAGATGACGTTGAAACCGCAAGGGAAAGAGACGCACATCAATAGAGCCAAAATCTCTTTAAAAATAATGAAAGCCAATTAGGCAACGACGCGCGTGTTTAAATGTTCACTTAATTCATTAATTGTTATTCTTCATTTTTATTTATTCTTATTTTAAAAATAAACAGATTATTCTGTCAAAGGAGTTTAAGAATTCATCCCAGTAACAACATAACACACACACACACACACACACACACACATATATATATATATATATATATATATATATATATATATATATATATATATATACCAGTGGGGCACACAAGGGGGGTCCTAGGGGTTCGGACCCCCCAAAGCCCTTGATTTTTTCCGATTGATCATAACTCTAAGTACATAGTACGTAAATTTTAATTAAGTATTTGTTATTAATGATTAATTTTATTAATTAATGCTAATTATTTATTCACTAATTATTTTTTTACTGTGTTTTGTTCCCAAAAAACAACAAAATTAAAAGGAGCATGACACAAGAATGGTGAACTTTCGACCCCGGACCCCTCCCCTTGAAAAATTCCTGTGTGCGCTACTGATATATACTAATAAATAATTTTTGATAATATATATTGTATGTAACTTTCCCTTACTCCTTGTTCATTCAAACACTTATTGCAAATTCCACCAAACACTTAAGAATTTTTAACCCCACTAAAAATTCTTAAATCGTCAAATCATGCCTATTTTTACCCGTTAAGCCATTTAAATTTTAAAGATGTGTAGTTTTTTTTTTAAAGCACTCATTTAAAAAAAATTTAAACTTAACTCTGAGAAATAGGCATTATATATATATATATATATATATATATATATATATAGTGACCTACGAACTAGCACTAAAAAAAATTGTGAACAAAATTTGACCCACGTCTCAAAAAGGTTCGTCATCCCTGGTCTAGGAAAAGCCATTTTTTTTTTGCGTAGCTTCTCTCCCTGGACTTCCTTCCCCCCAGGAATTAAATGTCCCGCTTTTGGAAAAATGGGCTCTGTTGCCCCAAATACTTATTGAAACCCTAATAAACAGTATGGCAGCTCGTTGTGAGACTTGTATATATAGCAGTTCACAGGGATCACACTCCATATTAGACAGACTTTTCCCAAAGTAAATGCTTTATCTCTGATTCACGAATCTTTTTGATATCACTTGTATCTTAATTCACAACTAAAACCTTTTCCATATTGTTATAATGCTATATTCGTTCTGACATTGTAATATGTTTCTGTGCCAAATTTCGTGGCAACACAGTAAATCATTCATACGTTTTCACAGATTTTATGTTTGTGACCTTAATTTTGGACATGCGCGTATTAAAGCAATTAAAATCATCTACACAAACAAAAATGTAGGGAAATAATACTAATTAGCTAGATGAAGTCAGGGAAATTTATATACTCCTGACCAGTGGCGCACACAGGAATTTTTCAGGGGGGTCCGGGGTCAAAAGTTCACCATTCTTGTATTATGCTCCTTTTGATGTTGTCGATTTTCTGGAACAAAACACGGTAAAAAACTAGTTTTTGAATAAATAATTAGCATTAATTAATAAAATTAATCATCAATAGCAAGTAATTAATTAAATTTTACGTACTATATACTTAGAAGTATAATCAATCGGAAAAAAAAATCAAGGGCTTTGGGGGGGTTCCGGGCCCCCAGGACCCCCCTTGTGTGCGGCACTGCTCCTGACAAAAATGCTCTTAATTAATAAATCTGTTAAAATTAGGAAATATTCTTAAGGCTAATAAGTCTATATTTTAACACGCTTTTATAAGCTTCACTTGTATGTAACGGAATCTTTGAACCCGATTTTTATCCACTTTAAAGGTCAGATTAACTTGAAACTTTGCACACTTGTCAAGGACCGGGATGACAATACAATAATTTCATAATTTGGTTCCATTGTCCTGATCAAGATCACCAGGAATAACGATTTCCAGAGAGAGATTTGGTGACTAATTTCATATACCACTTCCAGATTTGGCGACTAAAAGCTTAAGTTGCAACCCTAAAAGCGAAAACGTGCGTCAGCAATTTCTTCCCATAATATTAACAATTGTTTAGTTTTTTCTGAAGATGGAAATAAAAAAAAAAGACTCGTGCATCTGAAAAAAAAATTGTTCTAAATCAGGAATGGGCAAACCTTTTCGGTCGTGGGGCAATTTTTTTTAAAAAAAAATGTTTGGTAGGCCAAGATAAATTTTTCTAAAATTTTAAAAACGATTTTCAAGTATTACAATTTAAATATGTTAATGAGATTAATGAAATTGCGATTTCATTTTTAAAAGTTCCTTTTATTGAGGTTCGAAGTGAGATGAACTGATAGGATGCCAATGGGTATTCCTGATTCTAAAAAATGACGCATTTAAGATTAATCCATCAATGAATGAATGATAGTTTAAAAAACTCAAAATACATACTTTTTTGTAGATCGAACTAAAAAATAAAAAATAAATTATAGTTAAAAAAAACTAAAAAATGCCCTTTTTTATGCTTAATCGAACTGAAAAGTAAAAAAGTAATTCTCAATATAAGAATAAAATGATTTACGAAGAAATTAGTGTCAGAGTGGTAAAAACGTGGGGGCGCTTTGTATTATATTTTAACTCAGCATTGCGGAATAGAACTAGTAAGAAATTATAACAATTGATATAGAGCACCCCACGCTTTTACCCCAATGACATTAATTTTCTCGTAAATCTTTTTATTCTTATATTAAGAATTACTTTTTTACTTTTTATTTCGATTAACCATAAAAACGTGTTTTTTAGGGTTTTTTTAAGACTATAATTTATTCACGTACCTAAAACAATTTTCGTCACATCGTAAAATAAGAAAATATAAAAAAATTAAAGACAAATATCGGCATTCGATACAAATACGGGATAGAGAAGAAAAGGAGTTATTTAATATCATTATTCAAATGTGTTTGTCATATGGAAACCGCTATTTTATTCCAACTTCATTGATCAAGATCTGGATGATAAGTACAAATGTTCAGCACAGAAAATGAATGTTTTCAAATTATTTAAAACCTAAGCTATTTCGACTGCAAACACATTTGACAGAAAACATTTAATGATACACAATTCAAATACTCAATCAATCCAAGTATGATTAACTATCGTAATCTATGATGTAAGGCAAACGTATTTAATCTCATTTATGCAGCACCCATTTTTTAATACTGTAATGCAGGTTCCTTCTTATTATCTGAACACCCACTTTCTGGAGGTTGATTAATGGCGATTAAGGTGCCACTCTCTCTCTCTCTCTCTCTCTGTCATTCTTATTCTTTCAAAATCCTTTTCGCGTTATACAAAGTGGAAGATAAAAAGTGACATGAGAGAGCCAGATTTCTTTTAACAATACCTTTTATCTTATACTTCTGGACTAAAATATAAAGGGCATAGTTTGTCTTAGCAATGAACACGTGATTTGTCATTCTTGAATTTTTCTAATTACACACTTTGTGTGTGTGGTCAAACAGCCCTTATCTTATTAGTGCAATGGCCCATGGATGATAGAATAGCTTCCGTCTTTCGATGAAATTACGCAATGATTTTGAAACAGTTTAACTTCTTTATAAGTCCACGAAATCTCTTTCAAATAGCATAGTGTATCGTTTTAAAATTATTATTTGAGATTATGAAAAAGAAATTGGTTGTAAAAATTTATTAACCTGTGAGACTTTTTGAACTTATAGCATTAACGAAGCATCGCATTTCGCTGAACAGAGCACTTTCCTTTAACCTTCAGAGCACCAAAACAGTCACGTTTGACCCTTTTGACGTGTTGATTCCCTCCCCCCCTCGTCCAAAAGGTGAACGGTTATAATATACATAACACAAAACAAACATGATAGCATATTTGGTACCCTTAATACAATTAAAAATGCGGAGTATGTATTATGGCTTCACAAATTTTTGAAAAATCACCATTTAGGTGTAGTGAGTAATATTTTTGCAAAGAATTTTGAATATAATTTGTTGATATATTTATTAAGTAGTATAAAAAATATTGATTATAAATTAAAATTAGAATTAACATAGCATTGAGAAAATTTGAAAATTTTAGCGAATTATTTTCATGCTTTCTGGTTTTCGATGAAAAAACATAGTTTTATCAAATATTTTTATACTGAACAAAAAAAAAAAAAAAAAATCCCTGAAGTGTAAAATTTCTTACAAATATTTGAAAAGTGCGATGTTTCTCTCTCTCTCTCTCTCTCTTTCTTTTTTAAATAATTTATTACAGTTATGATAAAAAGAAAATAGTTCAGCACAATCATGATTTTCTTCAACTGTCATGCATTCAGATGCGGATTAAGTGGGTGGTGGACCTGGCGGCCGCCAGGGGGCCCCAAGCTTGGTGGATTCCAGTTATAAATTCAGCGTACAACAAAAAGATCTTGAATTGATATTGCATACCCGATGATTTCTCCGAATTTGAGTCGTGTAGCAGCGTTAGCCATCTTTTTTCGTACATGTGTATTGTTGCAATCTACAAATTTTCGCATATGCTTTTTTTTTTTTGCGCTAATTTTATTTCGAACAAATGAATTCTATTCAAGTCAAACAAGTTCGTTTTTAGTTCACAGCCATGCTTAGTTACTCTCGGATACAATTTACACTGAAGGAAAAAATCCCGACATACACACACCAAAAAAAAAAAAAAAATTACTGCCGACTAATGAAACTTCGGCAATGCATTTGTATAGGCAACGTATTTAATGGATCAAAAATTCAAGATCACAAGTTAATTAATGTAAGTGCGAGAAAAGCTATTTCAAATGTGAAATGACGGTACATTAAAAACCAGTGTAACCACCAGAATTTTAAATGCAAGCATGCAAACGTACATACAAAGTGTTATACAAGTACCGGATGCGTGTGGGATGGAATTGCATGTCTGTTGCTCTTGGTCGGTCAACATAAGGCTGTTTAATTCTAGTTGTAGTTGAAGCTGTCATTTCCATCCAATATTGTACCAATCGTTCTGGATTGGAGAAAGACCTGGTGATCTAGTAGGCCAACGTAACACGTTGACACTATAGAACATATTGGGTTACAATAGAGTATGAGGGAGCACGTTATCCATTTGGAAAACACCTCCTGAATGATGTTTATTAATGGCAATGCAACAGTTTTAATCGCCAGACTGTTGCAGTCAGTTTGTGAATTAACCTCGAGAGAGCTCCTACAATAAAAAAAAATTGACCGATCCAGACCAAAAATCTAATTTCAGGCTCAGTTTATTTAGGCCATAGAAGGATTGTTTGAAGGCGCTGACCTGGACTTCTTCCAATCAATATGTAGCCATCACTGCAGTGGCGTAGCGCAACCCCCCCTCAACTCCCACATCACGGGAGGAGGGGGTAGAAGTCTAGAGAGCCCATAGCTTGACTGACTCCAAGTACGGCTTGGGACCCAAAATCTGACTTTTCAGAAGACCTTTAATATTCTCCGTTCCGCCACTGTATTACAGGCACCAAGACAGAAACAGCTTTGATAGGAGAACGCAACACATCGCCATTTCGCTCTCAGCGTGACATCACTGAAGTCACAGATGTCAGTGATTTGGAGCTAATGGTATGAATGCTACAGGGCGTTTGGTTGAGACCCATTTCTCAAACGATTTATTTGTTGCAGCTCATTGTGTCATTCTGGTGACGAAAAAAATCTGTAATTTCTGCTGTAGATGCATTATGATGTTCCCCAGCCATGTGGTGAATACGACGGTCTTCTCAGTCAGTGTGACCCATGCGTAATTGAATCATAGTTTTCTTGAGGTAGTGCCTTCCCGTAACCACTGCTGCCAGAAATCATGTACAGTAGATACATTCCTCCCAAGTTTTCTTGCAATATCGTGGAAAGAAAATCCACCTTTTTTTAGCTCTATTATACTACCTCGTTCAAACAGCTGTTGATATTGACTTCTTCGTCTTCCTAAAGTCATTCTGGACTAACATCAACACACTGCTTCAAATCTCGACGATAAATAACTCTCACTGCGCAGCGTATTAGTGCGCATTTAAAGTACACCTGATACGCATGTTCAATGCGGAGCAATTAGCATTTACTCATGCGCTTAACGCAAAATTTGAAACAGTCATCTCTTTCAGATGTATAAACACGCATACCGAATTTCGTTCACCTAGCACACCTTCTTCTTGGGATTGGGATTTTTATTTCCATCAGCGTATTTTACTGATGAAGATAAATGAAACACAGAAGGTCTATATGATAAAAGATCTGTCTAGTTCAAAGCAAACTTTTTCAAGCTAGTTGAATTTAGTCCTTAATACAGTGTTTCTCAAACTGTGGGGCGCGCCCCTCTGGGGGGTCGCGGTAACCCTGCGAGGGGGGCGCGAGCATATTGAAAATAAAAGGTTTAAAAAATATTTTTTTGGAATGAAGTAAAACAAGATGCTTTCTGACATAATAAAAAATACACATTTACACTGATATAATTTATTTTTATCATCTGGTGATCATCAAAAATAAAAGATTCCACTTCAAACGCTCATTAGCCGTATTTGATTCTATAACCAAATTAAACAAATATTTTGTTTGCTTTGCGGTCAATATGAGAACGATGATGAGAGATTTTTACGTTTCTTATAACGATATCAAACGATGAGAGATTTTTTATTACGTTTCTTTTTTAACCTAAAATATTACTTTAGCTAACCTTCGAACTTACTGGTATGGTTATCTCGGTCTTTTTTAGGGAAGTTGTAAATATATATAATATATTTCTGTTTCATCTTTTTTCCATGTTAAAGAGTTTTATGATATATGGATAAAGCATGAGTATTCTGAAACATATAATGCATAATGAAGAACGTTTTACACAATTATTTTTTAGAACATGCTACACTTTCCACATGAGCAATTTTGTAGTTTTGATTGCTGCGTTGTACGACTTATTATGGTTTATAAATATAAATAAGCAGAATATTAAAAAAATGGGCATCTGTGTGTGTGTGATCCCTATTAAAGGAAGTTGAAACTGATCAAGCAATTGAAGAACCTACTGAAATAATGCATATATTAATCAAGATAGCGAAAGTAAGTATCAGAAAATCGTGAGACATGAAACGTTTGAGTTGATTTGAGTTTAGCTGGAAAATAACGTTCCTGTGTTGTAAGCGAAAAGTGTCTGTGATTTATGTCCTTTAATAAGGACACGCACATTTGGAACATTTTCTTTAGTTTTATTGGATTTTTTTCTCAAATTTTCTAAGAAAAATTGAAAAGTCCTTGAAAGTAGGTAAGTATATTTTCTCTTAATAAAATTATTCACTGGAATTGTGATTTTTATAGTGTATAGTAAAAATAACTATAAAATAAATTATAGTTTTAAAACAAACTAAAAAACACGCTTTTATAGTGAATCGAACTAAAAAGCAAAAAAAAAAATATATATATTGCTTAAAATTAAGATATACAAAATTTAATACTTATCTTGTTAATTTGTACGGTTTATAATTATGATCGTATTGTAGCTTTAGCGTCAAAGTGCATTATTATAGCATTCAGTACATTATTAATGTATAAGGAGGGGGGGCAATAAAAATTGTGATTGAAAAGGGGAGCGCCAGTAGTGAAAGTTTGAGAACCACTGACTTAAACCTTTAACAAATTGGACTATAATAATTTCTGTGAGAGAATCTACGATGGCCAAACACACCATGCACAATATATTTATAATAACGATTTAACCTAACTCGGACTACTATCAATAACTCAATCGCTTACTCTCAATTCTAATACAATCACTGATCCTAATATTAATATTATATAATCAATCCTACTTTGTTGTAGTATCAGTAAACGATCACAATAATTTTAGACGAGGTCTTGCGATAACTCGTGTGCAATGGTACACACCTTGATTAATGGATCTATATCACGTATAATTACTATTCTTCACCACGTAACATTATCTAAAACTTCTTCAATCTAGAACCACGAACTGCCATCGCGTTTAGGAAAGTATGTGTGTGTGTGTGGGGGGGGGGTCATTAGGCACTGGGTTTTATAAAACTCTTCGTCCCATATCGAAAAAGTATAGAGGCCTTAATGTGGAAAAACGGATGAGAAAGTCCCTGAAAAATAGAGTCTATTACATCAAATATTGTTCAATATGTCTAATATTGTTCATATTGAGTCTAATTGATGCAAGATCATCTTTGGGAGTCCTGTGGTTCAGTTGTCAGTCCTGATGATTTATGTCGGAGCCTGATCTGTCTGCATCGACTCTCAGGAAGCAGTGTGTTTTCCAGTGGCAGGGAAGATTTACGATGTCGGCGTCTGATGTTGGTCTCGTGTCATCTATGTGACGTCATCACTTGGTGGGAGCAGAAGCTGTCAGCACTCAAGATTGTTGTTCTGTCGGTTAGATTGTTGATCGCAGTTCTGTAAGTGGAGAGGAAGCACTTCTATTGGATGATACTAGCAAGTGAGAAACCTCTTAACTTGCTGTGCAGGGGTTGGGTTAAGAATTTACTGAGGGAAAGTTTTGGGAGCTTGCCTGTTTGGGTGCAGCAAATTTAAGTTAGAGTCGAATAAAAATAATTTTGAAAAGGAAATTTTAGCAATTGGGTTCATTCACCGAAACGGTGAATGAAAAAAAGAAATATAACTAGGGTGGATTATAAGTGTCTAGGAGAATTCTCCTAGGTCTCTTATGTCGATTCAGGGGGTGTAGTTTTCAAGATTTCCGATATTGGGATTATTAATGTTGGGGAGATCATCAAAGAATTTTTGGCGAGGGTCTGGATGTATTTTTAAAGGAGGTAATTTTGGATTTACTCTCTAAAAATATTAGCGTTCGAATTAAACATGCAAGCTCGTACAATGCATCTAGTAATTGAGTTTTGAGCAATTTCTAAAATTTTGATATTGTAACCCCCCGTAGTTTAAACTCTTCTCATATGAACAGTAGAAAGACTATCGCGCCCTCTAGCGGCTAGAACAATCTTCAGTAATGGCCAAGCTTCGGAACTGTAAGGACGTACGAGCATGCGCTCCCCCCGATCCCTTTCAATTCTATTGTAACTGTTAGTTCTCTAGTTATGTATGTAAATGTTTGTTTTGTCTAATAAACGCGTGTTTAATTAACTAGTGGACTTAATTAAGAACCCCTTCCCCGCGTGTCCCTTTATTACATTGGGTCACACCCCTTATAATATTCTTTTTCGCAGCATAGCCCCACACAGGACAAGCGTAACTCAGAATTGGTCACAAAACGGCCGTGTAGAGAAGTAACTTGTTGTAAAGGTACATATCGGAATTCCGGTTAATTAGGGGGTAAATTTGTCTTAAAGCGATTCGGATTTTATCTGGCGCGTGTAGAATGTGGTGTTTCCAAGTGAGCGTTTTATCAAATATTACACCAAGGTACTTAGTGGTTTGAGACCAACGTAGTGGTGTGGAATATATGGTGGGTGGTGTGATTTTTTGAGAATTTTTGTGAATAAAACCGCTACGGTTTTATCCACATTAATCTTTATTTTCCATTTATTGAAGTAGTTTTCTAGTAGGGCCAGGTGTTTGTTTAGAGCTATTGAAACAGATTTTATGTTTTTGTAGGTGGCAGAAATCGTGGTGTCATCTGCGTAAAGATTAATCATTGTGCGCGGGGTGTGATGGGATGTCATTAACACAATGTTTCTCAAACTGTGGGATGCACCCCCCTGCGGGGCGCGATAACCCTACGAGGGGCGCGCGAGCATATCGAAAGTAAAAGATTTTAAAATAATTAATTTACTGGAATGAATTAAAACAAAATACTTTCAGACATAATAAAAAAATGCACTTTTACTCTAATATAATTTATAGGCGCGCGCGCGCAACATTAAGTCATCAAAAATAAAAACTTCTTTAATACCTAATTAGCTATCTTTGATCCTATAACCAATTAAAAAACTTTTATTTGATTTGCTGTAATCTCATGATGAGATATTTTTTATTACGCTTTATGTTTAAACCTAACATACAACTCTTTCAGAGAAAAAACAAACCCCAGACGCAGAATCGAAAAATTTAGGAACATAAAAAATTCATTACTGTCATTATTTTTGAAATACTGCACATTATAGCTGTAATCTGTTTAACCTTCTAAGTTATTGGTACAGTTAGTTATGACTTCTGTCTTATGTGTTTGTTTCTCATTTAGGGAAGTTGTAAGTAATGTATTTCTCTGATAGGCTTTTTTGCATGCAGAAGACTTTTATGATATTTGGAAAAACACGGAGAACACACACACACTTAGAGCGATTACTTGGCCAACACTTATTTTTACGAGTTTTCTATACATATGAAGCATAACGCGAAAAACGTTTTACATAAATTCATATAATCATAATGAATACACTTTTTACCCGGAAGTGGTCGCGCGGGACGCACAGATTACGAAATCATTAATTCTGGCAAAACTGTTTATTTGTTACCTAAGAAAAATTGAAAAGCCCATGAAAGTAGGTAAGTAAACTTTCTCATAATTAAATTATTTCCAGGAATCACGATTTGTATCCGGTACAATAAAATAATTATATAAAAAAAAGGATTCGGGTGACTCAATAACCTCGCTCGACTGTATCGAGTGCGTGCCTGCTCCGGGGTTAAAACATGTTGAAGTCTTTTCGCTTTAAATGTTAAAAATAATACAGTTATTCTTCATCGGCATTTTATATTACAGTTCATTATTTAACATTAAATATAAATGCTAATTCTGTGAGACTTAAAATTACCATTCACTTAAAACTAATTATAATTTGAGCAGTCATTTTAAAAAAAATCATTTTACATTTTTGTAAATACTGTCGAGTATTTGGCATTGCACTCCTTACAATTCAGCTATTAAATCAATAATGTTTTATTTTCTTATAAATGAACTCGTGCAAAGAGCGGGCACTTCAGCCGGTATAGTTTTAATGTATCAGTGTTGCACAGAGTATTTTATAACTAATTAATTAATCCTAAATTAAGAACAGATTTAATAAGTATTAATGACTTCCATGGGCTTGTCTTTCAAAGCAAAGTTTTTATAAGAAAAATGCTTATGATAATAAATTCACCCTCTGAGTTCATTTTCTATATTTAGCAGGTATGTATATTTTGTCTTCTAAGCAGCTACCACATTTTGCAATATGTTCAATTTCAAAATTAGAGAAAGGGAAAAATAACATAATAATTATCCTATTATTTTATTTATTTATTTTTTGCTTAAAAGTAGCATACAAAATTTTAATATTTATGTTACTAATTTGTATGGTTTATAATTAAGACCGCCTGTTGTAGCTTTAGCGTCAAAGTGCATTATTATTGCATTCAGTGCATTAGTAATCTATAAGGGGGCGCGATAAAAATTGTGATCGAAAAGGGGGGCGCCAGTATTGAAAATTTGAGAAGCACTGCCTTAATAGCAAGGCAAAGGACCTGGCTGAAATCAGTGAAACGAATGCGGAAGAAAAAGACCACAACGCAGGAGGAAGTTGCCCTTTTGAAACAGATGTACAAATATGAAGCTTTCCTAATGACCGTGATTTGGAATACTATACTCCAAAAAATAAATGTTACTAGCAAAGCATTGCAATTAGTTGAATGTGAATTATTAAAAGGATATAGTCTACTAAAATCTCTGGAAAATTATATCCAGACCTTCAGAAATGAATTTGCAAAAGTGGAACAATAAGCAACTGATTTATCATGGCTCTCTCGTTTGAAGAGGAAGCTGGACAATCTCATAGGCAGCAAAATAGAAAAATTATTTTCAGTGAAAGTAAAGAAGATGGTTATGAATTTTTGAATGAAGGGAACATTTCATCATGAATTCATTCTATGTCACATATACGATAAGACAACAGAAGAGCTATCCCGAAAAGTTGAGTGAGTGAGTGAATATTAACATCACACACTGTTCAGCTACACGAGGGCTTTTTGGCGACGAAACTCGTAATTTTGAACCATGGTCAAGTGACGAGGATGACACCTGAGTTGGAATCCACCTCTCCTAACTACCACACCACACCAACGAGAGGACGTTTGAGCTCTCGACAGATTTAACGAGCATCGCTCCCCTACAAGGCGGGTCTTTGGTGGTACTGGGCTCGAACTCATGACATACCTGCCATGATCCGATACCTTAACCCCTGGGCTACCGCAGCCCCTCCCCCTGAAGAGTTGAGATGTATGAAACTGTTATAGAACACTTTACTTAATTTTTTGACGAGAGATAGATTATTACCTGAAATTAAGAAGAAAGCTGTAAAAAATTAAAGGACATTTACAAAAACGATATTGAATATTTTATTTTTGACGATGAATTGGATAAGTTTTTACTATTTTTAAAAGAAAAAAAGATACAATGAAACTCCACAAAAATTTTATCGAGTTGCAAGAAAAATGGCCTCGACTTACCCTAATGAAGAGATACTTTTAAAAATAGTTTTAACAATACTGGTATCAAATGGACTGGGGAGAGATCTTTTTTCAGTTTTAAAGCGCGTTAAAACTTATGTAAGAAGTAATATGGGAGAAGACAAATTGAACATGGTCATACTATATATATATAGAACAAGGTATTTTGGACAAAGTATGAACGGAAAAAATATACATATAGTTGATGAATTTGCCAAAAAAAAATCAAGACGTAAAAAACATATTGCAAAATAGTAAGCAATTTTGTAAGATTTAAAATATTTTTGAATACAGTTAAAGTTTTTCTTGAGCGGTTGAGTTTTATTATTAGCTATACGTTTTATTTTGATAGTATAACCCTTTACCCCTACCGATAGTACTTATAAGTACCACTCACTTTAAAATAACCTAGAATAACCATTTTTACGAATACTCTGACGATACTTAGCAGGAACATTCTTTTAAATCCAAAATATATGGCAGCCAGGGTTCTATGATGAGTGTTTTAGCAGAGAAGGCGGATAGTTTTATAACAGAAATTGCGTTTTCAGCGGATTGCAAAGATTATCATTTTAATTCCGAAAAAATAGTTAAAGTCAAAAACGTGTTTTATTTTTTTGTATGTTAATGAAGGCCTTAGAAAACGATTTGACTATTTATTTTAAGTGAACAGTGTGTATAATTAATTTTACAGTTGAATATCTTTAATTAATTAATTAGCTCTAACGGATTAAATTTTCCAAATTTGAGTATTTTGTATATGTATAACCTTTAATTTTCAATATAGTGATTCAAAAAAAATATTGCATGAAAAAATCTGCAGCAAATCATAATGTGGTAGATAAAGAGTTAATGTCAGCGAATCTTTTCTCATTATTTTAGTTTTTGGACTCTTGAGCCCATGAGCCTCAAACCTTTTATCACCAAGGGCCTCCAACAAGCTTAATCCGCCTCTGCATGCATTATAACGAATTCAGTACCTATTAAGAATTTGAGAAACACTTAACATAAAATACACTGGCATAGAATATTGTATTACATTTATGTAAAATGTAAAGAATTTCTTAAAAGCTTTGAAGATGTGAGCAGCAAAAGAATATATTATAAAATCGCAATGGAATAAATGTTAGGACTTTTAGTACTGATTTAAGATTTTAAATTTTAAAATCTCTAGAATAAAAACATTTATCACACAAGACAGGATTACTACCATGGAAAAATGCACACTTGGTTTTAAAACCAAATCACATTTTAATGAGTTGATAAGTAGAAATTTAATTTGAGATAACGTTTAGTAACTAAGAAGAATGCACGTTTAAATGAATCGTAAAATTTTATAGGTTAAACCTAATTAAATATTAGAAGATTTATCACAAATAAGATGAATAAATACAGACAATACAAGTTAATACATATTAATACTGGACAAAATATTATTTTCAAAATTGATGTAGGCATATATACGACTTTATCCCCCATCTAAAAATATCCCAAGTCTTCAAAAAATAGACGAAAGCAAATTCAACTCAACGAAAATGAAATCGAATAATTACACATTCAAAAACAACCGCGCGTGTAGATTATCATTATGCTAATATTTGTACTCAAGGAACTAAAGAAATATATATATATATTGACAAGGGAATCTGTAACTGATGAGCTTCAGCGAACAAGAACTAAAATTTCGCCTGCAGGAAGCTAAAAACAGATCAAATATGAAAATAAGCCAGAATCAGGTTACGGGGAATACGTGTTAAATGGACATTAGAAGAGTGTTTTTTTACCCCAAAACATCAGCGAAAAATTCATATCATTAGCACTCGTCGCCTTGCATCTTTTTTTGATCCGTAAGTATGAGAATGAGGTTAAAATCAAGAAAATGCGGTAAGAAGACATGAATAAGACGACTCGATAAATCTCAACAAGCGCACGTTAAGATGGAAAAAAAATGTTAAATGACAAAGTGTGATTAAATAACGCTTGAATAAAACTCCGATGCAACCATGCGAATAGAACATGGCATCTTCTTTCGTTTCGCAAAATAAACATTTGGAAACTTTCACGGGTCTTATCAAACCATAACAGATGCAAATAGCGATAAAGACAATCAAGTCCATCCCTTCCGAATCAAATTGTTATTTGCACAATTTGATTCGGAAGGACAAGATTCGGGCATATTTTGAAGATTATAGGTCTATTTAAGGTATCTGACTACTTGCGACAGCTTTTTTTTAAAAAAATAATAGAGATATGAGGATTTTTTTGTGGTTTTTAAACTTCTTAAATACATTTTAAGAAAAATATACTAAAATCAATAAAACGAAAAGAAATTATTATTGCTAAAATGGGGGAAAATTTACAAAAAATTACATAAACGAGGCCCATTCTGTTCAAAAAGTTTATGAACAAATTTAAAATTTTTCAATTTTGATGTATTGCTTTGCTATTCATTTTGGAAGTGAAAGGAAAATAATAAACTTGGTATTTTTTATAAAGCTAATAAGATGGCCTATAAAATAAAATCATAAAAAAAAAAATTGTCAATTTTTGGCAAAATTCACAATTTTAGGGAAATCGGATTCCTTAAGAATCTTCTCTCTTCAAATATATCTGAATTCTATTCAATTCGTTTTTCTTTTCTAGAGAGAAGTAAATAATCGAGATGATAATAACTAATATCCATCACATAAAAATAAAAACTTTTTTTTTTACCTAAAATTAATCATATCTTCAATACTTTTTTGAAGCAAATACTTGAGAAAATATACCAACTTCGAGGATGAAAGGAACATCTGCGATTAACTGAAAAAATACATAAAACAGTAATTTAATATTCCACTTTCTATGTTCAATGCCGAATTTAATTAAATTTCGAATAATATTCCCACACTTCCTGAACATTACAATTTAAAAACGCCATTTATACGAAACTAAATCCATTTCGGATAGCAAAGTAAAAATATTTGTTCCCTTAGCGGTATTCTTCAGTGGATTCTAATTATGCGATTTTTAAAATTATTACAGTGTGAAGAATTTCTAATCTTTATGGAAGGTTCCTTACTTTTTTGATTTAATAACCTAAATCAAGAAATTTACTTTTTCAAAAATTTTTACTACTGCTTCATGCATAATCTAGTGTTTAAAAAAATATCAAGTAAAAAAAAATGTTTTTCCCAAAAATTTTGAGATTTTAATGTTAATTACATTTTATGTTTAATTACATAATGTTTAAAATTATTTTATTGCTAAATATTGTGAACGTCTTTTTCGACTTTTTAAAATTTTTCGGAAAACATCTTTCTTTTATTTTATTGAGAATGTAAATTTTTAAATTTTTGGCTGCTCCTTCAGTTTTTTAAAGTGTTCAAGTATTTAAGTTCAGTGTGTTTCTCAAGAAAATTAAAAATACTTAATAAAAAAATGACTGAATTTCTTTAAAATCATTTATTGAATTGGAAGTAAAAAAAAATCTTACTTTTTTTTTCAGTACATGTTTTAGAGCATGCATTCTTATTAAGCGCTTTACGCCAGGGGTGTCCAACCCAAATGACCTTGCGGGCCACTTCGGAAAAACATGATCTCGCGGGCGGCACATAAAAATATGTACCTTTATATCAGATTTGAAAACAAAAAAACATTTATTGAAGTGAAAATTTAAAACAGAATGAATTATTATTATTGATTTCATTATTTTTCATGTATACAGAAATAGATAATATAATAATGTTTATATAATATAATAATGCAATGATCACACACAAATAATGTTTAAAATATTACAGTTGCCATTTTCTTGAAAATTACGGTGTTCCTATTGAATTGATCTTTCGTTATTCATTGTTGAAGTCTGATAGTGCTGTCATTCACAAACGATTAAGTATACATTGTCCTTTATCTTAACCATCCTGAACATTTTTTTTAAACCTTAGAAAACATCTCTGATTGCCTCTTGCTTTTTGGGCACTCCAAATAGAAAAGGAGGAGGAGAAACGAAAGTTGCACACACAGAGAATCATGTACCATCCATAGTAAAGGATATGCATAATGCAATTCGAAAAATTTATTAAAAAAAGTAATTTACTATAGTAAAATCAAATGTAACTGTTTGATAAAATATAAATCAATTTTAATCTAAAGGACATTTCTATTACCAAAAAAGATTTATTTTAAAACAAGAACAGGTAACAGACAAATGCATTATATATATATATATATATATATATATAAATTTCCCCTCGAATAAATTTCAAAATGAAAAAACTTTAAAAGTCTGATTTTTAAAAATGTTTTAAAAAGTGTCGGCGGGCCGCAACTTACGTACTGGCGGGCCGCGTGTTGGACATTCCTGCTCTACGCAATGACAGACCATAAACAATTTGCGTTTTAATGGGACACATAGCTTCTGTTAAAGGGCAAAACTCTTTTTTCTTTTGCGGAACGAATTTTTATAGGAAAATTTTATTACTTTCCAATATGGGGGTGTTAAAATGAGTTCATGAATAATGATTCGGCATCTATTATACCAATATTTTTAAGAGAAATAATGAAAAATTATCTTAGAAATATTTTTAAAAAACTGTATAATTTCAAGAGTCTATTGGTTAATATTTTGAATATATCTTTTTAATGTGTGCATTTTTACATTAAATAACAATTGCTCCATCGTTAAAGAAATGGTTGTATTCCATTTTAATATTTATGCATATAATGGTATTATTTTTACCGATACAGCTTGATAAATATGAAAGGAAATTAAGAAGTATATACGAAATATGTAATAAACACCAGGAAAAGAAGTAATGTTCATGAAACTCCCGCAATGTTAATAATACACTGTAGGAGACGTTGAAAATGCAACACCAATCAGAAATACCAACAACAGAAAAATACCAATCTCTCTGCAAACAAAGAGTGAGATATCAACTAACAATAATTGATATTTATTTTAAAATAAGATTGCAGGACCACTATGGACTGCCATACACAGAGTAACATGTCTGGGTACCAAGTCAGTGAGAGTACCGATAGCGTCCTTAGGAATGGCTCTCCATAAAAACATTCGGTTGCCATCTTCTTCATCGGAACGTGGCTGTGACAAAGAATGCACATGGTGTTCAATCACGTCCTGACGTATTTAATTATTGATAGATAGGGGAGAATAGGGTCAAGGAAGAAGCTGTACATCTAGCAGAGCACGTTTACTGATTAGTGTAGTGTATATTCAGGGTTTATTCTGCTGGTAAAGGGCGTTGGGCACCCCCGACTGAGTGATATACGTAGCATATCATCCACATATTGATGAACCGGCACAGTACTCTGAATACGAATAAAGGGGGACCAGCCAACTTACATGATGACGTCCCATATCATGATGCTTGGCCGGATTGGACCTGCCATCCCTCGGGGGCTACACTTGTATCCGGTGACTATTATTTGACAAACAAAAGCGTGACTCTTCTGAAAAACAACTCTGCGCCATTCCGTTGATATTGGAATATCAAGAGTTTTCTGCTCATACTGTAAAATGACAGCAAAATAGGTTCGCGGGACCACTACCGCTTGTCGGTGGATACATCTATCAACGGGTACTGACGTCGATCAAGATGCACCAAACACCTTTCAAACTTGCCACATTTCCTTCTTTCAACCACCTTTGCCACAGTCAGTGCGTGACCGTGGTAGCCTAGTGGTCAAGGTATCAGATCGTGGCTGGCTTGTCACGAATTCGAGCTAAACACCCACCGTGTAGGGCAGCGATGCACGTTAAATCTGTCGAAGACTCAAACGTCCTCCCGTTGGTGTGGTAGTTAGGAGAGGGGGTGCCAGTTTAGGTGTCGTCCTCGTCACTTGACCATGGTTCTAAATTAAGAGATCCGTCACCTAAAGCCCTCGTGTAGCTGAACAGGGTGATGTTAATATTCACTCACTCACTCGCCACAGCCAGTGCACCGTGGATGCGCCTAGATGGGTGTCATCTGGGATTTGACTTACGGACCAGCTTACCCTTATTAGTACAATTATCATGCCTCTTGTAAAATCGTCTATCTGTTGGAACTTCCTCCTTTGGCGAAGGCCTAGTAATCCCTGTTAAAATTTGCATTATATTTTAATGACTTCTTGGAATTGTATTTTCATTGTCACGCGTACGGCTTATTTCTCTAAGTGAATAACGTGGTCATGGTGGCCGAGTGGATACTATCCCGAACAAGAGACTGGAAAGTTACGAGTTCGAGTCCCAGTGGCGCACACAAGGAGGTGTCCTATGGGTCCGGACACCCCTCATAGCCTTTGATTTTTCCCCCCGATTGGTTATAATCCTATGTATACATTATATAATATTTAATTAAGTATTTGTTATTAATAATTAATTTTATTAATTAATGCTAATTATTTATTCAATAATTAATTTTGTGTTGTTTTTGTTTCCAAAAATCGACAAAGTCAAAAGAATATGTTGAGCGGCGTATTGGAGCATGATACTAAATGGTGGACTTTCGACCCTGGACACCCCGTCCTTGAAAATTTTTTGTGTGCGCTACTGTAAATAACGGTAGCATGATATTGATTAATTTAAATATTTAGTTTATTTACGTTACAACTATTATTTACAGATTATACATGGAAGTTATTAAACTTATTCATTAGATTATTAGAGTTCAATGATGTGGTTTGTGAGGGAGGAGTTTCTTTGGTGTCTGTTCACAGCGAAGTTTTCATACCATCTCCTGTTCTCTTTCTCTGCCCTCTCTAGCTTCGGGGATAACAGAGGCCGGCGTCTTTAGCTTCAAGTTACATCCGGTTAGTGGGCAGAAAGGGGTCCCTCGTGGTGGCAAAGGTTTTTGGGGTGATATAAGACAAGACTGCCCAATGATTTAAAGTTGAAGGTGTCATTGTGTATGTGATGATCATTTTCACTGAGAAGCCAATTCACAGCTGTGTGGCGGGAACGTTACAATGTAAAATCTGTTGTCGTTCAAAGAGTCCTCACGTTGGCTTGATGTGGTAGCTTGGAGAGGGGGTGCTAATTCAAATGACGAAGATGTCACTTGACCTAGGTTCAAAATTACGAGGTACGTCTACAATAGCCACGTTACGTTAGAGGCGATATGTTAACACAAAAATCAAATCTTACTGAAGAACACACGCAACAAAGATTTCAATAACAATGCATTATGACAATACAGAAATTCCAACAAACAATAAAATGAATGATTTCAGAAATATAATACACATATAAGGAGTAAGTAGCAAGTGAAGTTGACCTAAGAAAGATTCCTTCAATACCAGTCATATTGAAAATTAACACATCTTATTGTCAGTAATCGTCAAAGCATATTCGTTTAAATTAAATACAAACGAAATTTCCCCCTTGTAGGAATAATGGATCTTCACTTGATTTTTTCAAAATAATTAAATATTTAACAAATATCAAAATACATTATCTCGTTATTTTCCTACTTTATCTGATTTAAAATAAATATTAGGAAGTCGTAAAAACATAAGCTTAAAAATCGTGCGATAAATCATAACTTTATCGATTTTTTCTAGGAAATCCAAGACCAAATGTACTTAAATGAGAATAGAGAAAAAAAATAACTTAAATTATCAATTTTATTATCCTACATAGGAATAAAGAAAAGCAATGAAGAATATTGCGTAATGCAATTTCAAAGCAATTTAATAACTTGATTGATTATATACTAATTAATCAATTCAGTTACTTTTAATGCATAGAAATGACTCATTCAAAACAATAAATTGCTCGTTTAAAAATATAGAGATAATATTAAAACAAACTTCCCGATTCGATAATTTACGAATGATATTTATATCGGTCTGAAATGGGTGAATCTTCTTAAAAGCATAACAAACTCATAAAAATCCAGATACATTAAATTTACGACTTAAGATTACGGAAGTTAGAATTAAATACTTATGTATCCCATGGGAATGTATAAACAACAATTTTAACTCCGAAAATGGGAGATGCAGTATAGAAAGATTCAAGTAAAGTTTATTCAACAAACATAGATTCGACAGTATTCAAAAGAAAAATTGCTTCAGAATTGCTTGAAATTGCTTCAGAAAAGCAGTATTTTTTTCTAAGGTGACCGCATTTCGGAAGAAAATATTAAAAATATGCAGTATATTTGAATTTTCAAATACGAAGCTTTATACACACTCCCCCCACGAATAACACGGAAGTATTGTTTTAGTAAATATAATGATACATATTATCATAGAATATATATGGAGATATTTTTATAAATTTAGATTGTAAATATAAATTTTAAAAAAATTAATTCAATTCTCAAACTGTATTTTGCAAGTCATTATGCAATCGTTACTGTAAAGCAGTAAGAATATGTTTGGATACTCAGACACAAATTTTATTTCACTCCAGATCTGTTGTTTTTGTACACTCAAAGCTTAGGACTATGGAAAAATATAATACTTGTGAAGGCAACTCACAATAGACTGCTCCAATAAATTCTACTCCCTCTGCCCTATAATAATACAACAGCAGTTGAGGAATTTAATTTGTTCCATAATAATAGAAACAAAGAAAAATATAGAACGAAATATTTATTGTCTAAAAATCTCGATTAAATTAAACTATAAACTAAAGATATTCCTAATTTTTATTTCCAATGTTTACATATGTTCAGTGTGAATATTCCGTATTTACTCGAATCTAAACCTCCATCGATTCTAAGCAGCGCTCTAAATTCTCAAAATGTTTTCGTGAAAAAATGTTGTCATCGATTTAGACCACACACCTAATTCACCACACGTTTTTGAGAAAAAATAAAAAAATTGTGTAAAAGGCTTATCAATATCCGAAAAACTTAAGTAATTTTTTAAAAAATTTTTATCTTGAAAAAAGAAAGAAGTTAATTACAAAAAATTAAGTTATTAAAAGAAATTTATTTTACCAGAATTAAAATCTTTGAAATACATACACAAACCTATAATTACTATAACCGTAAGTATCATGTTTCGAAAATATTTCGTCACTCCCAAAGTCACAGCTGACTTCGAAATTGGTGGCGGCTTCGCCGTTTTCCCACACGATGTCGTCTTTCGTGCCATCCAATGCATTTGTTATGCAACATTTTCTTAAGGAATGTTTTATAGAAGAATGGAAAATAATTATTAAAGACTGTTGAACATTTACAATCAGGAATGATATCATCTTGTGTACGCCATCGACGTATATTTGTTTCATCCGTCTGAAATTTCCAGTGGCCGATGCTGTGTTTCCATTTTTGACTGCATTTTAAATTGCCTCCCTTTTCATACTTGCGTCCTAGTGAACTTGTCTTGATGCTATTACTGATATCTTTAATGATTAGGTGATTAAAAGAAAGAGCGTATATATACATGCACAATAAAAATCCCCAAATATGAGCAGAGAATGATGTTCAGAATAGACTGAATACTGGAAGTAAACTGAAGAATGGGATGACGTCCATGCAAGTGGCCAGAATGGACAACTACAATTTTTTCTTTCGAAAGGGGTGGAAACTCAATTTTCCCCATCCAACAAATGTTTTGCCTTCGATTCTAAGTCGCACCCGATTTTCAGTAGCATTAACACAGGAAAAATAGTGTGGCTTAGATAGAAGAGGGAGGGCGTTGTCGTCAGCACAGGTGTCGTTCTCGTCACTTGACCATGGTTCAAAATTACGAGGTCCGTCGCCAAAAGCCCTCGTGTAGCTGAAAAAAGTGCTACGTTAACATTCACTCACTCACTCTACATAACGGGACAAGTATATTTCTCATTTATGCTGTAGGGCAGGGGTGTCCAAAACGCGGCCCGCCGACTCTTTAAAAAAATTTTTTAAATATCAGGTTTTTAAAATTTTTTCATTTTGAAATTTATTTGAGAGGAAATTTACATATATATATATATATATATAAATATAAATCTACAATATATTTGATAATAGAAATGTCTTTTAGATTAAAATAGAATTATATTTTATCAAACGGTTTATTTGATTTTTCTATAATAAATTACTTTTTTAATAAATTCCGAATTGCATTATGCATATCCTTTACTATGGATGGTACATGATTCTCTGTGTGTGCGACTTTCATTTCTCTTCCTTCTTTTCTGCTTGGAGTGCCCAAAAAGCAAGAGGTAGTCAGAGAGAGATATTTTTTAAAGTTTAAAAAAATATTCAGGACAGTTAAGATAAAGGGCAACGTATACTTACTTAATCGCTTGCGAATGACAGCACTATCAAATTTCAATAATGAGTAACGAAAGATCAATTCAAAATGAACACCATAATTTTCAAGAAAATGGCAACACACACACTGTAATATTTTAAGCATTATTTGATCATTGCATTATTATATTATGTAAACATTATATTATCTATTTTTGTACACATGAAAAATAATGAAAACAATAATAATTCATTCTGTTTTAAATTTTAACTCAATAAATGTTTCATTTCGTTGTAT
The DNA here is from genome assembly GCA_019973935.1 of Trichonephila clavipes. Lineage (NCBI taxonomy): Eukaryota > Metazoa > Arthropoda > Arachnida > Araneae > Nephilidae > Trichonephila > Trichonephila clavipes. Next base: position 126,080 of record BMAU01021198.1, read on the forward strand.
ACAGAGGGACTGATTTTCAAAAGTATAATTATCGTAAGAATTACATTTTAAAATTGCACATAAGTTATCTCATTTTAGCGAAAAACAAAGTTTCGGAATATTTTTCTCATTGAATTAATTACGTGTCTAAAACAGGGGTGGCCAACTCAAATGACTTTGCGGGCCACTTTGAAAAAACATTATAATCCCGTGGACTGCATATAAAAATTTATATCTTTACATTAGATTTGAACCCATTGCAAACATTTATTGGAGAAAATTTAAACAGAATGAACTGTTATTTTTTTCATTATTTTTCATGTATACAGAAATAGATAATATAACTATAGTGGAATGATCAAATAATGTTTAATTTATTTAAATAATATTTGTTTCTCTCAATTCTTTCACTTAGTTCTGCAAGTCGAACTCAATGCAAGTATTTTCACATTGTAATTGATGTTACAGGCTATCGTCCGATAAGTTTAAGTGCGATTTATGTTTGATAAATTTCGTTTTCTAAAAGAACAATTCGCAGGCGTAAGTTGAAAAAAAAGTACCGGAATTATGCGTGATGTTCAGGGGTATTGCTCCAATGCAATATATATTGTCCCTTTCTAAGTATCTATAAAAACAGAAGCAACGTGATAAAGTAGAAACAATTAAGGGATTAATTTGTTACAAAACACTGCACTAAAAAAAAAATATTGCGCAAAATAATTTTGTAAAGTTGTAAATAATCGCAAGAGCCACAAAATTGTTCAAAGCGGGTCACATGTGGCCCACAGGTCACGGATTGGCCACCCCTGGTCTAAAAAGTTTGCAAACGTTTTTTTTTTTTTTTTTGGCAAATGTAAAGTCTCGCACGCTGTGTTTTAATTTCTAAGTATTCAGGGATAAAAAAAACCTTGAAAAACAATGGGTTAAGCAGAAGAAGGGAGAGTTTGGATGAAAGTTGGCAACTGAAATTCACTTCATGTCGTCCTTGATTTTTTTTATTAACATCACAGCGACACAAAGGCTATTGGATGCGTGCACAAAGGAGGCGATCTCAACCGAATGGGCTTAGAGATGCAAACACCCTTGGGAAAGAAACCACCCACGCCGTCATTCTTTACTGAACAAAATTTTTATTGTTTTGTATTTTTTTTTACTGGAGAAATACACAAAAAAGGTAAGCATACATAACTTACAAGTACAGTAGTACCTCGACTTCCGAGAAACCAAAGTCAGCAATTTTCAAATTCCGACGATTTTTTTTTCTCTTTTTCTTTCCCATCACTGAATTTCTGACTGAATAAATGGCCAGAGTCTAATGAAATTGGTAACGTTATTGAATAAGGTGTCGATCTTGTCAGACCAATAAATTTGGAAGTAGGGAGGGATGATGCTCAAGAATTGTTGAATTTCCACAATCAGGAGCTGATAACTGACGAGCTCATAGATACACATGAGCAGAGCAAGACATTGAAGAACTTGAGTCTTTACACGCAGTTCAATCAGAAGATCAAATGACGGTTAGGAATTTGACAGAAGGTGTCAGTTTAATTGAAAAAGGGTTACACAAATTTTAGAAAATACAGAATCCTACGAAGAGCATATTTTTTCAACAAAACAAGGAATAAAAATTATCTGCATAATATGAGGAAATTTTGCGGGTGAAAAAAAACTTTGAGCAAGCAGAGACTACTTTGTTAGATTTTATGAGACCTTCTACATCAAAATAACTTGAGTTTGAAATTTTTTTATTTGTGTTATCCAAGATTTTATCAGATACTTTTCCCCTTAAATGATCATATTCTTTCATTTCCGGCCCAAACTAAAAATAATTTATACTATTTATGTGAGAAAACATATCCCCCGACTTAAGCGAATACGACTTACACGGTCATCACTCAATCCCACCTATCGCTAAGTTCGGGGTATTATTGTAATTTCAAAAGTTCAAGCATGAAGCTCAAAATAACAGACAAGTATATTAACATATTATTACCAGACTTACACAATTCCAAAAAAGTACATTAGAATGAAACATATACAGAAGCTCAAAAAGACATACAGGGCAAGAAAATAAAAAAGAATAGTATTCTAAAAATGTACTGTTAGTAACAAAACTGTTAAAAAAAACTCAGTTAGAACGATTAGAAACGATAGAACTTAGAAACGCGATTGACTATAATTCTACTCAAGGACAGAAGATTTCTTTCACTTTTAAATTTATTGCTTGAGTACAGATCTCATTTGATTAAATGGAAATGTGTAATAAGTCTTTAGATAAACGATGATTTTCTGTATTCCAGAGCAAATAATAAAGTATAAAAATGAGCAAAAATTGATTGAAAACACTTCAATAAATTTTTTGGGATTTATAAAAATAAAGAAATCTTAAACAATTGTGATATGAAAAATTTGTTCAAAAAAGTAATAACACATTCTTATTGTCAAAAACGTCTACAATGTTTGTAACAATGAAGAATAATGATGTCATCAATCCTTGTGGATAAGTAAGTTAACCTGCCTTTGTGTAAAACTTTGCCATGATCCATTATTGAAAATGAAAATTGATGGTTTAATTGTTTAGTCAAGAAAAACAAATACATCTTCTTGCTAAGCCTTACAGGGAAAACAATATTCTTGAAACCTTTTTAAGCAAAATTTGTGCAAAAATATCATTAAAAATGATAAAGATAAAGAATTAGAGAAATCTGAGTATATAAAAAAAAACTTCGTAGGAATTTGCTCCTAGCCGAAATGAGAATCGATTTGTTTCCACTGGATAAAATTAATAATTCTTACCAGTACACAGGAATTTTTCAAGGGGTGGGGGTCCAGGATCGAAAGTCCACCATTCTTGTATCCTGCTCCTTTTGATTTTGTCGAATTTGGGGGAAAAACAGCAAAAAACTAATCGTTGAATAAATAATTAGCTTTAATTATTAAAATTAATCATTAATAACAAATAATTAAATTTTACGTGTATATAATTAGAATTATAATCAATCGGAAAAAAAATCAAAGGGTTTTTTTTCGGGGGGGTCCGGACCCCTAGGACACTCCCCTTGTGTGCGTCACTGAATGGATGAGTACACTTTTCTTCTGGTACTCTCCCCATTTCAGAGTGGAAGGTTTCAATAGACAACACCTTCTTAATGTAGGAATTGGTAACACAGACCTCGTAATTTTGAATTTCGGTCAAGTGACGAGGACGATACCCGAGCTGAGAATCTACTCTTCAAACTTCCACACCTTGTTAATATAAGAACTTTGATCCTTGACAGATTTAAAGTGTATCCCCCCTCTTTAGTGTGGCATCACAATTCGAATTCATAATTCGTCAAACGTAGACCACGAGTTCGAGACCATGGCCATTTGGCTATTGTGACCACTTAACTTATGTCTTTATCCAGACTCGACGTTTATCAACTTGAATTTGGTGTTATTTAATATATAAATCAAGTATAATTATATTTGCTACGTGGCGTAACACCCGCCCCCGCAACCCTCGCATTGTGGGAGAGCCAGGATTTTAGGGCCCCAAAACCTGGGACTTTGGAATTGCAGAAAGGCCCTAATATTCTCTGTTACACCACTGTTTGCTACACACGCTATAAGTTTTGCTTCTTTGTTTTTCTTTTCAGAATTGTTGCTATATTTCTGCTTTTAGATACACGATTTTTTTTAAAAATTAAATCTGCCTTGAATTACAAAATTAGAGGGAAGTTAATAGAAAGAACAACGAAAATTCAAAATAGTTACTTATGCGTATATGTACACATATATTTATATCTTGTAAAAAATGAAGGGAAATTTCAAGATACATAAAAAATAAACTATCAAGCGTACCGGCATTCTAACAATGGTGTTATTATACACATAGAAGGACTTAACCAGATTTTTAAAAATAATTTGTTTGAATAAGAAAATAACAGTTTTTATATAACACAGAAGCATTGTAATTAACGCTCAATAATTCCTCCACAGATGTGACAAGCCATTAAAAGCACAGAAGCTTGGCGAAATTACGAAACAATGAAGCGTTGGTTCTTTTTATCGAGTCGAGTGTGAAGTGAAGTGAAATGTGGGTAGGTTCCACTCAATTTGCTTTGTGGGATTCTATTTGCGGTTCCTCTTCGGAAGTCAAGACCTCCTCGTCTGTAGGAAATGGAGCAGGAATTTCCTTAATGTGAAAAAAATCGTTCCACTGTTATCTATTACTACAAATCCCCGATGAGAAGATTGTTAGAACAAAGATAGAATTTTCGAATAATCTGTATTTTAGTTTGATTATCTGAGCTATTTATAGAAAGATGTCTTCAAATATAATTACGATACTACTAATTAGATAATAATGGGTGTAATTTTAGATAAAAAGAGTCTATTTTGTAATGAGTGTTTGTATTTGAATGTCTCTATTACATAACATATGTCTTAGTAAACACCCTTCATTTGCGTCATTTTTCTGCTTGTTTTTACTGTAAGGAAACCACAGAGTACTTTAAAAACTCGTAGTACTATAAATTGAAGGTAAATACTATATCTTTATAATGGGAATTTATGCAGTGGCGTAACGGAGAATAGTAGGGGCCCCCTGCAAAGTCACGTTTTGCCTTTAATATTTTATAAATTGGCTTAAAACGTATTTGGCGTCAATCAAGCTTTGGGCTTCTTAGAATCCTAGGCCACGATACGCCACTGAATTTGTGTAAAGGACAATAATTGTGTATATGTTATTCAAAAATGTATTTGTTATTTGAACCCTTTTTTTATCTTTCCGTTTTTCTTATCTTAAATTGTTAGTTAAGTTCCAAAAAAACTTTAAGCATACATACTCTTCAAATAATTTTAAATCTCAATTATGTGGTCTTTTTTTTTTATTATTATTATTAAAGTTATTTTTAATCATGTTTGTTTATCATTTCTCTTGCTGTTGAAATACATTTTTTTGTTGTAAAAATTTACTGTAATTTAAAAATTATGCATCTGGATCTTGACGGATTCTGGATTTCATTTTCACAATGTTGATGTAACAGATAGAGAAAAAAACTTTCTCTTAAAATAAAAAACTCTCAGTTTCTAAAATTGGTCAAAGTAAATCGATAACATTCAAGTAATTGTCATTTTTGAATGTCATTTCATGTTATGGTCTGTTCATGTATAAAGAAAATTTGAAATAAAATAAATCCACTATCATAATAAAGGAATCCAAAAGAAGTGAAGTAGACAAAAACATTTATTTAACATTTTGCTTCCTTACAATATTTTAAAAAGAGTCACCAAAATAATATATGTTTCGGTGCACTTGCGTATACTCACACAAGCTTCTCCTGTTTAAGTTCTAAAAAGCAACAGAGACCGTATAGGTGTCTGTTGTTAATAAGAAATCTGTCAAAGACAAAAGTTCTCTAGTTGGAGAGATGTAGAAGTTTAGAGTGTAAGGTGACAGCTGAGGAGCCGTCCTCGTTACTTGGCGGTAGTTCAAAATTAAAAGGTTCAATAGACATTCTCTTGATCCGAGAGGCGGCGTTAATAAACAATTAATCAATCGGAACATCGACAGATAGTACTTCGTGAATTGGCAAAAGCGAAGAAAATGAAGTAATTAAGTCAATTTTGTGTGGAAGACGAAATAATGATATAACGCAGGGGTCGGTAACCTTATAGCTGTGGTGTGCCAAACCAATATGCCAATATGATTCAGGGTGCCACGCAGTTGAAAATATTTGAAATAACTCGATTTCCATGGAAATGCATCCAGAATTAGGGAATAAAGGTCAAAAATACAGATTTAAAATTTCATTAAATATAAATTATGCATCGTTTGAAGATATTTACTAACCTAAAAATAAGCAACATAAATAAAAAAAAATTATGTACATATGTTAAGTATTTTTAAAAAAATATTTATTAAAATAAGAAATAAGCATAATTTTATATTCGTGCAATATAGGGAAATAAGTACCGTAAAATCCGGCGTATAACACGCACTTTTAACTCAAAAAATAAGATCGAAATTTATGGGTGCGCGTTATACGCCAGGTATAAAAAATGGTAGTTTCAAAAATTAAAAAAAAGATATAAGCATAAGAAAAATTAGACTTCTGCATATATCGGAATACTGTTCACTAGAAAAAATGGCATGCCCAATAAAACTAAAGGATTCTGATTCGTAAAGTATATTATTTTTTCAAAATCCTGGGATAATACCTCGAATATAAATGGTTTACAAACATCTAAGCATTGTACACGCACACTTCTCGTTATTTCTAAAAAAACCCGGGGTACGCGTTATACGGTGAATATACCTAAAAGTTAAGAAATGCAGCTTGAAAGTATGGGTGCGCGTTATACGGTGAATATACCTAAAAGTTAAGAAATGCAGCTTGAAAGTATGGGTGCGCGTTATACGGTGAATATACCTAAAAGTTAAGAAATGCAGCTTGAAAGTATGGGTGCGCGTTATATGCCGGATTTTACGGTAATTACAATTTCAGTGCGAACCTTGTCCCTGCAAAGCTTTACTTAATATTGCTATATCAGGGGTATAATTTGTGACTTTTAATTTCACTCGTGATTCTGAATATTTAGCTGTTAAACAACTTTCTTTGTAGTCTCAAAATATATTTCATACGAACAGAAATTTTTTTCCCATATATATGTAGAACCAAAAGCGGAAGGCAGAGCACACATGCAATTTTCTTCAGACAATTAAATCGCTCCAGTAATGACTACAGCAATTTACAATAGCTGTCAATTTATCGATGGAGTTATTTATGTGTTCGAGAAATATTTTCATAATTCCGCAAATTTTGCTTTCAATAACTCGGAAATTTTTTTTTTCATGATGCAGTGAGGCTTCATTTCACAAGTACTGCAGAATTGTTTTGATTTGAATTGAATATTTAACGCTAAGAATGAGTCCCATTTAAACAGAGGGTAGGATTTTTTTACATGAATCACACACACAAACTACACGTAAGCAAATCAGCAGAATTGTTTTATGGCAAAGAATTAAAAATAAAAAACAGTCTTCATACGTGAAGTGTAAAGAGGAAAGACAGAGAGAGATTTCACTTGATCTCATAACTTTGAAAAAGTGCCAATAAACGTGGAACGCGTCCTTTAGGTTGCCGACCCCTGTTATAACGCATTTCAGAAAAACACAGGAGAAAAAATACATAACCGGGGAAAAAAACCTAACTATTTGTTATAACATACACATACGTCATTACTCCGTTCTCATATTTGGTTCCAGGAATTAACAGAATTCAAAAATAGTCAAAAAGTTTAACCAGGATTTTTTAAACACTCCAAGGAATACTTTCAAGAAAAAATATAGAAAAAACATAGGCATTTTACCCTCCTATCTTATCTATACATGCTAAACTCCAGTTATAATGACTCGCTATTTTAATATTATGTCTTTTTTTTTTTAAAAAAAAATCCTTATTTTTGAAGAATGTCTGAATGCCTTGTTTGTATTATTTTCGTTTCTGTTTATATAAAAGATTTTCCGGAGTGAGATACGTGGAAAAATATATTTTATAGATATTTTAAAGAGCAAGAAGGATTTTCAGAATTCGAAATATTTGATGAAAATAAAACGATCATCAATTTCAAGAGGGTAAAAAAAACCCCGAAGAGTTTTACATAATGATGAAAGGTTAACTCATGCGTAACATTTTAGTTGTGTGAGCAATAACTCTTAAAAACAATCGAACCACGTCGTATTTTTTTATTCTTTTTAGAAAAGCCAGGTGGTGTGATCTCATTCTTTAATGGAGAAATAATTGTTCCCCTCTAGAGAAGAGAATCAAGATGCTTAAATTTGAAGTTATACACTCTGCCAATACATGTATCTTTACCCCACAATAAATAATAAATTCATTAACACATACATTGATGTAATACCATGTAAGAATTCTTAATGTTATGATTTTTTTACGTATTTTTTTATATTTGTGTAGGCTTTTTTTATGCTATAAAATAAAATAAAATATTTTTTTTATTTCCGATGCAGCAAGCGAGAATGAACACAAAATTCTTTCTCCGAAATACAAAAAACAAAAAGTAAATGACACAAGCAAAAATCAAACAAGTAATTAACCCTCTGACCGGAGCATCCGTTTCTCAGACGGGGATAATTTGCTTTGATGCCTGCAGATAACGCCGTGGTGTGATTTTTGGAGAGGGCTGTCTTGACATCTTCAGTTGGACTGTACCCAGTGAGAGGATCACGTGGTGAGAGAGAGATTTTTTTCAACTTATTATTTTTAATTACTTTTACGCGAATATAAATAATTTTTAATCAGTTTTTATAAAAATACTACTCACAATCCTAGTAATAAAAATATATTGTGCTTTATTTAACCCCACACATCTTATTTGAGCCATACTCAATTTCATGAGCTATAACAGCAGTCACCAAACTTTTTGACCTCACGGACCAGTACATTCATAATTTAAATCTTGCGGACCACTAATAGGATTTTTTAAGTGTTAAATATATTTATAAAAAAAAATTATGATCTAAGAACACAATCAATGCATCTTAAAACATAACGCGATGAGTGAATAAATTCCACATTTTTCTGGGGACTAGCGAAATTTTCACGCGGACCACCACTTTGGCTACCTCTGAGCTATAAGGACATTTAAAACAGTCCTTAAGGTAATAAAAGTTCAAAAAAATTTACGTACCCGTCTGACAGACGGATGCTCCTCAATGCGGCAAAAAAATTGATGTTCCGGCCAGAGGGTTAATATTATCGACCCATAAACATTGTTTCGTGAACAGTTAACATAAAATGATGTAAGCAAGTTAACTGACAAACAAAGACAAAATATTTTTTTGAATCCGGAATTATGAGGCCGGGAAGCATTCAAAGATATAGCGGCTACACTCGGTAGTACAGTATAAAAAATCAAGCACATTTTTTACTTATTACACACTCTAGCACCTTTTGGCGCTAACAGTTATGGAATTCTAAACAATTAATGCAGCACCACAAAAGAAAAGGAAAGAACTAAAAGTCTTATATAGAAAATGTTTAACTTACGATAATTTGATCGTGAGAATCATCGCCCATGTGTACATTAATAATTTTAATTAATTTAAAAGCTTAAAATTTTATCTTTTATTTAATTCCCTCACAAAGGTTTATTTTCCTATTTTTTTTTATTTCGTAAGATTGGAAAGTGTTGAAATAATCTCTCTCTCAAGAGTATAATTTTTAAATTTTTATACTTTAAAAAACTTTATATTAAAGAGTATGAAATAAGTTCTTTTTTTGTTGTTACATAATGAAAAATAAGTCAAAATACTGACAATAAGAAAATAAGTTAATAAATAGCCAACTATTTTTAATATATTAAATGGTATTGTACGTCAAAGTCGTAATGAATTAAAATCGTGTTATTGTTTACATAGAATAAACTATATTTTTAAAACATTATTAGTGATGTTGCTTCGTGTTGTACGTTCATTAAAAACAAAAGTGAATCGTATTTCGTATCTTTCTTTAAAACATTCTTTTGAACCTAGCAATGGAAATGATGAAAATAACTTTATTTTAACACTATTCTTCTATAATTTATAAATAGATTATCATAAGAATGGAGAAGAGTAATACAGTAGAGTCCCGAAAACTCGGCCTATATATATAATACGTACCGAAGGGTGGCCGAGTTTGTGAAAATGCCGAGTTATCGAGAAGGAGATGTAAAAAGAATAAGTATGAGTGTATCCTCAAAAATTCTTGTTCTGCACTTGTATGTGTTGTTTGCTTGCGTATACAATAGAAAATAAATTGCCAAATACGCTTAAAAGATGGAAAAGTACGTACTTTATGAAAGCATAGAGCACATTTATTACATGAAAATAAAAATTAATCAGTGGCGCACACAAGGGGAGGCGGGGTTCCCGGGTCTAGACCCATCCCAAGGCCCTTGATTTTTTTTTATTGATTACAATCCTATGTGTATAGTACGTAAAGTTTAATTATATATTTGTAATTAATGATTAATTTTATTAATTAATGCTAATTATTTATGAAATAATTAATTTTTTACTGTTTTTTGTTGCCGAAAATTGACAAAATCATGTGTTGGACGGCGTATTGGAGCAAGATACGAGAATGGTGGACTTTCGAGCCTGGACCCTCCCCCCACCTTGAAAAATTCCAGTGTGTGCCACTGAAATTAATGAATATATAGTATACAGTAATTTACCTGATCAGACACACCTCAGAAAAATGCTTTACTAAGGCATAAAGCTGTCTATAACGAAAATTAAGTAGCCGACTTTGCAAAAACTGGCTACTTTTTTAAAGAAATGCGTAATGTCCTGTTGTTTTCCGTACTTACCTTTGAAGTCTACACGTAGGGTTTTTTCAATCTGTTAGGGCTTGGCTGAGTTATCCGGACTGCCAGGTTATCGAGTGCCGAGTTTTCGGGATTCTACTATACAACCATACGTTTATAAATCTAATATGGCTTTAAATCATAGTATCAATTTTCATTCAAAGAGTATTAGTTTTTACAATACAACATGCAGTTGTGAAGGAAGCATTGTAATATTCTAACAAGATCCGAAAACAAAAGAAGGTTAAGACACAGTTATTTAACACTAGAAAGACTGAAATTTAGTATATACCTAGATTGCCCAAAAGCAGTCAAAATGACTGCTGCATTGAGAAAGAATGATTAATGTGTAAAGAAATTTGTTTAATATTAACTTTTGATATTTTTTATATTATTTATAGTAATACCGAGTGGGCAAAAAGTCCGTAAAAACTTTAAAAATTCATAAAATCCGGAGAAATGAACGAAAAAAAAACTGTTTGCGGGATCAGCATTAGTATGTCACGGGATTTTTTTTAAGCTAGAAAAAAAATAATTAGAAAATCATCCGGTAGGTGGCGCTGATGTACGCAAATCAAAGAAACAATGCATAAATAATGAACAGAAAACTTTCACAACTTTATTACACCAGAATATGTTCCACATGACCACCACCACAGGGGAGAAGACATTCCAGACGAGTGACAAATCCAGCAACAGCAGAGTGCAGCATGTCCGGATGTATGGAGGATACTTCTCTGTGGATCGCATCTTTCAGTTCCGACAGACTTGATGGAACGGATAGATACACGCGAGATTTCAAATATCCCCACAACCAGAAGTCTGCCGGTGTTAAATCTGGAGACCGAGGAGGCCATGGGTACCTGCAGCGCCTGCTAACGATTCTGTCTTCCCCGAACGTCTGTATCAGGAATGTCTTAACTGGGTTAGCAGTGTGACTGGTTGCTCCATCCTGCATGAACGTGACATTCGAAATCTGACCTCGTTGAATTAAACATGACACGACAGTCTCCCACAGAAGCGTTAGATAACGCTGAGCATTTACCGTTTCCGTTATCCATCCATTTACTGGGCACTGCGTTTCAAAGAAGAAGGGTCCTATGATAAATGAACCCGTGAAACCACACCATGCTGTCACTTTTGGGGAATGCAATGGCTTCTGTGTGTACTCACGTGGATTAGAGGTCGCCCAAATGCGACAGTTATGGTTGTAAACGTCACCATGAAGCGAGAAATGAGCTTCATCTGTCCACAAGATGTTAAAAACCCAGGTGGGATCCTGTTCCATTTTAGAGAAGGTCCACTTCGCAAATGCTTCCCTCTGTGCGGTATCTGCTGGCAAAAGTTCATGGCGCGATTGCAATTTGTGTGGGTACAGCTGGAGGATTCGACGAAGAATATTGCGGACAGATGATGGTGGTAAGCCCAATCGTCTGGCAGCTTCACGAGCACTGCTGGTCCCTGAAGCTGCTTCGACGCAATCGCTTCCATTTCGACAGCAATGCAGGGTGCACGTGCTTCTTTCAAGCATGGTCGTCCGGCTCGTGCTCGATCCTCCAATTTTCCAGTTTCCTCAAAACGTTTAACAAGCTTTAAGAGACCTGCAGGTGTTAAAGGGCCTTTTCCACTCTTCACATTTTTCTGAACTCAAAATTTACGCAAGGCAATGGTCGCTGATTCCTCGTTCATGTAAAATAACTTCACCAACAAAGCTTTATCCGGTGCATTGAGCATTCTTGTTCACATTCACTGTTTGCAATGGTGGAATGAATGTGGATTCATTGACAGCAAAGGTTTTTATAGCCGTCTAATTTGCATATTTCCACCACGGACGCTTGTAACAGCGCCACCTACCGGATGATTTTCGAATTATTTTTTTTTCTAGCTTAAATAAATCCCATGACATACTAATGCTGTTTCCACGAACAGTTTTTTTTTCGTTCATTTCTCCGGATTTTATGAATTTTTAAAGTTTTTACGGACTTTTTGCCCACCCGGTATAATAAGCTATTAGCAAATATTAACAATAAAAAAATTTACTTCACTTGAAAAAAATATATATTCTAAAATATTGTGCATTATATATGTAATTGTTTTTCTAATTGACATTAAAAAGCAGTCAAAGTGACTTCCTTGGGCAATCTAGTGTTAAATGTCATATATGTAATATTACTATTTCATAAGATCCAGTATAGCTTCTGTAAACTCCAATCTATTTTCAAAAGGAGTTAACTTTTCGTATGCAATAGCGTAATATAATAACTTATACATAAGTGATAAGTACCTAAAGAAGGAAAAGTTCGTTATTTTGTCACACATACGCGAGCAATAGCTTTTAAACATTACTGAAATAACAAGAAAAAAAATACAGTTTTCAAATGTATTTTTTTTTCTTTCATCATTGAGTGCTACCAAATAAAAAAAAATTAACTGGCACAGAGATTGTAAAAAATTATTATGAAATTCGTGCTCTTGTCTTTAATTATTTCCTTTTGTAAGTGATTTTATTCTGTTCTATCGATTCGATTTCTTCAGAGGCATCTTTGTACATTTCCCGAAGTTGCTTACCTTGAATTGTATTTTCAAATTCAGCCTATAACAATATCCTTGGGGGCAATCGAAAAGAGAAGTTCATGTCGAGAATTGGCTATATTTCCTAACGAGGAACAGCCACCAACCACTAATGCGAGTTCAACAACGAGATTGCTTTGCTTGCTTATTTATTTAACTAACACATACAGTTCCCGGATATTCAAGCCAAACATTCATGCAAGATAGACTAAAATTAAATACAGTAAAATAGATTTAACGCAAAAACACTTAAGACGAAATATCGGTTAACACGAAATAATACAACGAGCTCGGCAAACTACTATGTATTTTCATGCATTTTTTCTCTTAACACGAAACGAAAATCGCTTTTTTTTAACACGAAAAGATTTTCCCCTTCTGGGGCTGAGCAAAATACAAAAAACACCAGAGACTTAAGAGGAATGTGAAATGAAAGAGAGGCTGTTTCAAATGATTTTTCTGTGTTATTGAACTCTCCTACTGTATCATAGGAAGAACTCGTTGCAGTAGATGATGATAATGTGTGTACAGCCCCCATTATGGCAGACAAAGACATTTTAGAGTTTGTTTAAAGCTCAAAAAATATCATTGATACCATTAATTCCGTTGGCAAAAATGAAATGAATAATACAGCTCCTTCTCCCACGTCATCCGAAATGAGGAACCTCATGAAAAGTATGTTCAGTTATGTTGATGCATATTCCAATGATGAAATGAATAACAGAATAAACGACATCGAACAATTTGACGCTAAAAAAGACAATGTAAAGAGAAATAGCAGATTATTTTCCAAAAACTCAATAAATGCTTTGTTTTTAAAAAAAACTTGAAAATTTTTTTTGTATTAACTTTTACTAAGCTCTTGTATGTGTGAATGTTTTTTCTATTGCTTTTTATTCAAGACATTCATAAAGGGTGTTTTTTTGAGAGGTATAGAACTTTAAATTGCAATAAAACAACGATGTATTATTAGATTGACATGAATTTTTTTTTATTCGAAAGATAATCTTGTAGCATTACATTTTAAATATGATTTCTGGCATATGACTGCCACGGCTGGCTCGGATGTAGTCCAATCTGGACGTCCAATTTTCGATGACTTTTTCCAACATTTGTGGCCGTATATCGGCAATAACACGGCGAATGTTGTCTTCCAAATGGTCAAGCGTTTGTGGCTTATCCACATAGACCAATGACTTTACATAGCCCCACAGAAAATAGTCTAGCGGTGTTAAATGACAAGATCTTAGAGGCCAATTCACAGGTCCAAAACGTGAAATTAGGCGTTCACCAAACGTGTCTTTCAATAAATCGATTGTGGCACGAGCTGTGTGACATGTTGCGCCGTCTTGTTGGAACCACAGCTCCTGGACATCATGATTGTTCAATTCAGGAATGAAAAAGTTAGTAATCATGGCTCTATACCGATCACCATTGACTGTAACGTTGTGGCCTTCATCGTTTTTGAAGAAGTACGGACCAATGATTCCACCAGCCCATAAAGCGCACCAAACAGTCAGTTTTTCTGGATGTAACAGTGCTTCGACATACACTTGTGGATAACCTTCACTCCAAATGCGGCAGTTTTGTTTGTTGACGTAGCCATTCAACCAGAAGTGCGCTTCATCGCTAAACAAAATTCGCTTATGAAAATCGGGAACAACGGCAATCTCGTTTTGGGCCCATTCGACGAATCTACGCCTTGCTTGATGATCGTTTTGATGAATTGCCAAACCAAACTGAGAATAAATCACTTGACAGATGTTAAATCGGTCGCCATCTTGAAAGTAATGCCAACTTAAACTTCTATACCTGAAAGAAAACACTCCTTATATACATATTTATGTAAATAAAATGTACTCTAATAAAAATAAATTTTTTTGAATATGCATTTTTTTAACACTAAAAAAATATTTCAGTCCTCTAAGCTTCATGTTAAAAGATTTTCACTGTAGTCCTTTTTTTATTAATTAACAAAATTACAAAACTCAAAAGTTGACAGATACAACAAAACTAAGTTTCGACTTAACGTCACAAAAAGTAATCAACTTAACAAATGTAGAAAGGAAATGTAAGTTGCAAATAACTTAATTCCAAACCTAGTAAATAGGTCTCAATTTCAGATTGTATGAAATCCAAGGTATATCTTCTGCTCATGGAATTTATCTCAGCTTGAATATCCCATTTCTCTCTTCTTGATGGTATCTAAGGGATTGTTTATTAACGTCTCACTGTAAAACAACACAAGGGCTGTTGGCGAAGGATCTTTTAATTTTAAACATCGGTGAAGTGACGAGAGAGGACGAAACCTAAACTTCCATCCCTCTCGAAACTACCACATCACTCCAATGGGAGGACTTTGAACTTCGATAGATTTAAAGCGTATCTACCCCTCTACACAGCGAGTCTTCAGTAGCACCAGGCTCGAATTCATGACACGCCAGTCACAAGTTCGTGATCCATAACCACTAGGCCACCTTGACCTAGATGGAATTTAAGGTATCCGACTACGTTCGGAACCGTGATTTTGCAAAAGCGTATAAATGGATAATATTTATGATATTTAGTGTCACTTATATTATAAAATGTATATAAAATTGTTTTAAGAATAGTATTACAATAAAAAATTACTTAGGTACAATATTTTGACAAAAAATGAACATAGAATGGCCAATTTTCAAAATATTCTCCTTTTGTGAAAAATGCTTCGATTATAATAATATTTTGCCTGTATATAGCTCAGACCTCTGTACAGTGGCTCAACTGGAATTTTTGAAATATGTAACTTAGAAGTAGGTTTATCCTTGTTTTACGACAACAGAGGGGAGAAATTTTAAGAAAAAAACTCCGATAATTATTTCAATTGGTGGTAACTCTGAAAATAATGAGAATTTTTCAAAAATCATAGTTCAGACTCTCTGGAGAAGTCTTTATATAAGCAAAATATTATTATTTTAGAAGCATTTTTTATAAAAGAAGAACATTTTGAAAAAAGGTTATTCTAAGTTAATTTTTTGCCAAAATGTTGTATTTAAATAATTTTTTTGTCAAAATGTCCTTAAAACAATTTTATGCATATATTCTAATCTAAGTGACACTAAATATCATGAAAATTGTCCATTTATGCTCTTTTTAAAAATCACGATTGCGAACGTAGTCGGATACCTTAAATAAAGCATTTTATATAAAACTATAACGTGCAGGTATCTTCATTTCGTAGCATATATTCATAAACAATTTCAGGAATGAACATAAGCTTTCAGAATTAAGTTGAATCGATAGAATTAGATTACATCATGCTAAATAAAGCGCAACAATTAACATAAAAATTAAGTCAATTCCTACTTAGGTCAACAAAGAAAAATTTTGTTTTAGTTACTTTTTATTAAATAATTACAATTAATATAAATATGTGTATACATATGACAGAATCACAATATTAAGTGTTAAAATAGAAAGCGATTTTCCTTTCTATATAGGGTGTTGAACTCTTATTTTTGTTTATTACTATTTATCCATAAATTACATTTAATTATTCGAATAAAATAGTATAGTAAAAATAAATCACATTTTCAGAAATTAGGCCATCCCAGATGGGGCTCGAACCCACGACCTTCGGATTAGTTCAACGCGAGATCCATTGCGCTACAGGGACATGCCGAGTGATTTTCCTTTTTATATTTGATGTTGGACTATTATTTTTGTTTGTTACTATTTATTCATTAATTAAGTAGAGTTAATGAATTAATATTTGAAAAAACTGTATTAACATCAAGTGTCATCCACTACACGTTTAAAAATGTATTTGAACTTGAGTGGATTAATAAAAAGTATTTTATTACCGATTGAAAATTTGATTAAGATACACACACACACACACACACACACACACACACACATATATATATATATATAATATATATATATATATATATATATATATATATATATATATATATATATATACAGTCAGGTCTCGTTTTATGCGGTAGATACGTTCTACCGAAAACGCATATAAAAAAATCGCATTAAAAAGACATTACTTGAATGGAAAAAGTAGGGATACGTTCCTTAGTTTTCTAAAATCGCATAAAACCAAAACAACTAGTTAAAATTAGCTTAAAACCGCATAAAAAAATTGCAGAAATGAAAAGAAATAGGCTGCATGATAAATTAATTCGAATATCTGAAAGAAATTCATACAAAAGCTAAAAAAAAAACTTGTATTCAAACCTTAATTCATTTTATTTTATGGAAAAGTAATACACATAGTTTTACATTTTTAATCATTATCTCTATCTGATAATGGTTTGCACCGTTTGCGAAGTGGTTCCAAATCACCTTCATCATCAGAAGAGACTGTCTTTGCAATAGATATTTGCGGTAAAGGCCACGGATTTTCACAAACTTCATTCTCGTTCTGTGTAGCTCTTCCTTTTCTGACAATGTAATCAGTAATTAAACTTTGCGATGAGGATTCTTTTTTATATAGTTTACGATATCGAGACATGCAGTTCTGCAGCTCACGTTGTAATTTAGAGGCTCGTTCAGAATTGGAGTCATTAATAAGAAAATGATTTTCTAATTTACTGAAAAGTTGAAGACCTTCTTGAATTAATTTTCCAGTGAGGGGAGTTTATTTTTCTTCCTTATTATTATCACCTTCTAGACCTACGACGCCGTGTACAGTTAGATCTAAAGTTAAATCAATAATATCATTGTCACTCAATGCATCATCCACAAGCAATTCATCTGTATCATCGTGGCTGAAGGTATTAAAACCATCTCCTCCAATTTCATGTGTCAAATTAATTATTTCATCTGATAGTGTCGATGTTTGAGTGGTTATATTGTCGGTCACACATGCTGGCCAAATCTTTTTCCAACAGGCATTTAAAGTTCTAGGTCTTATTTGAGCGGAAGCAGATGCAACATGAATTAAACAATCAAAAATAGAAAATTGTTTCCACACATCTTTTACTGTTAAGGACTCATTTTCTATTTTATTCAAGATGAATTTGTACGTTGTCTTAATATAATATTTTTTAAAAGTTGCAATTATACCTTGATCTAATGGCTGAATAAGGCTTGTTGTATTGGGCGGAAGAAATACTAGTTGAACATTTGGATGTTCTAATTGTG
Organism: Trichonephila clavipes; assembly: GCA_019973935.1. Classification (NCBI taxonomy): domain Eukaryota; kingdom Metazoa; phylum Arthropoda; class Arachnida; order Araneae; family Nephilidae; genus Trichonephila; species Trichonephila clavipes. The sequence continues at coordinate 144,131 of BMAU01021198.1, forward strand.
GATGACTTGCTGCATTGTCAACAATTAATAAAACTTTAAAATCGAGAGATTTTTCCTTCATATAGGCTTCCACTTCTGGTACGAAACAATTATTGAACCATTCTGTAAAAATAGCTGTTGTCATCCAGGCTTTCGGGTTAGCCATCCAATGCACGGGCAGTTGTTTTAAATCTTTACCTTTAAGGGCGCGTGGTCTAAGAGATTTATTTATTAGGAGAGGTTTCAACATCCGATCTCCTGATGCATTGCTACAAAGTAATAAGGTGAATCGATCTTTACTTGCTTTATGTCCACTAGCAGTTTTTTCATCCTTTGCGATGTAAGTACGGTTAGGCAATTTTTTCCAATAAAGTCCTGTTTCATCAGCGTTAAATACTTGATCGGCAGAATAGTCCCCATCTTCAATAATTTTCGCTAGCTCTTCTGGAAGTATTTTTGCTGCTCCTTCATCTGCTGTCGCACTCTCCCCCTGTTATCTTAATATTATGAAGTGCATTTCTTTTTAAGAACCCGGTTAGCCATCCTTTGCTAGCTGAAAATTCTTTTCCTGCTTGGGAAGTGGAAGTTGATGGTTCTGACTGTTTCATTGACTTACAAAACTTAAGAGCTTTTTCTTGGATTAAATAACCACTTACAGGAATCCTTCTTTGAACTTGTTCCCCAATTCAAATTGCGATGGCTCTTTCCGTTCTTTCTAATAATACATCCCTTGTGTACGATGCAAATTTGGTGCTTAATTTTGTACCAGAAATGACCGATTTTCTTATTGCAGCTTCATTCTTTTTAATTGCTCTGACAGTAGATTCACCTAAATTCAAATGTTTTCCAGTGTAGCCGTAGATCCTTCTCCTTTTCCTAAGCGATCTAAAATTGCAATTTTCGTTTCCAACGAAATTGACTGTCTTTGATGTGTTTTTTTCTCCATTGGGCCAAATAAAATCTTAGAAAAGAAATTTTAAAAAATTACACTTACGATTTTCTAATGAAAAATAAAACATTACGACACTCACTTTAAATCCAGAAATCCAAATTTGCTGCTTATTATATTGCAACTTAAATTCGCCACTTATTAAAGTGAAACTTTTATAAAAATGAACGAGGCACCTCTAAGAGAAAATATAATTTCGAAATAATGATATCGTATCGGTATACTACTGAAATAACGAAGGCGAATCTAAGACTGTCGCAGCCGAGCCGCAGACGTAAGCACCAAAAAGATACGGAAATTGAAGTATAAAAAAATAATAATAATAACAAAAATCTAGAAATGTTTGGAATACAAACCGCACAACTTCAAAATCGCATAAAAACAATCCGCATAAAAAAGAGACCTGACTGTATATATATATATATATATATATATATATATATATATAGGAAGAGTGTGAACTAATAGTAGAGAACTGAAAAATAAGAATGAACCTCACTGAGAGAGACTTATCCTGTTGCTTACCTTACTTTTTTCTTTTTGTATTAACCTCTTAACTGTCACCGGCGTAATTGTTGAGTTGATTTCTCTCAAACTGAGATTTGTTTTTGTCTTATTTCTCAAGCTGAAAATCGGGAAATAATTTTATAACAAAAAGAAAATTACTATTTAATTTTAACTTTGTCTTTCTTAAGTTTTTGTCTTAATAAGAATTCTGGAACGCTAAAAGTTTTTCCATCTAATATGCCTTAAAACAACGTAGGAATAATTATGTTGTTTGTTTTCAAGATAATTCGAAGTTTATAGCCATTGCATAAAAACAATAGGAATTGCAATAGGAAAATAGGGATGTGTTGCAATAGGATACAAACAACTCTCTGAAAAAGGAGTCACTTGGCCGAGGCTCAACATTACGAGGTCCGTCACCAATAGCCCTCAAGTGGCTTCACCGTGTGACGTAAATTAAAATCAAATCTGAAAATGAAAATCTCAACTTGTGATTTAAAATAACAAATCAGGAAAAAAGAAAACAAAATGAATGAACTGATACGGGAATTTTATATATTTTTGATGTTCTTTAACATAGCCTCTTTATTAGTTATTATAATATATTGGAAAACAAAATAAAATTTAAAAGAAGGAATGATAATGATTATTTTTTGGTTGATTTACAGAACCTTTGTGTTTTTTTTCAAAAAAGACAGGTTAAAGTTAACTCAGAATAAAACTCTTTATCGGTGTATTAAAATTAATTTAAAATAACGAATTAACAACAAATATGAGAATATAAGCTCTATTTTGAATGTAGTTCGCGTATCATTTAGGACAATTCTTAATTTTATCATGTCTTTAAATTTGATGCATCTTGATCTAAATAATTCTAATATGCCAGTATTCAGAGGATAGAAATGAATTTGTATGCATACTATGCACAATTTTATGCATAAAAACGGCTGTTAATGCAATAAATTATTAAACATTTATGCAGAAATTAACGACAAAGCATGATAAGAGTTTATGAAATATTAAATCAGCATATGTACTGAGTTTAAGAAGAATAAATTGAATAATTTCGTTAAGAATTTTTAATATTTTTGAAAATTAATTTTTAATCGATGGCTTTAATCAAATTTTTCATTCTTTAGCAATTGAATGCTTTTGTTATTATGTTTCCCAAAATTTCATTTTATTTTAATCTAACTCAGTAATTCTCACCACGCGAACCTCGATTATTTCATAATAACCAATATTAAATTAGTTTATGTACTGAGTTTAAGAAGAATAAATTGAATAATTTTGTTGAGACTTTTTAAATACTTTTGAAAATTTATTTTTTATCGATCGCTTTAATCAAATTTTTCATTCTTTAGCAATTGCACGTTTTATTTTAATTTTATTTTTTACTATGCTTTCCAAAATTTCCTTTTACTTTAATCTAACTGAATGATTCAACCTCTGTGCCGCGGCACTTCAGCGTGCTGCCGAATTCTTGAAGTTTGCCGCCATATTTTTTTAAAATTATAATTACACTCTGAGAAAAAAAAATCGGGAAACTGATTTTTCAGTCATTTTATAGAAATAAACTATTCATAAAATTGTTTTTGATCATTTCAGAGCACCAGAGGAGAAAGTTATTCATTACTTCCCAAATTTAGATATAAAAAATTTTTTGATTAAATTTATAATCCATTTGAGTGCGGATACATCTGTATATGAATTAACTTTGAATGAAGGAGAATAACTAATTTCGCACTGTGTGTGTGTAATATATAATCGAGATTTAATTTCAAAATATTCGGAATAGTCAATTGCCGAAAAATCCGGTGTATAACGCGCACTTTCAACACAAAAAATAAGATCGAAATTTAAGGATGCGTGTTATACGCCGGGTATAAAAACGATAACTTTAAAAATAACAAAAGAGATAAGCATTAAAAAAATTTACTTCCACACATATCGAAATACTGTTTATTTAAAAGTAATGACATGCCTTATGAACTGAAAGAGTAATAGTTCTAGAAGAAGTATACTATATTTTTTCAAAAGCCTGGGATAATACCTTGAATAAATGACTCCAAAATATAAGATATTGTGTACTTAGACATTGTATATCTTTTTAAAGAGGGGGTGAACGCTATATGGCGAATATTTCTAAAAATTAAAAAATAAAGATTTAAAGTATGGGTGTGCGTTATACGCCGGATTTTACGGCAGTTCATTTTGGATTAAAATTAGGCGCGATTATTTCATAATAACCAAAAGAGCTTGAAAAATGTTGTTACAATTTTCTATATCTTATTTGCATAAATTCGAATTTTCAGCAATAACAAATATGAAAATGAAAAAAAAAAAGATCGAGACTTTTAAATGTAAATGGCGAAATGAGAGTGGCATTATCACATTTATGGAATCCAATAAAAACAAAATTATCAAAACTCATCCAACTCAAATTTCGCATTAAATATATTCTCATAATTAATTTGTAATTAATTACTTAATAAACATTTTTGCTACCTTTGTCATACATATTGTTTTATTTAACATTGAAAATTATTATCATGAACTATTGTACATAGTGTATTGATAAATAAGCAAAATTCTTTGTGTGAACTCATTTTATTGTTAGTGTGTCGCCCAATTTTAAAATTGTTAAAAGTGTACCGCAACAAAAAAATGGTTGAGAATCGCTGGTCAAACTATAAAATCGCATCTGTTTTTATTTGAGTGTACTTAACAGCTGTTTATAACACTTGTCTAAAAAGTTCTTTAAATCTTGTCTGATATGGAATTCAAGAGAGCCATTTTGTTAAGAAGTCCCTTTAATCTCTCATCGGCAAATGATTTAAAGTTGTCTGTTTCTAACACTACTTGTACATAATCTGCATAGTATATTGTTTCTCATTATTTTATTTATTTATTTTTTCAAATTTTCGAAGATTTCTCCTAACACAGTACAACATCTCTGTCATGAACCTTTTCTACTTTTAGCTCGAGTTATTTCATCTTTTCAAATTTTTTTGCCTAAAATTTGAAAATTAATCCTATGTGACCTTGGTTTCGAGATTAATATGAGTTTATTTTTAAGTACGAGTTTGTAAACATTTAGGTGCATTTGTCCCTATACATGATTTTATCCCCAAACCTTGAAAAAGGAAACAATTCGTTGCTTTAAAAATACCAAAAAATTAAAAAAAAAATACAACACAAAATATGAATAAAATATAAGAATAAAATTTATATATCAATCTTATATATAAAGTAAAATCTTAAAGAACGTGAGGAAGTGTCGTAATCTTTTCTAAAATACGTAAATTATTTTTTAACAAAATCATTAGAAACAAAAAAGATTAAATTAAAAAACCTTTACATTTTTTAAAAAATTTAATTTTATTCTGTAAATTAGAGGGGCGTTTTAAAACCCACAGTTATGAGAAAATACCATTTTAAAACTATTTCATTACTGAAATATCCAAAGACAATAAATATTTCATACCAATTTTTTAAATATATATATATATATATAAGTGAAAATAAATCACTTGTATATTATAACTCACTAGTTAGTTTTTCATCCGAAGACAAATACTTTTATTAGAACTCTGATGAATGAATTTAACGTATTTTTCAATTGAATATAATACATTAAAATAATTTTATTATATTTTCAAATAAATATTAGCATCATTCTAAATTAATCTTTGTTCTTGAGTCCACTTAAATTATTAAAGTAAAAAAATTGGTTCAGCTGCTTTTAGAAACAAGGTAAGTAAAGAGTCATTAAGGTATCCGACTACGTTCGGAACCGTGATTTTAAAAAAGCGCATAAGTGGATAATTTTCATGATATTTGGTGTCACTCAGATTAGAATACATGCATGAAATTGTTTTAAGGACATTTTGACAAAAAACATTTATTTAAATATAATATTTTGGCAAAAAATTAACTTAGAATAATCTTTTTAGTCAAAATGTCTTTAAAGCAATTTTATACATGTATTCTAATCTAAGTGACACTAAATATCATGAAAATTATCCATTTATGCGCTTTTGAAAATCACGGTTCCGAACGTATTCGGATACCTTAATACAAATCAAACCCTTCATCCTAACTTAAAATATTAACAAATAACAACCCAAAACAGCCTTGGTAAAACTGGGGAGGGGGGACAACAAGGGTACTATATAATAAATCTATACATAAATTGTTTAGTTGCAGAACCAGTTTTAAATCTACAACAGAAGAATACTAATAAAATATCAAACAAATCGACCCCGGATCTCTTTATAATTATATGATGACATAAATACTGAATAGAAAATGTATTAATTTAAAACAATATACAACAAATTTTACAAAAAGTAATGTAACATAATAGAATAAAACTACTCTTCAGGATCTCAACAAATCTCTCAAAAATAATTCTTAGAATTTTAAACATGAATTTTTATCTCAAGCAAACATAAACACCACTTGTACAACAGGATGAAGGAAATTATCTGACAATAAGTTCATCAAATCATCTGTCTTTCGGCTTCGATGCGGAAATATGCCGTGACTGCGAAAATCAATCGGTTGTGCCAAGAAAATAACATATTTTGAAAACTATTACTAGATAAATTTTATAATTTTTGGGAAGATGTTCGACTTTTCACGATGGATTTGAGATTTATACATCAACAGAGTTTAAATCTATAAACAAGTTCCATAATAATACGTCTGACTGACTTGGTAAATCTTGTTTAAAAATTACGGAGGTTTTTCTTTTTCTTTTTACTTTAAGTATTACATGGAAACCGATCTATTTACTTTTTCATCATGACCAGTCGTTCTGTTTTGCTATTATTTGAGCGGAAAAGAATTTAGAGACGTAGGAAGTGGACCAGTCAATAGATATGCATCGAGGATATTCAACGAAAAAGTAGATATAAATAATAATAAATTTTGTATACTTTGGATTTATATATATTTTCTTTACTAATAAAATGGTAAGTTTAGAAACAGCAAAATAAACTTTGATTTTTAAAGACATTTGTATAAGCATTATTATAAGCATTATTGCGACTGAAAAAATGAACTGCTCCATTTTTTCCATAGCATGAGTCATATTTTATAGAAATACACTTTAAACTGTGCAATAATACTAAATTTTATTTTATAGGTATTAGTTTTAAATAAACAATAGCTGAACATAAATTTAAATATATTGGAATACAAGTATATATATATATATATATATATATATATATATATATATATATATATATATATATATATATATATATATATATATATATATATATATATATATATATATACATAATATGTTGATGGGTCATGTATATTAGGGTACATAGTACATTTATTAGAAATAAACGCCATTTTTTTTCGCCAAATCAGATTAATGTATCCGACTACCCTAAAATCGTGAATTTTTCAAAAATTGACAATTTTTGTTATGACTTTATTTTATAGGCCCTCTTATTAGTCTTAAGTAAAATTAATAAGTTTTTTTTATTTTCCATTCACTAGAACAAAAACTGCAAGTGTTTTAGTAAAATCAGATGCCATAGCTTTACACAAGATGTCAAACTTCAAAATGCGTTTTACTCGAAATGTGTTTTTTTTCTAAAAACTCAAACGGGGACAGCTATTTCTGAAACAGTTTTGAAAATAATTTGCTGAAATTTTTTGTGTATGTTCTGTATAACAGTAGAAGTGTTTTGACTTCCGGATTTATCAATCACTGTTTTATTTCAAAATTTACAGTCCTTTATGTGAATATAATCGTTGTTTTTAAAGCAATTTCATATAGTCACTAAGATAAAGAGCTCTAGTTTTTGTAAAAACTAAAATATCTCTTATCCTGAAGGTCATTTCAAACATGAATAACAGAATAACACAACAAAATTGAAAAATCTAGAATTTGTTCATAAATTTTTTGTACAGATCGGGCCCCGTTTATGTAATTTTTTGTACATTTTTGCCAGTTTTTTCCCATTTTAATAATAATAAAAAAAAATTTCTGTTTTCAATTTTAGGATTTTTTCCTTAAAACATACTAAATAAATCTAAAAATCACAAAAAAAAATCCCCATATCTCCATTTTTTCAAAAAAAGAAAAAAGTATTCGCAAGTAGTCGGATACCTTAAAAATTTACTTTCTTTTGTTGATGTTATTTGATGCAACTATCTCCGAAACACCCTTTTTATTAAAGTTTTAGGGCACCGAGAAAGGTAAAAATCCATACACTGTCAACTAAAAATGAATACGATTTAAAAGAGAATAATTACATAATTCACAATAAAAGGCAAAACAGATAAATATATCGTTAAACAAAATTTTAAAAAATCTACCAAGATCTCTAATTTAGAGAAAAATATTCAGTATCTAAGTCATTTTTGTTATCTGTAAATAACTGTACTAGTAACAAATAAAATGCTTTATGTTGATAACAAATATAAACGGAATTTGAAATCTTTATTACTTGATAAATAACATACGAAGTTACTTTCAAAGTTCATAACTAAAATTTTAATATTTTTTGCAAGTAAATAAAAACAATATCTCTCGATTTAGTAAAAAGAAAAATCTTTAAATTAAGGTATAAATTTTTCTGGTCGAAAAAATTAATTATTTAATTAAAATTTTATTTAATTATTAACCTTTATTTTCTAAAAAAAAATGTGCAACTCTTCTTTAAAAACTGTTACATTGCTTTTGTTTTATTTTTAAAGTCATTGTATTCCTCTTAAAAGAACAGAAGCCTTTCTTTGGTCATTTAAAATTTGAATACAATTTTTATTGCGCTTTGACAATTGGAAAAAAAACAGGTCACTGAGAGAAATGGAGAAGAGAGAGGAAACAATAAAAAGTTGAAAAAAATGTTCTAGTGTAATTTTCCGGTACATTTCATGAAACCAATGCAAATAATTAGACTATAAACAGAGCAACTCTGAAAATAATGGTAGGAAGGAGTCCCTCCCCCTCCCTCCTTCCTCTGCTTGATGCTTTCGGCTAAAGCATTTATTTGAACTTGCCGAAAGATTACAGAGCGGTTTGACTTTTTTCAATTTTCAAATCATCTTCCAACTCAAGATGAATCCGAGGTCTGAAAAACACAATTGCGGAAAACATTATAATGATTTCTGAGTTAAGCAATATGTTAAACTCTTTATACTGCATTCAAAATATTTAAGTCAGAAGCATCAAAACTTTTTTAAAAAAACTACATAAGAAATTTTTATTTCTCAAGGAATTAAATTATATGTAACCGAAATTATTAGTTTTTATATTGTAAGGATCCCCTCGAAAATATCTGCAAAGTTTTTACTTCTCAATTTTACATGTTGATTCTTTAGAAAAAAAGTATATTAATGTAATTTATTTTAATTGAATTATTTCATGAATAAGTTTTATCTAAATCCATATAACTTAAATAACTGAAAAAGCTAGGAACAACAAAAAATACGTCCATTAAACTAAAACCAAACAATTTTTAAAATTGTCTCGTGCACTTCTTCAAATTCACAGGATTCATTTATGGGGACTTGAAACTTCTTAAAAGTAAACAAATTATCAGTATATTTCCAATCTCAATACATGATTTTAGTTTGGATTGGTAATTATTTGCTTAGAAATAGCGAAAAAACTGCACTTTTTTAAAAATGAATTAACCAGCGTTTTCAAGAATCGTTACGGTTTTCATATTAAAAAAATGTAACTCATGATTAATTAATTTTCTAATCGGATTGAAAAAAAAATCTTAAATGCGAACTGGTTGAAACTTGCCAAAATATTATGAAATATTTTAAGCCTTTTATTTGTACATAGAAGATAACTTAAACTTGACAGATTAACAATTTTTTCTTATTTGTTAATTGCCATAATGTGCCACCAATTCTGAAAAAACAAGATCTAGCGGAAATTTCATTTTTTACTGAATTAAAAAGAAAAGGATGATTTAACTTTTTTTAAACAAAAGGTAAAGTGAACGAGTGAGTGAATATTAACGTGATCTGAATTTTGAACCAAACAAAAGGTCAAAGACACTATCATAAAATTTGGGGTAAAAGAAAAATTTTTTTAAAATAAAAAAACATGGAATACCCAGTATGTGCCATTTAAAAGTTAAGGAAGCAATTTGAATAGCGTGTTTGTTTAAATTTTTGGTACTCATATAGGAAGGTTAATGATGCTTGACTATTGCAAATAAACCATCAATTCCCAATCCTTCACTGACGAACAACTTTTTTGATTAATGTAAAATATCTGTTTGTCTTTATGTGAGTCATGTCTATAGCATACCTACCCATCAGGGTTGTCTAAATTCCGTTGTTTTTTTTAGTTCCTGAACAACACAGAAAGCCTTTCTTTCCCATAATTCATACGATTTGAAATCCACTGAAGTCGATTTTCTTTCGGGACTTTTAAGCTGCGATTTACATAAATTTCATTTGTTAACAATATATATATATATTCTGTTTCTCTGATTTTTTATTTCTTTTAAATATTCAGTATTGATTTCTTGATAATTCCATGAATTGCCATTTTCTATGTGGAAGCTATTTTCCTATCATTTCTGCTACTTGAGACTCGTAATCTTCTACGTCGATGGTTCGCTGTGTAAGTCGTTTTTGTAAATAAAACTCGATAAATACAACATATTTATTTAGGATTGCAGCAATTCCTTTTATTTTTTTCTTTTGTTTTTCAACCTGTGGTTAAAATGACCTATCTGCTGATAATTATTCGATTTCTACTTAAGGAGCTTAGATGCAATCAACACTCTGCGAAGTTACAGGCGTAAGTTAAGATAGTCACATGACATCATGAATCCTTCGGCGTTCGAAATTTGCACAATTTGAAATTTTACCTTAACTTTTGGAGCACCGAATTTGAGGGATTTTTACGTACTATGTTATTATTGTTGTGATTAATGATTTTATTTTTTTTTTATTTATTAACTGTGAAAAGCAAGACAATTAAATTTTGTTATAAATTTTTGCCAAAATAAAACCATTTGTACTATGCTGTTTTTCCCCAAATATTTAAGAATAAATATTTTCTAAACTTTTGAGATGGACCATGCAAGCCGAAAGTATATCATCAAAACAATTTCAGGATGTGTTTGATAAGTATTTAAAATATTTCTTTTTGTAAAAGTTATAAGCTTACTTAAACGATAATATAAAATGCTTATATTATAACATATATAACAAATAATTAATAGTTTTTAATACATTTTCATCTGTTAACACTGAAAAAATAAAATTCTTGAAAATGAAAATGACATCTTAAAAGTCTCTAAGCAGATCTTGTTCATCCCACTCTTATTCGCAGATGTGCAAAAAAAAGGGGAGGGGAGAAATTTTGTTGTAAATAATGGTTTTTCCTTATTGCTGTTATTCATTTTGTTTATGAACGAAATGAGAGAGAAAATAGCACCATTCATATTTTCAGAAGAAAGGAGTTTATAATTTTAAAAATTAATGATTTTATTTAAGTTTCATTTGCTACTTTATGTATCATTAAAATGCTCTTCATAAGAAGGAAAAAAGAAAACAAAAATTCAATAATTTATTCGTGTAGCAAGAATCCTGTAGTGAAAAATTTTTAGGATGGTTTTGTAAACGTTTAAAAAATATCTGAATAAGGGAATTTCTGAAAGGAAATTTCTTTAGTCTTAAGATGCAAATAGTTCCTTACAGCAAGCGAGTATGACAAAGATTTATGAGAGGATCAATTGGTTACTAAAAGTCAATGAGCTTTAATACTCTTACATGTACGGATCCTACAAATGATCATATTAAAGATATAAGTTTTTCTCTTTCTCGTAGTAATTTAACAACTGGATTCAAATAAGAACAATAAAAAAAAGGCTACCTGAAACACTTTTCCTTTTCCATTAACTTTCTCCACAATTTATTTTTGTCGATTAGAATTACACATTTATACAATACTATTCTTATGTAGTTTCAAAAAATTTAAAGATTTGTGTAGTTATTTAAGAAAATTTAATGATATAGTTAAAATTGATGACACAGTTCCATAATTTTACACTGAGTGTTGCGTCTCTAAAAATATATAACAAAACAGAAAATTTAATCATCTTCCTCCATTTCTCACCCTGATCTTTTTTTTTTAAAAAGAGAAAAAGGAAGAAGATTGAAACGGTGTTAAATACATCTAAAGAAATGCACACAGATGTCGAAATATATTTTCTGAAATAATCCACTTTGCTCTAAAATTATAATATAGAAAGATAATATAAAGAATATTAAGTATTAATGTTATTTAATATTTATATGTATTATAAATAATTATAATACCTTTTTTCACTTCGTAATAATGAGATTTGAAATTTTTGATATTATAAAAGCTTCTTTAATTTCAAATGAGAAAAAAAGAGATTCAGATTCAAAAGTTCCAGAAAATGTATCAAAACTAAAAATTTTCTTAACTTAATAAACTTGTCATGTATTTAAATTTTTGAATAATTCATAACATTCAGAATGAAATTTAATTCAGTAACATGTCAAAAAGCGGATGATCCAAGAGTCTGAAAAAAATTAGTCAGCTTATGCGATTGAGTTTTTGATAACAATTCGTAATATAGAAAAATTACGAGCATAATATAACTTAAAATACACACATTTATTTTTTTAAACTTATACATCCTTTATTAAACAGGGAAAGAGATAAATTAATCAATAAATAAATTATATTTAATTTCCATATTGAATTAATAGTATTTTTCCAGTGAGCCTGTATGAGATGCTTGTATTCCTTATAAGTCCTTAACAATTAAGCAAAACATTGAAATCATTGAAAACAATATCTTAAATCTATTCTAACGTGTATATCAATACGGAAAGCTAAGTATATAATTTATAACACAATAATAAATAAGGCAATTAAGGTGCAAAATTTAAGTCTTTTACCCTTTGGTGTACTAAGTTAATCAACTTATAAAGTTTAAATTGATGATAAATCAATATTCTGTTTCACTTTAAGTAATCTATACACAAATCACAGAAGTTATTAGCTTAGAGAGGTTAGTCTTGTATTGATTATTATGTGCTGGAAAACGTAGAACAACATACGGAAGATGGCCAGCCAGAAGCTTTTACTCTACTAGATGTAAGTAAAAAAAGAAATTCCCAAAATTAAATTGCATTGAATTTTAATTTTAGTTATTATTTTAACAAGGTGGAAACACGATTTTTAAAAGTTTATTTGAACTTTCTGAAAATTTAAAACTATTTTAAGATTATTTTTAAACTATGATTACATCTACATATATTTAAGTCCCTTGCAACCTAAATGTCAAGCTAATAATCTCGCACACCTTCTAATAGTTGGCTTATTAAGGTTAACAATAAAATACATCTAGTTTATCTTTGGGTGTAGCTGCCTTTCGAAGAATCCATCGTCCTGTCACCCACTTCATCAAAACGTGAAAGAAATAAACAACATAGGGCTACTCCACGTCGACCGCTGATGACTTTTGACCTTCAAAAGCAACTGTTGTTAAAAAGAAAGCGACAACAAAGAACATGATATCTCACAAAGACCCATGGGGCCAGTGTGAGTCAACCGAAATGACTTCGGCCCAGAAACTATCACGAGAAAATATAGGTCAATATACGAATATCCGGAACCAAATTCGGAACAAGCTCGGGAATGACTCGTCCCGATATAGGTCATACAGTGACAGTCGTGGAATAGCTATTCATTAGTGCATTGAACGTCACAGTGGTTGAAGCGTTCTTAACTAAACGATAGAAATGATAACAATGTGTTCCCCGTAAAATCTTCCTCGAGAATTATCTTCTCGAACACTTTCGTGTTGCCCAATCGTTTTCGATGGTGGAGAATATGTGTAAGTGTTAATAAAAAGGATTACTTCACTTTGTAGGTGATTAGTACTAACTAGCATACAAAGAATCTTTAAGTAAAGCTGTCATTATGAAACACAATATGTGAATTCGAGAAATCTAAATTAATAATACTTTTGTTTAAAACGATTTTGTTACATTCGATGTTTGTTTTAGTAAAAAGGTCCATTAACATTGTAATTGAAATTCATGTAAACTAAAAAAACCTTAGAAATAGTGAAGACAAATAAGCTCGGAGATAAAATTAACAGAAGTTTTATGCTTAAAAATCATCCTCTAACGTTGTTAGAATGAAATATCTCAAAAGAAATTGAACTATAATATATATAGATGGATTTTTGTCAATTAATAGATAACAAAGGAGCAAACAGAAGAAAAATAACCATGTCAAAATCTGAATATATAAAGAATTCAAAGCAACTTTTTCAAAATAACCCTCCTATTAATACAATCTCCAGCAGTCAAAGAGCTCATATAAAAGTAAGCGCCAAGCAGCCAAATCAAAATACATCGATTATAATTATAAAGCTATAAAGCACAAGCAATAAGGAAACTAAACTCAAAAATCACCATAAAAAATACTGTCAAGTACACAGAGTCGCTTGTTTAATCCCCCCCCCCTTTTGTACATTTCCTCTCTTTACTTTGGTATAAAACTAGTTGATTTATTGAAAACATAGGCAGAAAAGAACAATACGTCTATAAGTTGGACGTAATGAGAGAATTCTCTAAATATATAGAGGCAATTTCCAACAAATGTTGTTATAGTTTTTTAAAGTATTTAAGCATATTCTTTCATAATACAAATTTTATGTAATTGCATTTTTAATTAAAATTTCACGCAAGATGAAATTTTCCTAGTTTATAAACTTCTTATATTCAAATTTTCTCCTTTTAAACTTCTGAAAAGTAATTTTATTTGAATTAATTATACATTCTGTTCAACCATAAATAATAATATATGTCATCTTGTGATAATGTAAATTAACAAATTTTCTACTTAATCCGAAATCATTCAAAATTATCTTTTGAATCTTTGACCATAAAATCGCTGGTATATCGTTACCCAAGCCAATTTGAACCCTTAAAAAAACTAGGAATTTTTGAATCCTTTATCGTAACTCTTAACTAAAGTCTTTTTGACAGTATGATTAGTCATGTAAAAACATAAGTCCCTAAGAGAGTATAAAAAATAAACATAAGTGAGTTACAATACATAATTATGTTTTTTGTAAATCAAATGGATTGGAAAACAATATGCTCAGAAATTCAGCTAATGCTCGGTGAATGTCAGTGAGAAGCATTATTACTTGCAGGATAATGTAAATAAGACTATTTTCCGGACGATGTTACATTGTAAAGGATGTTCTTTTTAGATAGGTGCGAATCACTCATGCATTTCTTAAACACTAAATGGAACATTTTGAGGCATTTGTAAAAAAGATAACGTATTTTCTGCAACATCTGTCATCGTATCTGCAACCAATTTTATTCTACTTGTATCGAAGAAGATTATTATATTGCTACACGAAGCGTGTTATATTATAAACAAACAGAGACAGGAGTTTTGATAGGAATTAATAACTGAAATGTTAACCGTGATAAACGACATGTTTTTAAGTAGTATTAAAATAAAAATTAGGTGAGGGAGATGCAGAGATTTTAAAGGCAAGAAATTAGTTAAAACATTTATTGTTTAAAATAAAAAAAAGGTTTTAATATTTTTTAAATAATTGATAATTATAAAAGAATATTAGAAGTATTGTTCCAAAGCACTGCACTTCATAAAGAATCAATTCCTTTAAAACTTCTGCAATCCACAGAGTTTTAAAACAGTTTTAATTGCTTGGTTTATAAGACATAATTTGAGAATACGAATGTTTTATAAAGCACTTTTATTAGTTACTGATTTAATTTACAACTGACACTAAAATATAATCCGAAAAATACGAGGTATGTATCCATCGTATAATTACCAAACTTCTATTTTATTATTATAATTCATTCGTGCTATTCAGATATAGAATTGAAGATTTTTGTATTGATATGCATTTATTCATTTGAGCAACTTCCTTGAAACTCAGTTTCTATGTGAATTATAAAATAGGGTCTAAGCATTGTTTTCTCCACTCCATATCTGCAAAATTTTATAAATTCAAAAAAAATTTACGTTTTCTTCTATAACTCAACCCTATATTTAGATTTTCAAAAAAAATATGGATAGAAAATGTAGCCCATATTTAAATCGAACTTTTATAAGGGAGCGAATAAACACACGTAGTTTTTATATAGATAGTACGTCAGAAATTCTCAAACTATCTCCTCATCACACCCTTTCACCAGTAGCTAAGGTCTAATGTATATATCTCTATACCTAAATAAATGTTTTTTAAAAAGTTACGTGTCGAATGTGGGACTTAATGTGTTAAGAAATCCGAATATTACGTTAAGGTATCCTACTATGCTGGTAATCGTGATTTTCTAAAAGCGTATGAACGAATACTTTTTTTAATATTTAGTGTCACTTAGATTAGAATACACGTATAAAATTGTTTTAAGAATATTATTAGAATAAAAAAAATTACTTAAATGCAATATTTTGACAAAAACTTAACTTAAAATGATCTATTTTCAAAACATTCTAATTTTGTGTGTGTGAATAAGGCTTCTATAATAATGATATTTCTCTTATATATAGCTAAGACTTCTCCAGAGACCCTGAACTAGAAATTTTGAGCAATTCACATTATTTTCAGAATTACTATCAATTGAAATAGTTATCATTGTTTTTTTTTGTTAAAATTTCTCCCCTCTGATGTGTATTAAAATATGGATATATATATATATATCTACATCTAAATTATATATTTCAAAAAGCCTAGTTTAGACTCTGTACTGAGGTATGAGCTATATATAAGCGAGTATTATTATTATAGAAAAAATTTTCATAAAAGGAGAATGTTTTGAAAGTAGTTAATTCCATGTTCATTTTTTTGCCAAAATATTGCTTTTAAATAATTTTTTATTATTATATTAACCTCAAAACAATTTTTTACGTGTATTCTGATCTAAGTGACACTAAATAATAAAAAAATATTTGTTTGTACGCTTTTAACAAATCATGGTTCCAAACGCAGTCAGATACCTTAAAGTCACCTACTGGGTATTGTCAGATCATTCAAAACAGCAACATGGAAAACAGCAAATTTGCTCTGTTGTGAGGGGGTTGGGGAAGTCGAATTGTTTAAATTTGCTATTTGCTACGTTAGTTTATGTAACCATAGTTGTAGAATAGTTAGTTTATATAAACTCAAACTCAGTGGCACAATAGCCCATGAGAGCCCCTACTGAGCCCATCCCAGTCTACGTGACCATTGGGCGCTGAGGTGCATGAGCAGATGTCCCGATCAGGTGGCCAATCTGAAGCGAAACCCCAGTGTTTAATTCCCGAAGAAAGCTTTTGGTACTCATTTATCAACCCACTGCAGTAAGGATGGAAGGTTGAGTCGACCTTGCCCAGCCCGGACCTGAGGCGTGGAAGTACGATACGCTACCATTCGACCCCACTGGGCCCCACAGTTAGTTTATATAGCCATCATAATTGTTTTAGTTCAAAATCCAGTAAAATCGCGTGCAAAATCAAGACTATGAAAAAGAAAAATAACAGAAACTGTTGAATAAGGAGCATCCATGGTTTAAAGACAAATTAAAATCCCTATAGAAATTAGTAAAATTCTCACAAGAGACCTCAAGTTATCTTGCAAGAGCCTGCTTGTCAGTATGAAGGAATGTTAGTGAGTTTTCGGAAGGAGAAAAATCATTTTTTATACCTGCTAAGGCCTAAATATTATGGGCTAAGGTTCAAGACTGTTTTTTTGAATACTTACGAACTTGAGAGGGGGAAGCAGGTATTTACAAGGTTTGTTTTCTATAAAAAAGTACTCAGTACCTCCTCCACTGGCAAAGCTTTTAAATCATCTTATTTAACAAACGATCGTGTGTTACTTTTTGATAAATAAAACATACCTTTTCTTCTGGGATGCCATTATTGCTCATTTCAAGTAAATAGTTAGAAATTGGTATGTCTTTTCTTAGAAAATAATCGTTGAAGTTTAAATCTGGATGTTAAAGGGATGTTTTTCTCTTTTCTGAGCTAGATATCTCTTGAAAAGCCTTCGGGGATCTCAGTTAACGCATGCCATAGTTTGAGAATTTTTATCATAATATTTGTCTCATTCGATGCTAAAAAAAATCGCTTGTTAAATACGACGGTTTTTAAGTTTTTCTAGTGGAGGAGTGGGCAATGTTCAACTGAGTACTTTTTTGATCGAAAACGCACTCAAATACCTCGTTCCCCCTCTCAAGTTCTTCAATAAAAAAGTCTTGAAATTTAGCCCTGATTTAAGCTTTAGGAAAAGAAATAAAATGAAATTATTTTAATCCTAAAAAGCTCGCTTATATTATTTCAATTAGTTACTGACAAGCTGGCCTTTGCAAGACATCTCCAAGTCTTGGGTGGGATTTGATTTAAACGCCAATTTATTTGTTCTTCAATATGAAAGAAAAAGTAGGGAAAGTATATATTAATAATTAATATGTTGCGTATGTGACTTATTTATCAAGTTTTTTTTTTTCTTTCAATCGATATAGTAGTATAGGGTGTACAACATACATCATACTGTATATCCTATTCTGTATCGGTTGTTGTGTAACAGTGGTTCCAGACCGATATCGAGCAAGACATTATGTCCAATACAAAAATTATTTCTACTGTCATAATTAATAAAAAAATGCCGGAAAATGATGATGTCAATGTTGAAAACACTGTATAAACTTCTAAAATATCACATAGAGAGGGGCTAAAAGGTGTCGAAACTGCTCTTCAGCATTTCGAACAAGCGGTAATGAACTTAATGTACTTTCGTCGTCTTCGTCATGAAGCAGCAAAAGGCAGAATACGGAACACAACAAGACATAACGTATTTCTTTCTTTTTTTAAAAAAAAAGTACCCAGTTTTTTTATAGTCGGCTTCTTGATTTTCTTTATAAAGTAATTTTTTTAGATGTGTCTAATAAGGTGAATTACTGAATACTATGCATTCATTAATCTTCATTTTCATGCAGCAAATACGATGGGCCATTTTTTTCTTTGCTTAAGGCAGTTGTTCTCAAACTTTCACTACTGGCGACCCAATTTTCAATCATAATTTTTATCGCCCCTCCCTAAAAATAATAATGTATTGAATGCAATAATAATGCACTTTGGTGCTAAAGATACAATACGATCATAATTATAAACTGTACAAATTAACAAGATAAGTATTAAATTTTGTATATGTTACTTTTAAGTGATATATATTTTTATTATTATTTTTTTTTACTTTTTAGTTCGATTCACTATAAAAGCGTGTTTTTTAGATTGTCTTAAAACTATAATTTATTTTATAATTATTTTTACTACACACGATAAAAATCACAATTCCAGTGAATAATTTAATTTAAGAAAAAATATACTTACCTACTTTCAAGGACTTTTCAATTTTTCTTTGAAAATTTGAGAAAAAATCCAATAAAACTAAAGAAAATGTTCCAAATGTGCGTGTGCTTAATAAAGGACATAAATCACAGATACTTTTCGCAAACAACACAGGAACGTTATTTTACAGCAAAACTGTCGTATTTTGTTCACGTTTTTGTAGTTTTGCTGTTGTTTGATGATCTATCTACAAATAGCATTTTGAACTTTTTCTTCCTTGTGTCTTTTTGACAAGGTGAAGTGCTACATTATATGGCTTCATACTTTTCTTCATAGAGATCTTGAAGCAGCATTTGAAAATTTAAAATCAACCCAAACGTTTCATGTCTAACGCTTATCTGATATTTACTTTGGCTATCTTGATTAATATGCATTATTTCAGTAGGTTCTTCAATTGCTTGATCAGTTTTCGCTTCCTTCAATAGGGATCACAGATGTTAATTTTGTTTTGATATTCTGATCATTTACGTTTATAAACCATAATAAGTCGTACAACACAGCAATCAAAACCACAAAATTATTCATGGGGAAAGTGTAGCATGTTCTAAAAATAATTGTGTAAAACGTTTTTCATTATGCATTATTTGTTTCAGAATACTCACAAAAATAAATTTTGGCCAAATAATTCTTCAAAGTGCTCAATATGCTTATCCATTTATCATAAAACTCTTTCCCATGGAAAAAGGTGAAACAGAAATATATTAAATATATTTACAACTTCCCTAAAAAAAGAACGAAGATAACCATACCAGTAAGTTCGAAAGTCAGCTAAAGTAATATTTTAGGTTAAAAGAAACGTAATAAAAAATCTCTCATCGTGGGATTATAGCAAAGCAAACAAAGTATTTTTTTTAATTCGGTTATATGATCAAAGATGGCTAATGAGTGTTTGAAGTGGAATCTTTTATTTTTGATGATCAACAGATGATAAAAATAAATTATATCAGTGTAAATGTGTATTTTTTTATTATGTCAGAAAGCATTTTATTTTACTTCATTCCAAAAAATTATTTTTTTAAACCTTTTATTTTCAATATGCTCGCGCCCCCCTCGCAGGGTTACCGCACCCCCAGGGGGGCGCGCCCCACAGTTTGAGAAACACTGGCTTAAGGATATTAGGGCAGTTTATTTTATGTTGTATTATTAAACACAAAATACATACAAGTGAAGTACAACATTTTGTGAGATAATTATTCTTTTTAGCCCCATTCTCTCTCGATAACCCGACATGTTCACAAACTCGGCCACCCTTCTTTCCACATTAGGCCGAGTTTTCGGGATTCTACTGTATTGAACTATATGGGACTGTATAATGCATAATGATCCCAAAATATGTATACTCTTTGTTTTCATCATTAATCGGGTAAGGATTTCTTTCTACTAAAAAGCTATAACACATTATATCAAATTATCGATAATGTATGCATTATTCTCAAAATCAACTGCTGTATACCACAATACTAAATAAACAATATTGTGATGTTATGTTAAATAACAAGTCATATTTACATGACGTAAAAGCTTCTTTACCTCATTCGAAATAAACATAAAAATAAAACTAAAATGGTATTTCTTTTAAGGTATCCGACTACGTTCGGAACCGTGATTTTAAAAAAGTGCATAAATGGATAATTTTCTTGATATTTAGTGTCACTCAATGCATAAAATTGTTTTAAGGACATTTTGGCAAAAAAAATTTATTTAAATATAATATTTTGGGAAAAAATTAACTTAGAATAATCTTTTTTCCAAATGTTCTCCTTTTGTGTAAAATGGTTCTTTTGTAATAATATTTTGCCTGTATATAGCTACAGAGGATCAACTAGAATTTTTGAAAAATTCACATTATTTTCAGAGTTACCACCAATTGAAATAATTATTCGCGTTTTTTTCTTAAAATTGCTCCCCTCTGTTGTCGTAAAATATGAATAAAACCACTTCTAAGTTATATATTTCAAAAATTCTGGTTGAGCCTCTGAACAGAGGTCTGAGCTATATACAGGCAAAATATTATTCTAATAGAAGCATTTTTCACAAAAGGGGAACATTTGGAAAAAAGATTATTCTAAGTTAATTTTTTGCCAAAATATTGTATTTAAATAAATTTTTTTTGTCAAAATGTCCTTAAAACAATTTTATGCATATATTCTAATCTAAGTGACACTAAATATCATAAAAATTATCCATTTATGCGCTTTTAAAAAATCACGGTTCCGAACGTAGTCGGATACCTTAAAGGCATCAGCTTAACAACTAAAAAGGTGTCATCCCCAAAAAAAGATCTGATTTTCTTTTTGGGTTGACCTTTTCTCTCAGTAAGTAACAAGTTCGTGATCCGCATTAAATGTCATATTAATTGTTTAGTCAGTTGTTTTATTATGCTTGCGGAAACTGAGTATAAGGATAAAAAGTCATTTTTCTCTTCGTTGAAATTAGAATTATTTATTTTTATCTTACAATAAACGTTTCAATTTGAAGAATAATCTTTGGAACTTAAAAATTTTCTTTTTTTTTATTTTGACTTTTTTTCATATTTAAATTCCTTATACATCCTTCATACTGACAGAAAACTTATAAAAATTTAGCCATATTAAGATTCGCGTTTACACGTGTAATTAATTTTGAAGGAATATACATCTCAAATTTTGTGTGTGTAATGGGTGTTAAATAAGAATATTTACTCGTATGTATCTATTTGAAAAATCTGAATCTCTGTATTTTCCTTTTCAAATAAGTAAAACTGGGTCCTAAATTATGTGTGTCAACTAATCCAAGTAAATAGTAGTATTTCAGTAACTTATCCTTATAACTTGAACTTATGACTTAACCGGGTGGGTGTCGTAGTTGGTTTGGCGTTAGCCTTGCACGCCCAAGTTTGTGGGTTCGACCCCGGCTGAAGTCGGTGGATTTTCATCATGCAAAAAATTTACAGTATGATGATGCAGCATGTAAAAGATTCCCTGAGTGCTCACGGCAAAATTAAATTCCTAGTACGGTTTCGCATCGTTAGAGATCTGGTGCCACCCTCTGGGGAGAAAACTGGAAGTCAAAATTACTTGTCGCAATAAAAAAAGATAGAAGCTCCCAGGGAATGCACTGTAGGTTTGCAATGGTAAAATACCAATCCTCAGCTCAATTATAAATAAAAAACTATCATTCAAGGACAATGCCAGGTCATCTCTGGTTTTAAAAGTGAATCTGAAAAATAAAAGAATGAAGAAAATCTACGAAGATAGGTGAAAAAATGATACAAAATACAGATATACTTTATATTTACCAAAAATAATGTATATTCTTGAACTTACGGAACTGTACAGAAGAGGTGAGAATTAATGAAATAACTCTATTCTTGTTACTAATGCCACCTGTTCAGCAAAGGCTAGATTAAGGCCCCCAAAATTCATCATGGCAGAGGGCTAAGCGACACCTGTCGTTAGCCGTAGCTTTGAGCACCATACAGGTGGCAGAACGATTTAGCTCGGTTTCACCCCAATTTTGAGGGAGGACACCCTGGGATGGTCAGGGGCCTCCAACCTCTCTTCCCCTTCTACCAACCTCACGAGAGGACTTGCGGCCCGACGGCTATTTTAAGTAACCCCTGCCGTGAAGGCACTATACATTTACAAACATCCGTGTCTTCTCCGGGATTCGAACCCAGACCCAACGGCACAGAAGTCAGCGTCGCTAACCACTATACCGGATGGGTGACTGAAATTACTCTAATTTTATTTATGACATGCCTCTTACAGCAAGTACTTTTAAAAAGAGCAAGTGAAGGAGTGTTTATTAGCGTTGCATTCTAAAGCAACAGACGGTACTTTTAAAAGAAGTTTTAACTACTTGTTCTGAATCCCAATAAATAATTTTAACAATTTTCTTATTTACAGCGCTTAATTTAGAAAATGTTTATTTTAGTAATTAGTTTTGAATAATTTAAATAATCCACTACCAAGAAATCAAAAAAATTGCTTAAATTTTATTAATAAAATTCTAAACAAATAATTCAAATATTTTTGTACTTAATAAATAATCAAAAGTTGTGAAATTTTTAAAATTTAATTTAATATTTATAGCATTTTGCTCTGAAAAATTACTTTAAAGTATCTGAAATCCAAATATGTATAATAGTAAGTCTCAAAAATAGTTGAGTTCCCAGTATAAATGATTTGAGTTTCAGTATTTGATTAATGATAAATTGGAGGGGATTGCTATAAAATTTTTACAAAGGTCAAAATAATTCATTTAATAAAAAGCTGGTGCAAAAATAAATTCATAAAATTTGGCTAATCCACACACATAATCAAACAAAACATGATATTAAAGTAGAAGATAACTAAATCGTTATTTGTACGAATTACATGCTATATATTCTGGAAAAAATTGCGTAATTTTCTTATTACATAAAAAAAATGTACTTTTTTCTAAGTGTCTGAGAATTTTAAATTGATAAAGTTTTGTTATTAAAAAAGATGTTGTAACTATATATATATATATATATATATATATATATATATATATATATATATATATATAATGTGTAAAAATGGTACAGAATAATTAACTTAGAATATTCACTTCAGAGTACAGAAAAAAAAAACATTTTAAACTTTTCAAAAAGATTTTTGTGTAGTGAATCGATGCAGAGACGAATTTTTTTAAAGAATGATTTAAGCGTCAATGGAGCTTGCAATCGACTTGAAAGCAAGCAATCCGGAACCAAGCACACCACCTTGTAAGAAGTGTGGTCATGTTTGTGTACTACTGCTTTGAAAAATAATCATGTCCTGAACTTACAAATTGAAAAAATTTTTCAGGACGAAGGTTAAAGACCCTGGAAAGGTAACTTAAGTTCAATGCTGGCAAAATCAGAGGTCCACATGTCAATCAATAAATAGGGAAGGTAAATTATCTGTGAATGTCAGGTCTAAGCTAATCAAACTGGAAAAAACGCAGTTAAATTTTGAATAAAAAGATGGATTAGTTAAAAACGACCCAATACAAGGCGTATTTTTAGACTTGTGTAAATAAATTGATTTGGAAAGCATCAATAAAAAGAGGAAATTAAAACAGAATCAGGATATCATCAATAACAGAACATTTTTGTGACTTGACACAGAGGAAGACTTCAGAACGAACGCATTAATCACGTTGAAAGATTCTGGGATCAGTATTGCGTGATGCTTTTTTCTAAAGTTAATTGAAGAAGTGTTAACCTAAGTATTAAAAAGCGTATCAGCTTGACGATAGTAACAATAAAAAGATTAACTAAATATATTATCAAGCTACCACATCAAAGGTTCCTCCCGTTGGTGTGGTGTGGTAGTTAGGAGAGGGGGGTGCCAGCTCAGGTGTCGTCCACGTCACTTGACCATGGTTCAAAATTACGTGGTCCGTCGCCAAAAGCCCTCGTGTAGCTGAACAGTGCGACGTTAATATTAAATCAAATCAATCAAACCACATCAAAGGAAATGCCAATGAGATGGGGAAATAGGGTTTTATGAAATGATTTTCGCAACAGTTTCACAGTCGCGGAGCTATAACATTCATATTGTTCAACAAGTGCACAATCCTGGTATTCTGATCAGCTTATTTTAAAGAGGAGAAGTAAAAAGTTGGAAGACTATAATAAGCATATTGAAGCGCATGGGGATGAAAAACTAAACATTTTATATTATGCTTGTATATTGAAGGCTGGGCAAGTGTTGAACTTGTAGAATTGTGTATACGATGCACTACACAAATTATAAACAACTTTTTGTACTTTATTATACACAGTAAATGCCCACAAGGCACTTTTTTGAATGAAAACATAGATAAACTCTCTATTACTAAAGCAATTTGTGAGTGACTTTATAGGTCGTCAGAAGCTTTAGATAATAAACAAAATGCTTTTTAGGAATAATATGTGGAAATATTAACTGTTAACATATAAGAGAGAGTTTCATTGTTCACAAACATGATTCTTTTTACGAAATACATTTATTTCAATCAGATTCCAATGAGCTAACAAATAGTAAAATTGTTTGTGTTAGTGTTGCAGAATTTATAAATAAAAGAAAGAGGTCGTGATGTATAAGGTTGGATATTTATAATATTTTTATATTGAATTTTTTAAGTTCTTAGCTTCTCTAATTATGCTCTCTCTGATCATAAAAATAACTTTGGGAAATAATCATGTAAATATTTATATTTAATTAAATAATTTGCATCGGGATAGAAAATAATAAAATGTGAATAAAATATTTTTGTTAGTTTGGACTGGAATTCAGGTCATAATAAAACAAAGATTTATCACACACCTTTTACTTCGAAAGTATAAAAATTAAATATTCGTTATTACTGCTTGCAATTGTATTAAAACTATAATTAAGGGTTTTGTCTTTCTTCACAAAAATAGTGTAGTATATTATCAAAACAATAATCAAAACAAATTATTGACAAAATTGTTTTAATAAAAACAAATTATTGACAAAATTGTTTTAATCAAAACAAATTTTTAAATTGATTTCTTCTTTCGTTTCCATACTTTTTAGATACTACATCGTAACTAAAAACAATAGGGCTGATTATCCAATGTTGCAAATAAGTTAAAATTTGAACTAAATATGGGATTATTAGAACATTGAGAAGTATTATTCAATAAAGGTTTATTTTTAAAATGCAAATATTTTCGAAATTTTGGACTAATTTTTTAATTTATATTTGAAAACTAATTGAGCTAACAAAATTCCCATTCTTGAAAGTAAATAGAACTATTTTATAAGTATTGTAAAGACATGAATCATATAAATGTTTTCTTGTGGGAAGAATAATAGTAGTTTGTGAATAATTTTTTAAAATCTAAAATGTAACATTGAAAAATTATTGTTCTCTTTTAGATACTTCATCATAAATTTATTTAATTAAGCTTGAAGTTTTAACTAAAACTCAAAAGTAATGTAAACAATGTTTACTTTAGAAAATGAGGTGTTAAGTTTTTTTTAACATCAGAGGATTAGCATATAATCTTTGTTACACCCGGGAATAAACTCAAAACGTGCAGAGTAAGCCTAATTGTATGAATGTTAATATCATTATTTACTAATTAAATGAAATTTTCTTCATACATAAAGAATATTTTCCTTCAATGCATCAGAAAAGAGGAAACAAGGCGTAGTGCATCTTTTCAAAATCAACTACCTGAAGCTTGAATACAGGAAAACTAAACGTTACCCTCCCGTTTCGCTGGGTATTTCGTGATGTTGTATGATTATACTGTTTTAAGGTTATGGATCATTAAAATCCTATCATTAAAATTTTGATTGTATTAAAAAACATTCTTATAGCCCTCAGCTCTAGATTAAAAAACAGGACTTGAATTTCTAAAATGGAATTATATTTACATTAATGTATACCTTTCCGTACCACCTCAAAATTTTTCGCAAAACCAGTTCATATTGGGTCTCTAATCAACAAAATATACATGACTGCCAAACTTTCTGTAGATTCAATTGTTCTAAAGCGGGAATTTCTGTCTACAATTCCCCCGTGAGTTGATTTTCTCAAAACCCGTTCTTAGAGAATCTACTCAACAACGAAAAGAAAAATGCCTATCAAGATTTAAATCCATAGCTCTAACGGTTCTAGTGATCCCGCAATGAGTGAGTGAGTGAATCGTGTTTCTTATTTATATATAGATTAAAATGAGGGGAATGTGATACCCCCCTATATACTGTAATATATATTATGCTGCACGCGCGCGTTTATGTAAGAATTGAATATAAGTCTTGCTTAGAATTAGTTCCCATCCCCACCTTTTTTAAAGAAGCATAAAATTTATTTTAAAATAGGGATACTCAACCTTTTTCGACCGGGCCGCGTACATATGTTAGCTATTTCACGCGTAGCCGCATACATATGTTAGCTATTTCACGCGTAGCCGCATACATATGATTGTTATTTCACGCAGGCCACAACATGAGAATTAATGGGGGTGCTTTAAAACCAAGATAACATAGAAAATTAAAAATGTGGAAATTGATCGAAATATTAAAACTACTATTTTTTTTAATTATTATTTTTTTTCTTTTTGTCACTAAATTTTTCAAAATTAGAAGCACTTAAAGAATCATTCTTTCACAATTTCTGCATTAGTAAATGGTTTCCATATAATTATAATAATATAACAAATTTCATTGAGTGCCTTTGTTACCGCAGTGACATTACCACTGACAAAACACTTTTTTACTGTTGTAAAGATTATCCAAGGAAGCCTATTTATAACCCCTTGAAAGAGATATTCGAGGAAAACTGTCATTGAAAGTGTGATTCCTGTTTATTGGTATTTTTTAAATACAACACTTTCATGGCAAATCAAACAATTACTGAACCAGGCTTGATTTTCACTACATAAAAAGTCAACTTCCCACTCGTCTCGAAGCAATCTATTTTCTTCGAATACTTTTCGCTTGCAAGATATGAAAGATAGTTAAAAATTAGTTACACTCATAAAATGGTAGCTACTCCACTGTTGTCTATTACCACTAATCAGAAAAGAAAATATCAATTCGCAGCCATACGACATCGACAGCAAAAAGCAAAATTGATATGTTTGATTTCTTAAAGAATTCCCCACCAAATGTTCATAAATAAATTGATTTCTCAGACCAATGGACCATGACCGGGCCACTTAAAAAAGCGCGGTGGGCACGCGGGTCACAGGTTGAATATCGCTGCTTTAGAACAAAATGTAATACACTTGTAAGAATCTCGTGACTTTTTTTCAAACAATTTGGAATTACCTTTAAAGACAAATATGTACTGCAGTGTTCTCTATTGCATGGCGAATTGAGAAAACCTCTAGTTCCGAAATTTTAGTTTTGAAATTAATGAGTTTTATGAGGGGGAAAAAGCAATTTTAATTATAAAGATAGAATTTTCTGATTCAACACTGCGAGAGCGTCAGTTCATTATACATTTTTTATTCTGAATTCCTCCATAATTAGAAACGAAAAATGTGTGAGTTTGATTTCAGAGATAAATTCTTGATAATTTATATTAAAAAATATTTATCATTTATTTTTATCTGCTGAAGTATTCTTATACAAGAATTAATTTTAAATTGGATTTTAAAATTCACTCTGCGTGTGAGCGCTATAATTCATTTATAACAATTATAAGCTCCTTACTATTATAGATTTCCATCCAATGAGAATTGAATTTATTTTACCTATACATATAGTAAAAATGTACAATTTTATATTCAGTTATTCTATTTTGTATCACATTAAAAATAAGTAGAGCAAATTTTAAATATATTTCACACACAATTTCGAATTGGGTATTTATTATTTATTAGTTATAATATTTGTAATAGTATGATTGTATTACATAAAAATATTTATGTATTTAAAAAGATACTTCATATATCACTGCAATATATATTTAAAGTATGTTTTAAAACAAAAGTGATAGGGATCTATTGAATCAAAGTAGTGTAAAATAATAAAAAATATCAAAGGTTCATAAATTTACTTAATGAAATATATATCGTAGTAAAACCCCCCTATTTTGTTTTTACCATTAAAATAATTTTTGATAAACTTTATAGTATTTTCAATATTTAGGGGGAAAATGCCAATTTTTCATTTGAGTCCTTTTTTATGTAAGAAAAATTCATACTTTTTACAAAGAAAAGCTTTTAGAGTTCTAAATAACCTTTAAAGTTGACTATCTAATGTACAGATTACTAAGTGCAGTAAGTACAATAGTATACAACATACTTAAATGAGAATGTAAAATCAAATATTTATAATTAAATAAGCTTCTACCACCGAAAAGAAAGTAACATAAAAAGAAGGCTATCAAATACATGTTTTCATTAAAAATTTCTAATGCTTTACAAATCCTTGACTGACAGAACATGGTTGATCGGAATGTTGCATCTTCCGATAATACCATCATGTTCCAGATTCTATCAAAAATATGTGTTTAATCCTCTGGATTGGAGCTTATTGGCCCAAATAGAGCATCATATTCAAAACAAATTAAATGTGATTAAGGATAAGAAAGTTGTAGGATCGGAAAGAAAAAAAATTAAAGCTATATTTAGAAACGCGATTGACTATAATTCTACACAAGGACAGAAGATTTCTTTTACTTTTAAATTTAATGCTTGAGTACAGAACTCATTTGATTAAATGGAAATGTGTAATAAGTCTTTAGATAAACGATGATTTTCTGTATTCCAGAGCAAATAATAAAGTATAAAAATGAGCAAAAATTGATCGAAAACACTTCAATAAATTTTTTGGGATTTATAAAAATAAAGAAATCTTAAACAATTGTGAGATGAAAAATTTGTTCAAAAAAGTAATAACACATTCTTATTGTCAAAAACGTCTACAATGTTTGTAACAATGAAGAATAATGATGTCATCAATCCTTGTGGATAAGTAAGTTAACCTGCCTTTGTGTGAAACTTTGCCATGATCCATTGTTGAAAATGGAAATTGATGGTTTAATTGTTTAGTCAAGAAAAACAAATACATCTTCTTGCTAAGCCTTACAGGGAAAACAATATTCTTGAAACCTTTTTAAGCAAAATTTGTGCAAAAATATCATTAAAAATGATAAAGATAAAGAATTAGAGAAATCTGAGTATATAAAAAAAACTTCGTAGGAATTTGCTCCTAGCCGAAATGAGAATCGATTTGTTTCCATTGGATAAAATTAATAATTCTTATCAGTACATAGGAATTTTTCAAGGGGGGGGGAGGTCCAGAATCGAAAGTCCCTCATTCTTGTATCATGCTCCGTTTGATTTTGTCGATTTTTGGGAACAAAAATTAGTAAAAAACTAATCATTGAATAAATAATTAACCTTAATTAATAAAATTAATCATTAATAACAAATACTTAATTAAATTTTACGTACTACATACTTAGAATTATAATAAATCGGAAAAAAATCAAGGGCTTTTAGGGGTTCCGGAGCCCTAAAACTCCCCCCTTGTGTGCACCACTGATTCTTATATTTTTAGAATAAGTTCGAGGCACTCGAACCCCGTTTTTAGGAAATGTCCATTTCTTTGATTTCCCATAATTATTTGTCTCGTTATTTATAAATAACTGTTTTTTTATTAGTTGAGAATGTTCAAAAGGAAATTTTATGAATAAATCAGTTTTATTTAAACAATCAGATATTTAATCCTCACACGGGTTTAGTAAAAGTTAATTTCTTACCAGTCAGAGTAAAAAAAGCTTTAAAAAATTAGCAAACAAAAAAAGGGAGAAAGAAAGAAATTCAGAAATAACTTTCACGGGGATAAAACGGAACAGCTAATGTCTTAGGAACACCAACCTTTTTTTTTAATTTTATTTCTCAACCTTTTTTGAAGTTTACAAGTACATATTCCTTCGCGAAATAAAATTTCTTATTCACTGCTATTGAGGAAGCATAATTTCTTTTTAAACTTTTTACTTTGAAAATATAATAAAAATATCGTCTAACTCTTTTTTTACAATCTGATCTTTTTTTTCCTTAACACATTCCTCATTCCTTAAAAAAATCTCTACAAGTTTAATTAAACTCATCATTGAAAAAAGTAACTGTTTATATTCTGATTCTCTTTCTGTTCCGATTTGTTAGCCTAATTGTAAGATGAGAATAGGAATAATTGTTACAATAAATGTAACTCACGGCAATGTAGTATAAAACAACAAGGTAAAATATAATTAAAAAAGGAAAGTAATAATTATACCTTTTATGTAAAAATACAACTTCAATGTTCTTTATCATGAAATCATTGCTTTTTAAAAAGATATCTGGGAGATCAATCCCGAAACAAAATTACCAATATGATTAAAAATAACTCTTGTCTTATAACATAAAAATATGAAGCTATCAATAATATATCTGGCAAAAGGCCCATTGTATGAAAAAGATCTTTGAATTAGATTTTAAAAATCAAAACTTCGTACTTTAAAATTGAAATAAATCATTCGCAGTGGAAATGTTATGCATTCAATTTATTTAAAGGAAGAAACTTTATTAAAATGCTGGAGAAAAAAATCTTTTGCACAATTTTATGCATTTGCAACTAAATAAGACTAGAAAATAATCAAAGGTGATTTGTATTTTTTTTAAGAATAATTATGTACCTTACGAACTCCGCTTTTACTCAATGATTATTTCTTTCAACTTTTCTGAGAGATTTATCAACACAAACAATTATATATATACACAATGATATTTTGGCTTTATTTATACAATTCTTATTTTAAAGCGAATACATGGTTACATAAATTTTAAAATTTTCCTAGACTTCTATTCATTAATAGAAATTTAGGGAAAGTTTTAAATTTTTTAACTACATATTTGCTTTAATAATAAATCTATATATTTCTCTATCCATATATTTTATATGCACAAATACGAGAATAGAAGTTAAGGGGAAAAGTTTTAAATTTCAATATAGCCAAGTATTCACTTTAATAAGAAATGTATAAATTAAAAGCCAGAAAACTGTTTTACCAAGCGTGATTATATGCTTATTACTATCAGTCCATTTCTAATTTTTTGTATTTATGTGTATCAATTTAAAAAAAAAAAATTCATTAAATTCAGTTATTAAAATAAGCTTAAGTTCTGAAGTATGAGCTAATTAATGCGTCGTGTTAAGAAACTAAGTTAAAATATAAAGAGCATTTTTCTTTTTTTCAATTAGTGAAGAAAGATAAAAATTCCTTTCAAAAGTATCACGACTGGCCGTGCTTTTCTTTTTTTGCGAATTTAATTTATTACTATAGGTAAAAATAAAAAAATAAACGTAAAAACTGCTTAAATTGATTTATTATTATATTACAAAATCAATCAGAAATCGGACCAATTGCAAATTTATGCTTTATTTAAAAGAATTGACTTCGCTGAGATCGTTTATTTTTATTATATCTAGAAACAGAAGAAGTTGCTGATTAATAAGTTTTTTCTTTTTCTCTAATGATATGTATTTAGCCAAAAGCAATCATAGGCTTTATAAATACATTCAAGCTGAAACTAAAAGCCTCTTAGAAAATTAACAGACTTCCACAATCTAGAGTTTCAGTAAAACTCTTATAATTAATCCAACAACTGCAGTTTTAATTCAAAAACATGACTACTGTTGTACCTCATTTCCACAATTCTGGATTAAGTAAAACGATTTAGATATATCTCTTACTAATCCTGAAAAGAAAATCAAGAAATAAAAGAAATAGTGACGAAAACACATGCCTTAATCAATGTTCCTCCCCTTTATTTTAAAAGCAAAATAATAATAATAATAATAATTCTGTTTTGCTTAATGGAACTGAATGAATATTGATTAAAAGACCGTGACGCTTTTGAGAATAATGTCGATCTCTGGAAGATCGGATTGAAAAAACAGAAGTGTGTCTGTTTATGAAGGTCAGGCTGTGAGACAAGGAAAAAAGGAAAAAAAAGAACGAGTTTCTGGTGCAAGTCATCTGTGGCTCCCTTTTTCTTCCCTTGCATCGCCCACAACGCCTCAGAACACTCCGCATCTCCACCCGAGTAAGAACTCTCTCCGGACTGTCTTGCATCCGAAACAGTTGATACGGTAGCTTTCCTATTGTTTCCCGTTCAGGATTATTACTTCAAGTGGAAGTTGAGAATTTTCAGGATTAAGAGATCAAGTATTTGTTTCAAGAGTAGAAAGGTTAGAATTTTTACTAATTTGACTTTTCCATTTTTTTTCTTAAATATTTATTTTTCACAAATTATTTTTCTTCCGTTTTTTTATATTTGGTTCGTCTTTATGTTGCGCATTTATGACAATATATTATATCCATATAGCCCTCAAAATTCTTAAAGTATTTTATTGGAAGTATCTTTAAAGGGAAATTTGAAATAATTAAAAACGTATATTTTATTTTTCAGAGCAAAAGCTCACAATATTGAACTGATAATGCAGAATAAATTTTAATATAAGCTAAAGTTTTTGTGGGATGATTGAAGTTTTTATCTAAAATTGATTTTGTACGATAAATAATAGTTTTTAGGATAAAATGTTTATTGGATTTGATAGTTAATTAAAAGAATGGACTCCTCTTGATAATTAACTAAAAATATTTCATTATATTAATTTTATAATTATAATATTCTTAATTTGCTATTGATAAATGGTGATAACATAAATTTATATAAGAATTCATAGAAATACATTTATCGCATATAAATCGGTTAAATTAATATATATTAAAAGTCTACATTATTTGAGCAAGAAGATTTTTGATAACATTATCAAAGAATTTTTATAGAATTCCTAAACAAAATAGCATTTAAGAAATTAAGACAGTACTGCTGAAGTAAATTTTCAAATATATACACTTATATCATTAACTCTTTATGTATTACTTTACTGTCATATTTCCTAATTTTTTTGTTTTTTTAATTTTTTCACTAAAGTAACTACGACAATCAACGGCTAAAATAGCTTCTCATTTATTGCTTTTGTTAAAAATATTTTTAACAGCAATTATATTCGCATGTTATCTGTTATCACATCATTGTAAAACTCTTACATTTTTTTTTCCGTTTATTCCTTGATACCATTTTCGTAAATTGCTAAGACCATAAATGTTAAAAGAAAAATGAGATGTAATTATTTTTTTTCAAGCTTACATTTAGTTTCTCAAGCTTATTGAGAAAATCAAAAACAAGAGATTTTGATTTAGAATGAGAGAAAATTACCCTCAATAAAGAGGAAAATTGCAATACCGTTATTAAAAAAAAGCGGGGGGACCTATCTAGTCCTTAAGCTATCTAAAATATTTAGAACTATCAATCGGTTTTGAAACGTAGAGAATGTATTTATTAATAATCAATGTCTTCCACATTTTAAGATGCATAAGAAATGATGTATACCAATACTTATTCCATCCCAAAATATTATTTTATGCTTACTCATTTCTTTCTTTTAGAAGAAAAGTACGACATTTTAACTGTCTCATTTTGGAAATGAACCATTTTTTTTAAAAAAGAAAACTTCTTACGTTATCTGGAATATATTAAGAAAATGATTACTGTTATTTAATAAAAAGATTGCAAACATAGAAGTAAAATATTTTACAATTATTTTCTTAATTTATATGATGCAGAGATCGACGAAAAAAACTTTATTCACCTTCTCCTTTATTACAGTAATTAACAACTGCATAATTTTTTTTCTGGATAATTTTAATAAATCACTCGTTGATCTCCAAAAAATCTTCATAATTTTTTTCCTGAGATTTGAAGTAAAAAAAGGATTCGCATCTAAAAAAGAAATGATACATAATTTTAATCTATTCGGCTGGGTTTATATTGCTTTTACTGATTTGCAAGTCTTTCAATTAAATTTTCGATATTTTTCTACTTTTACATTATAGATGGAGTTTTCCACTTGGATTTTGATGTTGCTGACAATTACGTCCCTATTCAGTCATACCTTGACGTTTGGTTTGCCTGGTACAACCACACCATCTCCTGTAAATCAAGGTTTTGAAAATATGGCTGAACCCAACGAATTAAGACGAGTAGACTCTGAACCCGGACCCTTTTTGCATTATCTTGAACCACCTCCAATCTTTCCACAACCTACACAACCTTTGGCAACTGTTGCGTACAACAATCCAATAAAACGTGGAGGGCCTCCCTTTGTTTTTATTCATCCTATGACAATGAACAAGAGATCAAGAACCAATCGTCGTCTCGTTCTCTCTTTGCCAAAGGACAATATTCATATCCTAAATGCTGAAGCCACACCTGAGAAAGGACAACAATTCTTGCCAACAGCTCTTACACTTTCACTGAGAGACAACGACTCAGAAGAATCAAACAAGGGATACACTACAACTAGAAGTTATGTTTCGCAGATACCAAGACCTCCAGCTTTTAGGTAAGTTAACTGTTTGATAGAATTTCCTCGTCTGCCAATTTAGAAAGTGCTTGTTTCGTTAAAGCATCTTATGTTATCAAATATTTGAAGTGTCAATTTCACATGTATGTAAAATAAATTATTATATCCAGAAATTTGCGATATACTCAATGACTTGAACAAATCCTTGCATAAACTCTCCTTATTTCACATTGCAATTGGTAGAAATTTAGTCGAATTTTCATAGCAAATATATTTTATTATAAAAATTAATGAGATGAAAAACATATATAATCACTTCTTCTCGGTATTAATTTTTAAAAAAGATCAAAATAATGATTTTTAAAAAGAGTTTCATCAAAGATACAGATAATGAATATCCTCAAAAGTTATTAAAGTTTTCACGCAATTAATTGTAAATACTGTATAAACCAATAAATTTGTTTTTGTTACAAAATTAAATGCTATTTACGTTAGAAAATTATGTTTGATTTTATATCTTAAATGTATCTGTTTTAGGTATAATTATGGCTTCAGTTCCTCATATCAAGGAGAAAGTGATGAAGAAGATAGGTCCAGCCGCAAACCAGGCCGATGGAACAAAGGCGAAGTATCTTACGAAATGGAAGACCTCATGGGATCTTCTGGTGGTCACGTAACTGTCATCAAAGCTCATTCAGCATCACAACCCAAAATACTAACAGCCAGAAAAGTTATGGGTGGAGGATCATCATTCAAACCAATGAAAGCAATATTTATAGAACCAAGGGAAATAGAAGCTAAAAGGTATAATATGATTACAATAACTTATAAAAGCTCCTTACTTCAATATAAGTATCAAGTAGATGCAAATAAATATTAATAAACTATTAAACAAAAGCAAATAATTTTAAAATAACATAAATAAAGGCATCATTGTTAATAAATAAATATGGTACAGAATTCAGATCTTTTACAGGAAAATGTATGAATTTATTAATAACTGAGAAAATCTTTTGTTTTGCTTAGAGTTCATGTAATGGAAGCAAATGCAGAGAAGGTTACTGCCACCAAGGCACGAGTTATTGCATCCCCAGATGCGATATCAACAGGGTACAAAGCCAAGGCCCATCCGATATCATACAAGAAAGGTATTGTAACCAAAGCTAAAGGAGAGGACTGGGCTGCATCTAGTCTCCACTTCGTAAAAACCGAAGCACCTCAAGAGTCATCAGCAAGAAATCAAGAGGAAGATGTGCCTCCTATGGAACTCCAATGTGGTGGTACAAATGATCTTGGGTGGTGTGATCTAGGAACTAATTACCCTGGGTAAGTTATTCCTTATTTCATTATAACTCATACCAGTGATTAGAGAAGCTTATGTGTCGAGTGTGGTAAGTAGTTTCTCTTCAATTTTAACCATTATACCTTGGTGGGGAATTCTAAAAATCTTAAGTAAGTTCTAATTTTATTTACAATTTTAATTTAAGTAATGAGTTAGTTCTGTTAATAAATACGCATAAAACGAAAGGTATCTAATTATTCTAATAAAAATAAATATATTAGTAATGATATTTTCCCTTTTATTCTCCAGTCTTAAAAACATGCAAGTTACATGGATTTTTTAAATATTTTATTACTTAAATTTTAGGATGGATATATATATATATTAATCATTACATACCTAAAAAATAATCATAAAGTTGTATAAAATAACGCAATGTGTGATTATTTACATTTATTTCACATCATTATCAAATTACTTTTATGATGAAAATATTTTTTAATACTTTTATGATCGAAACCATAAATCACTAATTGAAATATCACAATTCGAAATATCAAAAATTCTAATATTTTATAAACTATTTTATAGTAAATGTAAGGTGCAAAACTCAAAATTTTTCCTAAATCCTAAAATTAAAATATATTCTCCAAAAAGTGTAAAAATTTCCTTTATATACTCTTAAATGAAGATTTTTCAAGACAATTGTAATCAAAGTTTGGTAAAACCCGAAATATTTTTATTCTATATATAAACCAGAAACAATATTTTCTTCCCAGACTCCTTAAATAGTTTCTTTCAATCATCTTTTATAATTAAATTATCGTTTATCATTTGTAAAGTTTCTCAAAAATACATTTGTGGGATAAGAAGTCTTGGAAATGAATGCATATGAGAACTTTTATCCACAAGCTTAGATGAATGAATGTGCACATTCCTTTTTCTTCTATTTCCTATAATGCTGAAGTGCGAAAGAAAAATCTCAGTCATCATTCGGAAGTGTAGTTAATTGCTGAGATACGTTACTCGATCACTTGGAATGGTATAAAATATAAAAACTATTTTCAATAAATGGATTTTAAAATACCCCTGGTAATAAAAATAAAGTTTTTGAAGGATACATATTTCTTAAATTCACTGCTATTTGTTTAAATTTTAATAAATAGTTAATTTATAAATTACTAAAATAAAATAAAAACTGATTGCTTGAATTTATACAACGGTGATGTTTTAAAAATAGTATTTATTCTTTTATAGACTTTATTTTGTCAATTTCAATTTCAAAATGCTATCATTTTCGAGTATTTCGAGATTAACATAATTAGCTAATTTGCAATAACAGATTTAAATTTATTATCATTTGCTTGGGTGCTAATACAATAAAAATGTACTAAAAAAGCAATCAACATTCTTTGAAGAAATAACTAGATAAACCTAAGTACTCAGCTTTATATGCGAGTAATGTCTAACGATCCAGTTTTAAAATGGCTGTATTTTTTTCTAAATTAATGTGTTACAATATATTTTCCTAGTGTTTAATTTTCCAAATCTTCAAATGACATAGAATGATTAGAGAGAAAAAGGGTAGAGCATTTATTCCAACGAATAAATGTTCTAATAAAGGATGATACTTATTTCTTAAATAATTGATTCCATGAGTGTTTCTATTTCAGCGCTGAAGTTTCTCAGATAATGGAAGTATGTGAAGAACTCGTAAGTCATATGTTCACCGAAATTCCAGAACATTCGGAACCTATGGAGGATATTGCGTCTTACTCTCTGTCCAGAAATATAACTCATCAAGGCTCAAAATACTGGCCATGGAAATCTCATTCTTCAAACTATA
Organism: Trichonephila clavipes; assembly: GCA_019973935.1. Taxonomy (NCBI): domain Eukaryota; kingdom Metazoa; phylum Arthropoda; class Arachnida; order Araneae; family Nephilidae; genus Trichonephila; species Trichonephila clavipes. Next base: position 182,000 of record BMAU01021198.1, read on the forward strand.
AGAAATCTCTTTGTGAAATTAATCGGGATGTCATAAGACCAAGTTTTGCACAAGACATGAAAGGCAAATGGCATGTTATCATCCAAACCGACGCATTTCCTCAAAGAATTGCTTTAGAAGTATGCAAGTAAGTACAATTTTTTTATTGCACAACTACGCGGCCGCTGTAATCAGTGTCCAAACCCACAGCTGGTGATATTCAAATCAAGTCATGTGTTCGAGTCCTGATTCCTCTAAAAACTCACCATAATTAGGGGTCTGCGCGTTAAATGGAACTAGACTTCAAAAACAAAATGTTGAAGCTAGAAGAATGATGTAATAACAGCTATGTTATTCTTACCACACTTGACCGTGATTCGTTATTACGAGGTCTACTGGCAGCCCTTGTATTGCTCTAGTAAGGCATATATTCAAAATTAAGAACCGATTATAAAAGTATTCTAAAGATTGTGGGTTTTTAACAAAATAGATACCACTTTACGTAATTCTCCATCATTTTTCTCTGCACAGTTTTATTTCTAAAATCTCGGGTGTCTGCTGATAGGAAACATTGCACATAGTTACCTTAGCTTTAATTAAGCAATCCTATAAATGTTATTTCCCGCTGCTTGCCAACAAATATATATTTAAGGATCGTTACATGTACAATAGGTTGAATGAAGAACTGTTCCATTTTTATTAAATTTAAAAGTTTGCTTTCACTCCAGCGCACGTATATATATATAAAAGCGTTTTTAAATTATTTAAAAAATTATGCGCTTCAAATTTTATCATGAAATTTAATATATTCATTATTTGTTATGTATTTTTCAGGAAACCTGGAGAACCCTGCAGTTCAAATGAGCTGTGCAATAATTCTAATTCCCAATGTGTCCAAAAGTACACTCATCATCAACTCATCAGTTTTGATCCCGAAAGTGCAGAAACGTGTCCTTACGTTCGATTGTACAAGTTCCCTACATCTTGTGTCTGCAGAGTTGCTTAGTAAAATGACCCTGTCATTGTCTTGAAAGAAGCATAATGCAGTATAATATCTCATTTTAATTTTGTTATAAGCATAAATTACAACAAGCATGAAAGAGACTGCAAGAGAACATGGCCAGATAATAAATTAAAGTTCAACAGAAAAATTTAATTATTTATTTTTTAAACTCATAATTAATGAATTGAGAACATAATTTAAATTAACATTTTTCAATTTCATCAATTCTATTTTACACTGTTGATCAGTGTTCTATTTCATATGCCATTGATCGATTAAAACTATCACAATAAATTTAAATGTTTCAGAAAAATTTTGGAAAATTAACACATTTGTGGGAAGAGATTGGTTATTGGAAATTATTTTTGAAAGGAATTCTAATAACCAAAAATCCCGTGAGAGGCATCAAAATATTTATTTCGTGTTATTTAAAAAGCATAGCTGGCTGTGCTAAATCATTTCATTTTCTTTCATGTATTAATTTTGTGGTGTTTGTATAAGTTTTTTTTTAATAAAAATATTCATTCTTTCAATCAGTTCCTTTGTCAGTTTATATCTTTATTTAAAACTACATATGTAAACCTACATTTAAAGGTCAAGCATTTTAATGCTATAATTAATTTTTTAATGTGATTTACTTATTAATTCTTTAACTTTTTGATTTAAAGAGTTTAATTCTTCTTTAGAAATAAAAAATGTTATAACAATGTAAATATTTTAATTATTTATTTCAATTTTATTTATTCCAAATTATATAATTTAAATAAAAATTGCAGCAATTTTTAAATTCTAAATTATTGCTGATAAAACGCGATTAAATAACTTCTAATTAAATATAAAAGACAACTAATCAATTTAATGTTCAACTTTTTCTTTAGTCTATCTTCTAATATGAATTAGAAATTATTTTAAAATTTAAACGTTAGTAGACCAATCATATTTCTAACAATTTTTTGGCAGGATCAAGCAAAAAAAAGTGAGATCGTGTTAAGTTGACGAGAAGGGTCTTCTATTAAAATCATTAAAAGAAAACATATTTCGAGAAAACATAATAATAATATAGTATTCAATCGAATCTAAGGCGCCATCGATTCTAAGTCGAACACCAAATTCTCAACGCGTTTTTGTGAGAAAAAAATAGAGTATAAAAGGTTTATCGATATCCGAAATTTTACGAAATAAAAAAAATTAAAAAGAGAGCTAATAAGAAATGAATATAACTAATTTATCTCCCCAATATCAAAAACCTTTTAAGTACATACATGAATCTGTAATTGTTCTAACCGTCAGTATCATATTCAATTTCCTAAATTCAACGAGTTTTCCGCCTTCGATAAGAGAAGCACTCGATTTTCAGAAGCATTGACACTGGATAAAAATATCAGCTTAGAATCAATTAAAAGAATATTTATGTCGCACTGTTCAGCAACTCGAGGGCTTTGTGGCTTAGATTCGAATAAATACGGCAGTTATAAAATTATGCTGTTTAGTTACAATCCCCAAAAATTGATTTAGTACTGACAAATTATAAAGATTCCTTATTAAAATAACGCTGAGATGTGCGAATATCAAGTAAATAATACCTGTATAATAAAGAAGGTTTATATTACATAGTTACAAATAAAAGATTGATATCAATTTAAAATTATTTAAATGTAAGCAAAACAGCGGTTAAGTTAGATAAAAAAAATGTGCTTTATTTATTTTTCTTAAACTCCCGTGAATTCGTTAATGATATACTCATAATATGATTTTTCTTAGCCTACTTCAATTGGTAAAACAAATAACACTAAAGATCGAAGCTTCATATTTCTATAAGTGTAAAGGAGAAAAACGACTCACACTCACTGATTCACTGACTAATCACGATATCTCCAGAACTATTAAACCTACAGACTTGATATATATATATATATATATATATATATATATATATATATTTGGTAGGCAGATTCCTTCCATAGAGTAGACATTCACTAAGAACGGATTTCGCGAAGATCGAACTCCAAGGGGCGTTACGGGGGTTTAAAGGGCATTATAGATAATTAGTTCCATTATTAAACTATTAGACGTATGGTCTTGAAAAATTTGGTATGCAGATTCCTTTCATAGAGTAAAGATCCCCTACAAAATGGTTTTTACAAAAATTGACCTACAAGAGGCGTTGAGGGCGCTTAAGGAGCGTTATGCATAATTATTTCTATTTTTAAGCCATTAGACGTATAGTCTAGAGAGAAATTTGGTAAGCAGATTCCTTTCATAGCGTAGAGATCCACTACAAAATGGGTTTTGTAAAAATCGAATCTGAAGTGGCGCTGCTGGGCCAGAGGGGCGCTATACAAAATAATATCCATTTTTTAATTATTAGACGTACAGCCTTAAAATTTGGTAAGCAGAATGCTTTCATAAAGGAAATATCTGCTGCAAAATGGGTTTTATGATGTTCGACCACAACTGGCGTTGAGGAGAATTAAGAGGCGTTATAGGTAATTATTTCAACTTTAAAACTATTAGACGTACGGTCTTGAAATTTGGTAGGCAGACTCTCTTTTCAGAGTTGAGATCCCCTACAAAATGGTTATTACGAAAATTGATCTACAAGGGGCATTGAGAACGCTTAATGGGCGTTAAGCATAATTATTTCTATTTTCAAGCTATTAGACGTACAGTCTAGAAATTTGGAAAGCGGAATCCATTCATAGTGTAGAGTTCCACTACAAAATGGGTTTTGTGAAAATCGAATCCGAAGTGGCGCTGCGGGGCTTAAGGGGCGTTATACATAATTATTTCCATTTTTAAACTATTAGACTTACAGTCTTAAACTTTGGTTCGCAGATACCTTTCATGGAGTAGAAATCTGCTACAAAATAGGTTTTTGCAAAAAACGACTCCCAAGTGGCGTTGTGGGGACCAAATGGGCATTTTACATAATTATTTACATTTTTAAACTATTAAAGATACACTCCTGAAATTTGGTAAGCGAATTCTCTCTCTCTCCTTTCTTGGAGCAGAGTTCCACTACAAAATGCGTTTTGTGAAAATCGACCCTCAAGTGGCGTTGCGAAGAATTAAGGGGCGTTATAGTAATTATTTCTACTTTTAAACTATTAGACGTATGGTCTTGAAATTTTGTAAGCAAACTCGTTTCATAGAGTAGAGAAGCGCTACAAAACTTGTTTCACGAAAATCGCCCCCCTGGTGGCATTTCGGGGGACTAAGTGGTATTATAGTCAAATATTTTCATTCTTAAAATATTAGTCCAACTTGCTCGAAAATTGGTGGGCATATTTTTTTATGGGATAGAGTTCTTCTAACAAAGAGTTTTGCGAAAATCGATTCCCAAGGAGGGTTGCTAGGGGTCAAGGGGAGTTCTAGAGAAAAATTCCTGTGTTTGAATTGTTGACCCACATACTTGAAATTTGTTAAGCATGTTTCTTTTGTTGAATATATATCCACTGAAAATGGATTTTACGGAAATTGACTCCTGGAAGGAGCAGGTGTTACTGGGGTGAATTGACAAAAAAAATTCCCCTTTTCAAACTACTAGGACTATAATAATGAAATATGGTTTGTACGTTTCTTTTTTGTTGAATTGAAGTCCGCAAAGAACGGTTGTTTTGGAAATCGACTCTCAACTTGGTTACGAGAAGTATTGATTGTAAAAATTCCGTTTCTATTTTATTAGACTTGAAATTTGTCACGCATGTTTATTTTACGGAGTAAAAATCCACTGAAAATTGGTATTGCGGAAACCCACTTGGTTATTGAGTTACGAGAGTGCAAAAAGTTATTCTACTTCAATTTTAGAGATTATTAGAAAATATTAGAAGTTCCGTTTTTTATATCAAGAGGGAGGAAATCGAATTCTTAATGCTAGGACTAAGATATCAATAATTAATAATATATATATATATATATATATATATATATATATATATAATATATATATATATATATAATATATATGTATATATAATACATATATATATGTATATATAATATATATATATGTATATTATATATATATATATATATATATATATTTATATATATATATATATATATATAGACAGTATATATTTATACATCATGAAATACCCAGTGAAGTGGGTGGTTAACGGCTAGTATACCTATATTGGCCAAAATCAGTCAAAATGACTGATTTGTGAAAGAATGATTAATGTGTAAAGAAATTTGTTTAAAAAGATTAACTTTTAAAATTTTTTTAATATTATTTACAGTCATATAACAAGTTATTAGTAAATATTTATTAACAATAAAAAAATGTACTTCACACATGGGAAAAAAATATATTTAAAAAAATTCTAAGAAATTGTGCATTATAAGTGTAATTGTTTTTCTGATTGAAATTAAAATACACAGTCAAAATGAGACTTCCTTGGGTAATCTAGTGTTAAAGGAAAATCATTCATGACCGATATGGTAAATCGCCAATAACAATTTATTGTTTTCAGTCTAGAGAACGATTTTCGGTAGATACAACAATAATTAATAGCACTAATTTTATATTTAAGACTTATAAAATTTGAACATAGTTTGAATAGATTGTTTATACTGAAAAATATTGTAAAATTCGTGAAAATTTGGTTCTGGAAGGCGACTTTCGACGAAGAGTTTTGATCTCATCTAATAGATAGTGGGGCTGATGCGTCTTAAATTTGTTGAAAAGTCCCCCCGTTGGGGGGGAGGAAGTTAAGAGAGTGGAGTAACAGCTCATGTGTCACCCCCGTTACTGGACCATGGTTCGGAATTTCGAGGACCGTCACCAATAACTCTCGTGCAGCTGTGTAGTGCGACGTTAATTAACACCAAGTTATCCGGTAACAGATTAGTAAGGCCACGGTAGCCGAGTGGTCAAGGTATCGGATCGTGGCTGGCATGTCACGAGTTCGAACCCAGTACAACTAAAGACCCGCCGTGTAGGGAAGCGATGCACGTTAAATTTGTCGAGAGCTCAAACGTCTTTCCGTTGGTGTGATACTTAGGAGAGGAAGGTGCTTGCTCAGGTGTCGTCCATGTCACTTGACCATGATTCAAAATTACGTGGTTCGTTGCCAAAAAACCCTCGTATAGCTGAACAGTGCGACGTTAATATTCACTCACTCAACAGATTAGTACCCACATACATGATTTCCTACAAGTCATTTTCGCATTTGCGATATGTTTATCAGTCAAGTTTTTATTTGAATTACTCAAGAAAGTCTGCAAAAATTTTTCCCCGTTCTCTTCACGGCAAAATGTCATAAGATTCATTTTGTTGTTTATTTTGTATTATCGTTCAGATTTTTTCTTGGTATTTTTCCACTAAAGAAAATAAACGTTTTTTTTTCATTCGAAAAAAGGAGGGAGTGGAATGGAAGGAATTTTTGATGGGAAGTTACAAATTCGTGTAAAGCAACCCAAATAAGCCTATTTCCAGAATCACAATGAATTTTTCTAGGAATGAATACAATTCCTAGAATCAATTCACAATGAATTCTTCTCCTCTGCTTGGACAAATACGTAAACGTGTTGAACAAACTTGTGAGGCTTTGTAAATTTTAAAAAGTTTTTATAACCCTGATCAAATAAATATACCTAAAACAAACATTACATTTTATCTACACTTTTAAACAGTAATACATAAAACATGGTGCATAATAACACTTTTATTGAATAATATTTTGAAATAAACTTGATTTTTCAGTTTCAGACAAACCATCGTCACATATTTCACAGTTAAAGGATTGCATTTGTTGCAAAATTCAAGTTTGAATGTAAATTAATTTAAGCCTGCATAACTTGCAGTATTAACGCGCAAACTCGCGAGGGAGGGGGGGAATAGAAAATACAGAGTACATCGACTTCTCGAAAACAAAAATCAAATTACAGATTACTACATCGCAACGACTACTGTAAGATAAAAATGAAGGGGCGGTTTACTACCACAACGGCTACTCGAAAAGGAAAATTGAATATCTTTTTACTAAATTATATATATATAATTTTGCTATCAAAGGCTACCGAATTTTAGATTTCAAAGACGCGTCATCAGCCAACAAAATATTAACAGTCAATCGGCAGACATAAAAGCTGTAGAAGTGTTTTTACTAAAAGTTAAAAATAATATTGATTAAATTTCCTTAAAAAATATCCAGCAAAGTATTAACAACCAACCGGGAGACATAAAAGCTGAAGAAATGTTTTTGAATTAAAAATCACAGCAAAAAAGGTGTTTATTTTCCTTTAAAAATTACATTTATTTTGAGATGGGGGGAAAAGAAAGGCGTAGAAATGTCTAAATTACCCAATGGGCGGATATCAATTTAAATTAAATCCCACGATGGATTTTTTGTCACTGGTGCCGATTCTACGGGAAACATAACAGACAATGGAATAAATTTGGCCCCCAAAGTAAAGGGTGAACAGGTACCAAATAGAATATCACGAACATCAATAATCGAGTCGAATCCTAGTTTTACTGAGGAGGGGGAAATTAAATCTGTAATAATTAAAATAAGTATTCCGGAGTTAGCAAAACTATTTAAAATGCAACTACGACCCATATTTTCTTAAGAGATATACAGTTGGACCTTCATTTTACGAACCTTATCCTGGTACTAAGAACATTTTGCTATTTTCTTCGTAAAACAACCAAATAGCGAAGGGCATTTCCTATTTAACGATCTTTTTCTCTTGGGATTCAATTTTTTTCCTTCCTATTTTTAAGGTATTTCTATGCATTTCAAATTATTCTCTCTTTTAATACATTTTATGGTGATCAATGCCCCTGTACTGATTTTACCAGGTCCTAATTCACCGAGAGAAATAAAATTGCAGTAATTTTTCGAACAAAATTAACAGATTTTATCAGTAATTAAATTTAAGGACGAATGTTGTAATGTAAGCTTAAAATTGCTGCTTACGATGTATGTTTAAAATTAATCGTAGGCTTAAAATTAGAAAATGTCAATAAAATTCATTAATTTTTAATATAAACTTTTTTTTTAATTTGGAAATATATACGGTGATTTTTAGGACAATTGGTTTTTTTTCCTTCTTTTTTTCTTATTTTCCTTGCAGATTCCTTTTTGATGGGTAAGATTTATAAAATAAATAGATATTAATTTTTAAAAAAGGGAGTGAATGATTACTTTTTTAATAGTATGCAATGTTTATGAATTTAAAATTTGTTTCATGTGGTGTATGAAGTATGTTAAGAGATGATCTATTTAACGAATTTTCTCCACATAATGAACTTTTTTTTCGGCATTTAGTAACTTCGTAAAATAGAGGTTCCCATTTGTGATATTTTCCAGAAAGAATTTAATAATTCTTTGGGGGAATTCCTTATAGATCCTTGTTTACTGCAATATTGCATGCATATTCATCAACATTTGAATATCCAGTACCCGAATCATTCTATTCGATAGTAATTCTGAAGGGAAAATAGCCTGAAAACTATTAGTTCGGAAGGAGGTTCCGTTTTAATTTACTACAGTAAGTAATATAAATTATTGTAAAAATTAGCAATACAATGTGATTAGTAATACAAAATTAGCGATACAATGATTAGCAATACAATATTAATTACACATATTTAATTATCTATAATTTATTTAAGAATTAAATTGTGATTTCAGCTATACTAAATAAGTTAACAAATTACTTATAGTATAAATGGATTTATTATGCAGCGAAACACGTAAAAGCAATTATAAAAGCAATTTAAAACTATCAAATAATTTTTAATTAGTTAATTATTCTATTAAAAATAAAATAAACCAAAGGCTGTGCAAAAAATTTTTAAATTATTAACAATGCATAGCCCGAAAAAATACTTACATACAAGGGAACTGCAATTTTTGACTCTTGTATGGACAATTTGTTCTAGAAATGATAATCATAAGCATGTTTCTCAAAAAAGTGAAACTTTTTCAGCTTTTTTAAAACTACGCTTTTGCATTTAACCTTCAGCTATCAGATCAAGTGTAATAATGGAACACAAAACGTCTTTTACGAACATTATTTTTATAAAATATAAATGAAATTTAGTAGTACGTGTTATACACTCATGTCCATAAATTAAGGATAATGAAGTTCAGGCAAAGAAAGAGACAGAAGCAAAACAAATGTGACTTATTTGTAAAGTCTATTTATTAAACAAAAGGTAAAGAGCAAAAAAGATGCTACATGTTTGACATAATTAATAAAAATTGCTATTTTTACTCCCTAGAGCAAATTTCAAAAAAGAACCTATTTACAAAAAACAGTATAACATGGTTAGTATGATGGTTAAAACGGAGTATATCTCCCGGACGATGCAATACAGGCCTTACAACGCCTAGGCTTGCTGAGTATCAAATTATCAATCTGATCTTGGGGAATATTACACCACTCATCAAGCAATGCCCTCCGAAGTTCCGGTAGACAGGTGAGAGGGAGTTGACGGGCTGCAATTCGTCGGCCAAGCATATCCCCCACATGCTCTATTGGATTAAAGTCCGGTGAGTATGCTGGCCAATCCATACGGGTGATATCCTCCGATTGAAGGCATTCGTCAACAATGTTTGCACGGTGAGGACGGGAGTTGTCATCCATAAACAGAAATTCAGCACCCATGGCACCCCGAAACAAACGTACATGTTGTTCCAGAATGACATCCCGATAGATGTTGCCTGTCATAGTTACACTCTGAACATGCCGATCAATTCTGAAACCAAGAATAATTCCTCCCCAAACGAGCCATCCTGCACCACCGTAACGATGCCGTTTAATAGTGTTCTCTTGGTGGTAACGGGTACCTGGCGCTCTCCATATTAAAGTCCGGCGAGAATCAGACTGCAAACTAAACCTGGACTCATCAGAGAAAACATCACACAAGACCACTGTTGTGGTGTCCACAATGCATGCTCTCTACTCCAGGTTAATCGCAGGCGACAGTGAGTTGCGGTAAGTGGAACACATCTGACAGGCCTACGCGCATATAGACCAATGTGCCCTAAGCGTCTGTACACGGTCTGCCTTGAAATTGTCGTACCGGTAGCTGAAGAGAGCTGACGAGACAGGTCTGATGCTGTGCTCCGTCTGTTTCTTTTGCAGTAACTGCCAAATACCGGTCCTCATTCGCCGTTGTAACTCGGGGGGTGACCTGAGCTGTAACATCTACTCACATTACCATCATCTTGGAATCGTTGCCAAAGCCTGGAGATGACACTCTGGGCGATTCCAAGTTCCTCGGATACTTCCAGCTGGGTACGTCCACATACCAGTCGTCCAATAATTCTACCACGTAAAAAATCATCCAAATGCTTCCTTTGTGCCATAACTATGCGGTTATTGCACTGAAAGGCAAGTGAGCGCTTGTGAACGATTTTACTTCTTTGCCACCATTCCTTATATACCCCTCTCTTACACTCTCGTCATTGTGACGTACTATCCGCGCCATCTGGTAGTTTCCTGTAATTTGGATATTCTTCTTCAAGATGTGTGTGATAATTCTAAAGTTGAAATTTTTATTTTAGAGTTCAATTTCTGTGTGATTCTGAATTATCCTTAATTTATGGACATGAGGGTAGCACACGAAGTATTTTTAATAAGTGTATTAAGTAATTGGAATTTAGTAGTTTTCCCTAGCATTACTTGAAATTTACATGTAAATCACTGAATATTTCCAAAACTTCATTCCAAATTGATGGTTCAATGTTTATTAACGTTACACTTTGAAGCTGCGAGAGGGTTACTGGCAATGGATCTCGTGATTTTGAATCATGCTCAAGTGACGAGGACGACACATGAGCTAATCCTCAGTTCATATTTTAACTAATTCTCAATTCATATTTTTTAATCATTTGCCAGGAACCATTTTTCATCCCTTAAGGAATGTATAATTTTCAAAAAAGTGACAAATAAGTAGTTTTAGAAAAAAATAAGTCGTTTCCTATATATATATATATATATAAATATATACTTAGGTCAACTAAAAAAATTTATTTTACTTTTATTAAATAATTATAATTAATATAAATATGTATGTACATATGGCAGAATCACAATATTAAGTGACAAAATAGAAAGCAATTTTCCTTGCAATTTTCCATTTTCCTTGCTATATATATGGTGTTGGACTATTTTTTCTTTGTTTTTTACTTCATTTATTCATTAATTAAATTTAATTATTTTAATAAAATAGTATAGTAAAAAAAAGAAATCACATTCATTGAAATTAGGCCATCCCAGGTGGAAGTCGATTTCACGAATAATACATTAGAATTATTCAGATTATGTGGCTGATCTTTCTTCTAACCTCCAAACACCGATAAACGTATCGCGTTTATCACACCAGTATCGGAAAAGATGCAGTTCTTCGTGAGATCTTAGCTGTCGGGAGGGGGATGATTAGCATCCATCGCCGCATCACTAGAAGAACTAGGGTTCCTCATTTCCCGTTTTTTCCCTTTCCGGGGAAACCCGGAAACACAACACTCATTCCCGGGAATTCATCAAAATTTCAAAATGTCTAAGAACAAGCTATTCTTAATTGGTATCAATAATAATAATATAAAATAAGTATACATATAAATTACAAAGTTTATACTCATTTATATATTAAGCTAAGAAATATTAATGATAAGTAATATAAAAAAATTTTAAGTCAATTCCTACTTAGTTCAACAAAGAAAAATTCTATTTTAGTTACTTTTTATTAAAAATCTACAATTAATATAAATATATGTATGTACTTATTAGACAATCACAATATTAAGTGACAAAATAGAAAGCTATTTTCCTTGCAATTTTCTGTTTTCCTTTCTATATATAGTGGCGGACTACTTTTTTGTTTTTATTATTTATATTCATTAATTAAATTTAGTTATTCAAATAAAACAGTATAGTAAAAAGAAATCACAATCTCAGAAATTAGGCCATCCCAGGTGGGAGTCGAACCTAAGACCTTTGGATCACACGTCCCCTGCGCTATCCATTGCGTTGCAGGGACATAACGAACAATTTTCCTTCTATATATTCTGTTGGACTATTATTTTTGCTTATTACTATTTATTCATTTTTAATTTAATGAATGAATTAATATTTGAAAAAAAACTGTATTAACATCAAGAGTCATCCACTACAAGTTTAAAAAGTTGTATTTGAACTTGAGGGAATGAATAAAAAGTATTTTATTAACAAGTGAAAATTTGAGCAAGATATATATATATAGGGAGAGTGTGAGCTATATATATAATAATAGGAATTGAATGAAAAAATGCCGATTTTTGTTTCAAAGAAATTGTTCAAAAATAAGCGTTATTTAAAGTCAAATAGTTGAAATGAACCAACTATCTCCAGTTACACATTATCAATAGTCTGATACTGCCCACTGAGAATGTAAAATAGTAAATCAAGTTTTGTTCCGGGTTGTGTGTGCATGCGCGTGCGTGTGTGTGCATGCGCATGCGTGTGTGTGTTTTAACTCATTTTGGTACGTTACTATAGATAAGGTGACCAGTTTTTTTACAATGAAAAGAAGGACGCGCGCGCACGAAAAATTTTAGAACAAGTTACAACGTAAATACATGAAACATTTTATTAATTAAAATAAAAATACACCCCAATTACACTTACATTCATTTTAACTGTTTACTTAAATGGGTATTTTCCCACTGAATATTTTTTTGTCAATGTATCATATTCTAATACATTTGAAATTTTGGAGCAAAAAATATCCTTCATACTCTGAATTTTACGGTAAGTACTGCAGATAAAATATCAACATTCAATCTTATTTCTTACTTTTCTAAAAATCATTTACAAGTGAAAAAACTTTTTCAGCTTCTGCATTAGTTCCATGGCAACACAATGTAAATTCACCAAGAATATCAAAATTATCATATGGAAAATGTTCATTTTTGAAAAGGCTAAGTATTTTCACCCATTTTTCGTCAATTTCAGCATGCTGATTTTCTAATTGTTCCAATTTATTCGAATTTAAATATACATTTCGTCATCTAATTTTTTCAAACAGATAATTGCATCGATTTTAATATCGGTCATTTCTTTCGATAAAAATTTAACAAAATTTTATATATCTGCCCAATTTACTGGCGATGAAGTAAAAAAAATACCATTGAAAACTGTTATTTCCTGCGCTATTTGTTTCTGACCATTCTTCGATATATTAGAAACATGTTTGGTTCACCTAAATAGAGATTAATAGAGGAGTTTCTTAAAAAATTTAAAAGGAGGACAAGCGGGAGGACACTTTTCGAGGAAGGACAGAACCTATAAAAGGAGGACGGTTGGTCACCTTACTATAGAACACTTTATCCCAGCAACATCACGGGCACGAAAAATAGAGGAAGAGACATCCCCCTACATTTTAACGCGTGTGAAATAAGAAAAGGTTAATTTATCTTCCTCCACACAATTACTAAGCATTTAATTGTGAGATTTCCCCATATACTTTCTTTTATTGGCGATAAAAGAACTTTAAATGTCAATTTTATTCCTGCATACATTCGTTTCAATGATATAACACCCAATATATGCAACAAAAAAAGGGAAAAAAAGAACTAAAGCAAAATAATATTTTAAGAAGGGGATGACAAGACTTCTATACTTCAATACTTAGAATATCTCTAAACATCTTTGGAACTTGTTCTTAAGGTATCCGACTACCCTAAAATATTGTGAATTTTGTCAAAAATGGACAATTTTTTTTAATTTTATTTCATATGCCATCTTATTAGCTTTATAAAAATACCAAGTTTTTTATTTTACATTCATTAGAACAAGAATTACAAGTTCTTTAGCAAAAGCAGAAGCCACAAGTTTAACCAATATTTCATACTTCAAAATGCGTTTTGCTCGAAATGTGTGTGTTTTTTTTAAAAAAAATGCTCAAAGAAAAAATGCTCAGCGATTGCTCAAAAAGATTTTTAAATAATTTGCTGAAATTTTTTGTGAATGTTCCGTATAACAGTAAAAGTCTTTAAACCTTCAGATTTATTAATCAATGTTTTATTACAAAATTTACAGTTTTTTATGTGAATATAACCACTGCTTTTTAAGCAATTTCATATGAGATAAAGGAATAGAAAAGTAATACATCAAAATCGAAAAATTGGGAATTTGTTCATTTACTATTTGTATAGAGCGGACCCGTTTATATGTAATTTTTTGTCAATTTTTACCCATTTTTTCCCATTTTAATAGTAATAATTTATTTTTCTCTTCTTAATTTTAGACTTTTTTTTCTTCAACTGTACTAATTAAATCTAAAACCACAGCAAAATCTCAATATTTCCTTTTTTTAAAAAAAAATTGTCGCAAGTAATCGGATACCTCAAGATAATACACTGCTGGACAATTGCTAAGGACGGATAACACTATCATCCATAGCAACCACAAAATGAAACGAAGCAAAATGTGGAAAATTAAAATAAGTGCGGGATATTAGTAAGAAGAAGTATGAGTATATGTAAATTTTTTTCCACGTCTGTTCATCACGTGATAGCGTTCATAAGAGCTTTAAAGGTTTTGACGCGTGTAGACAGTTGTTGTTTCAAGTCAAAGTTTTACAGGAAAGATTTAATAGACGAACTTAAAATTTTTGGCATGTCTTCCCGACATCACATAGATGATTTTATGCGTGGCCGATTTATTGGAAAGATCGAAGAAGGGCGAAAAATAACAGATGTTGCCAGGGAGTTCGACATCGCTCACAGCGTTGTTTCACGGCTGTGGAAGTCATTTAAAACTACTGGAATGTGTAGTAGACGGCACGGGGAGGTCGTGTTAGAAGTACGACGCCTGCAGAAGACAGATATATCGTCCTATCAGCAAAAAGGAACAGGCGCACCACAGCTCAGCAGGTGGCAAATCAGTTTCTTGCTGCCTCAGGAAAGCAGATCTCCCGAAAAACTGTTGCCAGACGTTTGAGGGGAGGAGGACTATACGCACGCAGACCTGTTGTGTGTGTACCATTGATCAGACAGCACCGTACTGCCCATTTGCAATGGTGTCGTGAGCATCACAATTGGACTGAACAGGACTGGGCATGTTTACTATTCTCAGATGAGAGTAGGTTCAGTCTTTCATCGGATTTTAGACGCCAACTGATCTGGCGCGAGAGTGGTACTGATTATCGTCCAGAAAATATCCAGGAAAAGGACCTATATCCGACATGCAGTATCATGGTGTGAGCCGGCATCATGATCAATGGCCGCACGCGCCTACATGTGGTTGCGAATGGGACTATGACGGGCCAACGATACATTGATGAAGTTCTACTTCCTCATGTTCGTCTTTTCCGTGGTGCTGTCTGTGATAAATTTGTTTTCATGGACGACAACGCAACATGTCATCGAACACTCGCTGTTCAGGATTGTCTAGACAGCGAGGGTATTCAACGTCTCGTATGGCCAGCGCGTGCTCCAGATCTAAACCCCATTGAAAATGTGTGCGATGCTTTGGGGAGGCAAGTTGCTGGTCGAAACTATCCTCCGACAAACAAGAACACCCTCATCCGTGCACTCACAGAGGAATGGGATGAATTGCCTCAACAGCTGCTGGATATAATGTTGTTCAAAGTTTGGTACGACGTGTGGAATGTTTCATCACACTCCACGGTGGACATATCCCGTACTGATACCTTTCTTTAAGGTGCCTGTGGACTTTTAGATGCATTGTTCCATTTCTCCGTACGCAGATCAAATGAACATTTTTTTTCTTTCAGATGTTTCACAGCTTTTGTACTTTCCAGAACAATAAATATTCTTTATTCTAATGTCTGAACAGTGTGGCAACTATATTTTATCCTACTAGTCCTCATGTCTCGCTTAATGTTATGCTACATAGCAATTTGTGATCCGTCCTTAGCAATTGTCCAGCAGTGTATAATTTTATTTACAAAAAAAAAAATTATCAGATTTTTTTGTAATCCACTATTTTTTAAAATTACATGAGCTCAATAATATATTTTATTGACATTGAATCATTATACAGCTAAATTGTAAATGAATATAGCAAAACGCGTCACATTTTGTAAAACACAGTTTCGGTTACGTGTCCCCAATAGTCAAATATTTCTAGGATAAAAAGAAAATGCAAAAAAAAACTGAAAACAAGTTGCTTGAAATGACAGGTATAGGGTAATTGATGATACAGGGTAACGAACTTTAAAATGCGTCAAATTTTAAAATGTATTTTTTTCGAAAATCTCAAACGGGACAGCGATTGCTCAAAATTTTTGAAAATAATAAATGAAATTTCTGAAGTGAAAACTTCTTTAGCCGCGTTGGGCACTTTTTGGTAAGGGAAAATCTTATGAGTTTGCGTCACCGACATGCTCATGACTGGCGCACGCGCAGTGTGCTGTGCGCCTTAGACACTTTTTGGATGGGTGAAATCTCTTGCGTTCGCGTCACCGACATGCTTATAGCAGTATATCTGTAGCTATAAGCTGACGTATAGTGCTGTGTGTATATCTTGTAAGTGAAATTGAATGGATTCACGGAAAAGCTCAATGTGCATATACTGTGCATTGTTGAAATAGTGTTTTTGCTTGATTATTATTTGAATCGTTTAATTGAAGAATTATGGATTCCCGTCTCGAAAGGAAAAGCAGCGCACCTCATTTTGTTATATGCTGGGATCATCGTTTGTAATAAATCTGTATTCTTCTGTGGTTGTGTTATATGTTTCTGTTCATCTATCTCACGTCTTTCGTATGTATCCCAGTAATAAACAAATGGCAACAACAACAATTGAAGAATCATTGTGCAGTACAACAGTGAGTACTAAATAAATATACTATTTTTAAGATAAAAAATAAGTAACAGAAAATTTTATTTTAAATACTTGTATT
This sequence comes from Trichonephila clavipes, assembly GCA_019973935.1. NCBI lineage: Eukaryota > Metazoa > Arthropoda > Arachnida > Araneae > Nephilidae > Trichonephila > Trichonephila clavipes. Next base: position 198,850 of record BMAU01021198.1, read on the forward strand.
TATTTTGGCGTTTGAAAATTTTGTATTATTTATTTTCTAATATTTTTAACCTCTGCAATGCATCACGCAATCGGGATTAGTATTTCCCATTGGCTTTCAATTTAATTGTATTTATGTTTTGTTATGATCTTGTACAGCCCGTAATATATTTGAATAATAAAAAACCATATAAACATGCATATAATTGTTGCTCGGAGCGTCAATAGATGTGAAAACCAGATTGATGTTGATAATTTTAATTCAAACATTATGAAATTTCAAATTTTAATACTAAAAGTTCTAAGTTTTCACTTCTGTCGGCAGTCTCTGTAACTGCCAATTTTTTGTGTATGCTGTGTATAATAGTAGAAGTGTTTTAACCTTCAGATTTATCGATCATCGTTTTATAAAATTTACAGTCCCTTACGTGAATGCAATCACTGTTTTTTAAACAATTCTATATAATAACTAAGATAAAAAGTTACAGTTTTTGTACAAATTAAAATATCTCTTATTTTGAAGGTCATTTCAAAAATGAATAGCAAAATAACACATAAAAATTTAAAAATTGAGAATTTGTTCATACATTTTGTGCACAGAGCAGTCTTTGTTTATGAAATCTTTTGCAAATTTTAGCCAATTTTTTCCCATTTTGGTAATAATAATTTTGTTTTCTCTCCTTAATTTTAGCATTTTTTTTCTTAAAATGTACTAAATAAATCTAAAACCACAAAAAATCTCCATTTTCTTTTTAAGAAAAATGTCGCAAGTAGTCGGACAATGGGGAGAGGGGGTGGAGGTGGGAGAGGGGGTTTAATTTTCACAGATATTTCTAAGAATATTAAATTTTTATTAAAAAAACAAAATAATGAAATACGAACAAAATTTTCTCTTCTGGACCATTCTTTGAAAATCTTCTAAACTTCCCAAGACACGCTCTGATTATAACAAAATTTTAAAAACGTCGAAACCGAATTTGAAACCGAAACTATGTGTGCTCTCTGTTTTATATCTTTAAGGGTCGAGCTTTCTTGTGTCCTTATCTTGCAATCTTCGGCATCGTAATTTTAAGTGGAGAGTCACGTTTAAGATTATACAGCTGGAAATGACCACAGTAACTGAGAGAAGCCAGGAAAGACCGGTGTGAAGTTTTAAGAGGATTGGCTTTAGGATGATACTGACCTAAATCGTTTCACACTCTGTTCACAAGTATAAGATGAATTTCGAAGAAAGCTGAATTGAGTCATTTCAACGTTTTAAATATATCTGTATTGAAATCTCGTGTTGGCTAGAGAAAATAATTTTGTTAAATTTGGTTAAATTTTTAATGATTTAAAATAGGTATTTCAACGTAGTACTTTGCTGCGTAATAAAATACAGTCGGACCTCTATTTAACTAAGTCACTAAATCTCAAAAAAAAGCTCGTTAATTCGTTATATAGAGGTTCATCTTTCAATGTACGTTATAAACCACATAATTTTAAATTCCTAAACACTAAATATTAAAAAAAAGTAATTATTAACACCTTTTTGTATATTAATATCCATTTATTTTAAATATCTTACCCATCAAAAAAGAAAAACTGCAAGGAAAATAAAGAAAAAGAATGTCGGGAGGAATACACTGCATTTTCAATAATGTGAAAATAATTCTATATTAAAATTAGTGCATTTTAAGGACATTTTCTCATTTAAAGCATACAAGTAATTTTAAACATACATTATTTTAAAACATTATTTATTTATCGAAGATTTTTTTTGTGAACTGAACAATGGAGGTTAAGGGTTGTACTTCTTCGATGAAACACCCAGAATTCTATTGCTCTCGGCGAGTGAGGCATCTAATAAAACCATTTCAAAATTTATGACCTGCATAAAATGTATGAAAAAAAGAGAATAACTTGAAATGTCCAGAAATACTTTAAAAATACAGAGGAAAAAAATTGAATCCCAAGAGAAAAGGTTCGTTGTATAGAACAGAGCTCCTTGACCTTTCTATCGCCGCGGGCCGGTCAACGTTTGATAATTTTACCGTGGCCCACTAAAGGAGGGGACGTTGATTGTATATATTTTAGATTGCTTTTATTTAATAATTTTAGTTTAATTGTATTTAAATGGGCCTTCAAAATAAAATACAGTTACAAAAAGAAATTAATATTAAGTTACTTAACATGGTGTATAAAATGATTACCATAAAACCCTAGAGAAATACACCACAGTATATAAAATGAAAATAATTTAATATTCCTTGAGCGAACCGGCTGTATTTGGTCCATGGACCAGTGCCGGTCCACGGACCGGGGATTGAGGATCACTGAATAGAAAATGTACTTCGCTATTGGGAGGTTATTGTACGAAGAAAATCGTGAAATGTTCTTGGCTCCATGAAAAAGTTCGCTATATAGAAAAATTCGCAATATAGAGGTACTTAATATGGAGGCTCGATTATACTTCCCTTTTTAATTTCGAAATAAAATGCGAAAGTCATCATGTAAGTACAGTAATACCTCGGCACACGCGATTTTCAAATCTCCTCGATTCGTTTTTTGTTTGAGTGAAAGAGTGTATGTGTGTTGTGACGTCACCCTCTCGAAATGAGTTTCACTCTTTCAGAAGAATACTAGACTGAGTTTTGGTGCATCTGCAGCTAAGGGCTCATTATCGATTATTTAGAGTTTGGATTTTGGTGCCAGAGTGCGACTGAACATAAAATAGTCTGGCCATACTATTGTGGACGAGATCGCTTTTGAGGCAGCTGACTGTCGCCTTACATACACAATGGTGAATTGTCCTCAAAAGCGGTAAAAGGCGACAGAGGGCCGAAGGGGCTTGGCCATCGGAGCATGTGTCGGACACCTGCCGGTTTGTGAAGAAACCAGGGGAGAGAACGATTGGCGGATTATGCGTCAATGGGCTCTAATGAGTTGAGGTTCAAGGATCGACTCATATGAGCCCACCAATGAGAAAGCGTGAGGGGAGGAAATTTGACTGCCCCTGATGTCTTAAAAAGGCTGGTGAAACCGAAAGAAAGAAAAAAAGGTAAAAAAAGATCGAAAAAGACAAGGGCTGGTCGTTTTCGGAAAGCAAAAAAAAGGAGGATCTCGGAGTTTTGGACCGGGATGCTGACCAGGGGTCCTGGACGAGAATAAGAGAAACGCCTTGCGGAGTGGACCGAGACAAGCTGTAGAGAGAGCGACTTCAAAACGGGGCTACCATACTGGCTAGGCACAGAGACTATCAACTGCATAATCTAATTTAATTTAATTATCCTATTGGAGAAAAAAATTAAAAGTATTTTTTACTCCCACAATCTTGCTGTGATGTTTTATTTTTACGCTACCTTCTCACGACGTTACAATGTGTGTGTGTTTGAAGAAGTTGTCCGATCTTTAAAGGTAAATAGTTTCAGAAGTGGATAGGGATGACGTTCAAGAACTTATGGATTGCCACAATCACTAGCTGACAATGGTTGAACTCATAGAAATGCATGAGAGCAAGACATTGAAGAACTTAGTCTCTTTAGACCCAGTTCAATCAAAAGATCGAATAATGGTTGGTAATTTGACAGAAGGCCTCATTTTAATTGAAAAAGTGTTTCACAAATTTTGGAAAATACATACTCCAACGAAGAGCCTACTTGTATATTTTCAACAAAACAAGGAATAAAAAATTTATTAGCACGCTACGAGGAAATTTTTCAGGAGAAAAAAAATTATTTGAACCGACAGACTACTTTGTTAGATTTTTTATGAAACCTTCTACATCAAAATAAGTTCGGTTTGTGATTTTGTATTTGTGTGTATCGTCTAAGATTTTGTTTAAACAATTTTTTCGAAATTATTATTTTTTTTCGTCTCCGGCTCTAAACAAAAATATAATTTATATGTATTTATATACGAAATTATACCCCGACTTATGAGGTTATCACTCAGTCCCACCTATCGCGTGAAAGTTCGGGGTATTACTGAACAAAAAAAATAAACCTTTTTATTTTCTAAATAACACATATATTTTTAGTGTAATATAGATACGTTATCTATACCGTAATTTTTTAAATGCTCTGTTTTTCTATACTTTAACACTCACGATGAAACTGATTTTTTTTACGCATGCTGTAATTTCGTAAAATTCAACTTTTATGGAAAAATAACGAATTTTGTTCCTTAATACTTTTCTAACTGGACTTCAAATAAATCGATTTAAAATACAACCCCCTATTCCTTTCATTTTTTCATTCAAGTTAAATTTTAACATATATTGAAAAAAACTAACTGTTTTTTTTTCATATGCTTCATACCATTTCACAATGAAGTAATGTAAGATAATAAACAGAAAAGAATATTGACGAGCTATATATATATATATATATATATATATATATATATATATACAATGGTGTGCAAAAATTAAGGACGAGACGGTTTTTTCAATATAACTTTGTACAAAAGCTTTCCAAATCAACACATTTAATACCGTAAGATCCCCAATACGTAAGGACATGTGTAATATGTAAGCAACACTTACTAAAAGAGAAATCAGAGGGATAAAAAGAAGCTTGATTGAAAAAGTAGCATGGAGCGCAATGCGACTGAAGGCCGAAACATGCCTGTGATGGGTGTCCAGCAAGAAACATCCGGTCTTTAGTAGGGGATATGATCTCCCCTGACTGCTAGGCAGGTTTCACAGCGTCTGCCCATGCTGAGAATGAGGGTGTCAATGAGTTGTTGAGGCATTGCTGCCCATTCGTCTTGCAGCGTCAATCGAAGCTCCCGAATCGTTACTGGTGGTAAGGTACGAGCTGCCAAGCGTCTGCCTAGAAAATCCCATACATGCTCGATGGGATTGAGATCCGGAGATCGTGCCGGCCAATCCATACGTTCAATATCCTCACTCTCTAAGAGCTGTTCGGCAGCTACTGTGGGATGACATGGTGCATTGTCGTCCATGAAAAGGAACTGCAGACCCATAGCGCCTCTAAAAAGACGCACAGATGGAAGAAGAATCTCGTTACAATAACGGGTCCCGTTGACTGAATCTGCGTCGAAGATGTGAAGGTCTGTACTACTACCAATCATGATGCCTCCCCAAACGAGAACACCGCGACCTCCATACCTGTCCCTTTCAATGATCGAGGGGTGATTGCGGCTTCCCCGCTCTCTCCAGATGAGTATGCGATGAGAATCGCTACTCAAACTGAATCTGCTCTCATCTGTAAAGAGTACTCGTCCCCATTCATTGTCTCTCCAATTCCGGTGTTCCTGGCACCACAGAGAACGCCTTCTCCGATGGACAGGCGTTAAAGGTACACACCGTACAGGGCGTCGTGCAAACAGACCACCACCGTGCAGTCTTCTGGCCACGGTAAAACGCGATATCGGTCGTCCAGTCGCCTGTGTCGTGTGTCTAGCGATTTCTCCCGCTGTCTGCCTCCTGTTTCTTCTGGCCTGTAAGACAATGTACCGGTCATCTGCGGGTGTGGTTCCTCGTGGACGACCACTACTGAATCCCCGGATAGCTGTTCCTGTAGTTTGAAATTGTCTCCAAGGTCGTGAAACGATGCTGTGAGCAATTCCGAACTCTGCAGCCACACTTGTCACATTGCGGCTTTCCTCCAACTTCTAATGATTCGACCTCGGGTAAAAGCATCCAGATGTCGTCTAACAGATTGATTATTCGCCATTTCTCGCTGAGGCAGCAACTCGGTGTGATTTTAACTGCTATACGGCGTGCAATCTCTTTGCCAGAAATACTGATCTTACACCGACAACATGCTTTATACTACTCAGACACTCCCCCATTACGTCTACCTGCATATCTGCGCATGTGCTACCGTACATCACCTTACTTAATCTCCTGATTGGTCTTTCTGTCCGTTCTACCTCTTCGTTCAGCTGATATGCTAATTTTTCGACTTCGTCCTTAATTTTTGCACACCAGTGTATACCGGGTGTCCACAATTAAACGACCCTACTTCAAAATTGTTTACAGACGAAACTATTGTTCAGAAAGCTGTAAAATTCTGTGTACGACATAAAGAAGGGATGGGAATTTGTTTAAACGAATAAAAAAATGAGTCTAAAATTTCGCCACTAGAGGGCGCTTTTGAATGAAGGCCACATTTTTTACCGGTTGTCTATTTGTATTTTATCGCTTTTTTATCCACCGGACACGGTAACACAATAACTGTTAAAAACACAATCTCTAAAATGATCTGCAAACTTTAATTAAAATTCTTTGATGACTAATTTTTAAAGGATTTACGTGAAGGAAGACGAAAAGATGCAATTTTTTCGACGTCACATCGCAACTGTTATAAAAGCAATAAACTTTCTCGGGAGATTAGTTTATTTTCACTGTGCTAGGTATTGATAATCAGAATGTCATTACGTTTACCAGATCGAGCGTTGATAGTAAAATTATTCTATCACAACGATAATTCCGCAATAGTTGCTCTACGGAAATTTCGGACTTTAAAGGGCATGCGAAAAGGTCCATTGACTGTTAAAAATCTTCGATTAATGGTAACCAAATTTAAAGAAACAGAATCGTTGAATGTTCGTCCTGGAAGAGGAAGAAAACCTGTTTCTACGGAAGCAATAGAGAAAGTTGCACTTCAGGTGGAAGAGGACAAAACATCCAACGTGCAGGCTAGTACAAGTGTTCGCCATGTGGCAGAAGCATTGGATCAGCCTGGTTCAACTGTCTAGAACAGGGGTGGCGAACCTTTTTGGGTCAACTTGCCATTTTTTCTAAAGAAACGTTTAGTGAGTTATAAGCGTGCCATTAAATAATTTTGACTTGTGATTATTGAAAAACTAATAAAACTAAATATGAGCAAATCAAAATTCTTTATTTAATACGAAAAAATACATTTTGCACTGTATAGTAATAAATGCTTTAGTTATACTTGTAATTTAAATTAAAATAACATTAGTGTGACTTCTGCTGTTAGTTGGTGTGGTGTGGTAGTTAGGAGAGGGGGTGCCAGCTCAGGTGTCGTCCACGTCACTTGACCATGGTTCAAAATTACGTGGTCCGTCGCCAAAAGCCCTCGTGTAGCTGAACAGTGCGACGTTAATATTCAATCAATCAATCTGCTGTTGTAGATTACATGACAAATAACTTATATCAGGATTATAAGATGTTATTTTTAGTAGAATGCATGCTGAATTAGATTCGTCTTTTAAACGGTTTCTAAGCGAGTCTTTGTTGTTATTTATCTCTGAAAATAATGACTCGCAGGCATAGGTAGATGAAAATATGGTTAAAATAGCATAAGCCAGCTTCTTCAAACAGTTAAATGCGTCTGGAATCGAATTCCATGTTTCCAAAATTTCGTTACTGGCATTTTTACTTATATTGCTCGTCAATCTTTCTGCTTCAATCAATTACAACTTTTTCCTTGTTTCAATAAACTTTTGAATCCATATTGAATTAGACTGGAAATCAATCAGTTGCATTTCAAGTTCTTCAATTTCCAACCAATCGAATTGAGACAAGTTCAGTTAATCAAACGAAATCACATCAGGGTACATAGTAAATCTGAACGTTTCCGATAATTCCTTGAATTGAGAAAATCTCAGAAAATTCTTTGATTAAAGAATCGATTATGGAAATAAATTCATCAGTAACTATTTCTTCATTTCGTTTCTCTTGGGCATCTAAATCTTTGATATTTTTTTTCAAGTTTGAGAAGTATTTGTAGTTTTTTTGTAATGATATCGTTTCTGAAAACATATAGTTTAGCTTCAAAAGCGCGAATGAGATCCATCATGACGATAACTGTTTTATTCGGGCCTTGAAGCATTATGTTCAATTCATAGAAATGTTGGCATATGTCTGTAAAAAACATAAATTTTAAAAGCCACATAATATCCATCAACTGTGGGTATATTGTTCAATTTTTCTCTCATTTTGTAGAAACAGTCTGATTTCTTCCAAGCAATCAGCAAATCTTTGAAGTACGTTCCCGCGGCTCAACCAGCAAACATTATTATACATAAGTAAGCCATTAAACACCGAATTGACTTCGTCTAACAAAGCATCAAACGTTCTTTTATTTAAAGCCTGCAACGATATGAGGTTGACTATTTTTGTGACTAAAGTTATTACATTATCAAGAGATGTTAAACCACTCTTTGCACATAAGGCTTGTTGGAGAATAATGCAGTGGCATTCAAGAATCGAATGTCCTACGTCTGTTTTAAATAAAGAAAATTAAACCATTTTTTTTTTTTTGCCTACCATATTTGGAGCACCACATCAGTGGTTACTGAAACAATTTTTTTCAAATCAATTTCTTTCTCAGCAAGGGAGTTTCTTACTGCTGTACAAATATCTGTGCCCTTTGTAGTTGTTAACAACGATGTTATCGCAATTAATTCTTCCTTAATGATGTTTCCTACACAATATCGAGCAAAGACAGCTAAACGTGCCGATTTAGTAATGCCAATACTTTCAAGACATAGCGATATAAAAGGAGCGGAGTTATAATGTCATTTTTTTTGTTGATCTGTAACATTTTATGCCAGTTTCAAGATTCTATCTTTTATTGTGTTTCTAGATAGAGGAACATCTTTGATGCGCTGAATTATCTTATCTTTATTATCAAAATCATGAAAAAGTGAGGGCACACATGCCAACCAAGCTTCCTTCAAAAACTCTCCCTCTTGAAAAGGTTTACCATGCCGAGTAATGGCATTTGCAGCCGAGTAACTTGCCGCACTTGTGTGACAATTTTTGCTTACATATTTAAACATCGACGTCGACTGTTTATTTCTGTCTTTTATTTCACTTGCAATTAATTATTTTTGCTCTGGTTCGCTTTTTTCACAAAAGGATTTGTGATTTGTTTCAAAATGCAGTTTTACAGACGATGTTCTGCATACCACTGTTCCAGAACATAAAACACACACCGCTTTGTCGCCTTTATTGATCATGCCATATTTCTCAGCCCACCAAGTTTGAAATTCTCTGCAACACTTACTATCTCGCACTTTTTTTTTTTTGCTGAACTAGCCATGTTAAATAGCAGCTAAAATCATAAATTTAACACAAATAAACTTTAAATGTACAGTTGTGTCGACGAAATTGACTATTCTATGTGCTCGCTTGATCACCCTCCAAAAACCTTTTCACTAACTGCGCACGACTGCAGGCTCATGCGCAGATTTATTTGTTTTAGGAAATTGAGTACTTGTACGGGATTTCTGTAGTGTCTGTTCTTTCTCTTTTGTCTCAGGTCATTAAAATTTGTAAAAATAAAGCAGTGAGAGTTACTTTATGAATTAGACTTACAAGACAAGAATTAGATCACATTAATAAATTAGATGAATACAAGCTGAACTATTAATGTAAACGTTAGAATATATTTTTTAACAACTTGAATATATTTAGAAATAGTTACATACACACACTATGCGTAGATAAACTTTGATCATTAGCAATTATAATACACGAAGTATTTAAGCAAGACATAACAAACGAGTCTGCTCCCCGACTTGTCGGCGTCGCGACGGATCACTCACGTTTTTGTTCATAATACTTCATAGTAAACTTAATTATTTTAAGCTAAAATGCAAATCGTTCTTGATCAATGGCGTGCCCGAAATATTCTGTCGCGTGCCATCATTGGCACGCGTGCCATTGGTTCGCCATCCCTGGTCTAGAAGATCATGCGAAACATCCTCCATTACTAACTATACAAGCTTCAACTTGTGCAGGAATTGCTTCCACGTGATTTCGAGACTCGACATCTGTTCTCTCTGCAGTTTCTCGCTCGTTTGGAAGTTGATTCAGAATGGCCTTGGAATATCCTCTGGACAGACGAAGCACCCTTTCATTTGGACGGTTCGGTGAATACTCACAACTGCCAAATTTGGGAAACAGACAATCCGCATTCCACCTTACAAGTTCCGCTACACTCACCAAAAGTAACGGTGTGGTGTGGGTTTTCCACGTCTTTTATTCTTGGCCCGTATTTTTCGAGGAATTAGGTGCTGGAGGTCCAGTAACATGTTCTATCACTGGACAGCGATATGCATCGTTATTACGGAATAAAATTATTCCGGATCTGCAAGCACATCAGTGCTTTTCACGCATAATTTTTATGAAAGATGGAGCTCCTCCACACATTACACGTTGTGTTAAGGACGTTCTCAAACATCACTTCATAGAAGAACGTGTGATCAGCCGCCAAATTCGTCATCTGTGGCCTCCCCGATCGCCTGACCTCAATCCATGCGATTTTTGGCTTTGGGGCCATTTAAAACAGCTGGTAAGTTGTGATCAACCAAGAACTTTACCTGATCTCAAAGACAGTATTTCACGACATGTTCTTAACATTTCCCAGAACACACTGCGGTCAACGGTGGAAAATGCTATCTTACGATTTCAAATAGTAGCTGAAAATGATGGTCATAATGTTGAGCATTTATAGTTGTAACAAAATTTGTAAACTGTTATAAATGTATGCTAAATATGATCTCCATTAAAAACGCCCTCTAGTGGCTAAATTTTGAACTAATTTTTTTTATTTGCTTAAACAAATTCCCATCGCTTCTTTATGTCGTACACTGAATTTTACAACTTTCTGAACAATAGTATCGTCTGTACACTATTTTGAAGTAGGGTAGTTTAATTATGGACACCGGTTTATATATATATATATATATATATATATATATATATATATATATATATATATATATATATATATATATACTGGACTTATAGCGGAGCTCCACAGGATTCAGTCTAATTAGTCTTAAATGGTCACGGTAGCCGAGTAGTCATGGTCACGACTTCGTAGCCGGCGAACTCGAATCCTAGTGCTACTGAAGACCCTCCGTATAGAAGAGCTCAAGTACGTCGAGGCTCTAAGCCCTTACGTTGATTTGGTGTGGAGGTTTGGAGAGTAGGGTGCCAGCTCAGGTGTCGTCCCTGTCACTTGACTAAGGTTCAAAATTACAAGACCCATCGCCAATAACCCTAGTGTTGCTTCAGAGTATAACGTAAGTTAAAATCAATCAAACAACACCACGTTGACGTGAAGACTATTAGATCCTCGGCAGATTTAACATACATCAGCCCCTCTACATCGTGGGTCTTTGGTCACACGAAAAGTCGAGCCCTCGTCAGAACAACGCCAGTCACATATTCGCGACCCATGACCACCCGATTACTCAGACACCAATTTTATAAATCAAGCTTCATTTTTTCGAAGAAAATATATATTTTGAATATATTTGAAAATGGAAATAAGAGTTTTCTCTAATTTCTTTAAATTTGAAAATACGTGCAATTGCTTCAGAAAAAACGCCTGTTTAATTAAAATATGAGTTTCAATGCAAAATTGCAAACCCCCTCATAAGCGCGGAATCCGATCTGAAGAGTAGTTGATAAATCATCTAAAACCAACCTTGGGTATGAATAATAGAACTCAAACGTTCGAGTGTGTGGGAATTACCTGAAACATCTCCCTCTTCTGATGGAGCCGCTATTTCCGCCTTTTCTCTGTCTATCCCTACCCCGACAATTCTTAGAAATTCAATTATAATGTGTTTTTTTTTTTTTGTTTCAAGTTCAAGGAAAAATTCTTCTTTCTGAAAAGAAATAGGCGGCCTTACACAGGATGTAGGAATACAGCTTCGGAAACATCTTATATTCTATGGGAAAATGTAACGTATAAACTATTACCGCTTTCACAGAATAAAAGCACAAAGACTTTTCCAAATACAAGAAAAAAATAAATAAACACACACAAGAACAGTAAAATTTGTGATTAAATTAACAGATTAAAAAAATCACTATTTGATTTTCCCGAAATCTCGATTGTGCGTGATTATGGGGTCCAGAACGGTCTCCCCATTTGTACCGCCCCTTAGATGAACCTGGTCGTCTGGAAAGTTGTTCAACTTCCCGCCAGACGGACTATTTCACCAATTATTTTTCTCAAATTCCGTGGTGATGAAACGGGTCAAGCGACTAATGCGAAAAATTGCCGTTTCATCTAATGTTCTTTCTATTTATTTTAATTTCGGAGAGTTACAGAATTCTCGCTAATTTCTTCTGTAAAGTTCCGAACAAAAAGAATATTTATTCCTAAGATTTTGACCTTTGTTCATTACAACGGAATACATTATTCCCGTGTGAAATTATTTTTTTTATAATCAAAAACATGTATCACATTTTTTCCTTTTAATTAAAAGCTTGGAACAATAAAAGAATTCTTTAAAATAGGAATTTATGTTCGGCAATATGAAATAAACCATGCATAAAATTAATTTCACTTATAGAGAATAGGGTAAATTACTGAATAATTTTAAATAAATAGTTCGGCATCTATAGAAATAATAAAACTGAATATATAAAGAGTACTTTTCGCACCCAAATAATATGTTCTGCGAAAAACAATTTAAGAAAGAAACAAAATTTAAGAAAGCAATTTAACCTTTTATCTACCAACGGTACTTATAAGTACCACTTATTTTAAAATTACATAGAATAACCATTTTTGAAAATACTCTGACGATACTGAGTAGGAATATTCTTTTAAATCTACTCTTTCAAGATATATGGCAGCACGGATTCTATGATGAGTATTTTAGCAGGGAAGGCAAATAGTTTTATAGCAGAAATTGCGTTTTCAGCGGATTGCAAAGATTGTCATTTTTGTTCCAAAAAAATAGTTAATGTCAAAAGGTAAGTGTCTTATATTTTTTAAATGTTAATAAAGACCTTAAAAACGTTTTGACTATTTATTTTAAGTGAACAGTGTGTATAATTAATTTTACAGTTGAATATACACTCAGGAACATTGAAAATAGCGACCCAAGAAGGAAGCTAAGTACAATCGCGAAACTTTGCAAATGAGTACAGCGTAATGTGATATGCAAATGATCCAAGTTTTGTGCCATTACGCATGCTCATACACGCCGAGGTGGCGCTACAATCAGGAAGAGGGTGCTATATAAGCCAGCGCAAATTCGAAGATTCATAAACGTGACGATTACCCGCCGATTGTAGGAAGACTTTGGTAAGCGAAGCATGCCAGATAAACGTGTTAGAAGACATTTCTCACAGTTAAGCGAGTTTGATCATCGGGATGAAAACTGCAGGCTGGTCGACGCGCCGTGTTGCTGCCCAGGTGGATCGTTCGGAGTGGGCCGTTAGAAATTGTTGGGAGCAGTGTACACGAGAAGGTACCCACGCGCGGAAAACCGGATCTGGAGCGACCAGGAAGACCACGAGGAGAGAGGATCGAAGGATCGTGCGGCAAGCACTTGTGGACCCCACAGTGACTCGTTCAACGATACGAGCAGACGTAGGCGTAGAAATTGTTCCACAAACAATTTCCAGACACCTTGCAGAAGCAAATCTTAAATCCAAGCGCCCTTTCCGTGCACTCCCTTTAACACCGGAACATCGGCAACTGCGTCTACAGTGGTGCCAAGCCAGATCAATGTGGAATGTCCCAGATTGGCAAAAGGTTGTGTTTAGTGATGAATCCCGGTTTGTTTTGGGGACAGATGATAACCGTGTACGGGTGTGGAGACGCCCTGGTGAGCGGTACAATTCCCCCCACACTGTTCTTCATCACACTGCCCGCACAGCTGGTGTAATGGTCTGGGGGGCCATAGCCTATGATAGCCGGTCCACTTTAATTGTGATGCGTGGAACCTTAACGGGCCAACGTTTCGTTGATGATATTCTTCGACCCCATGTAGGACCTTTCCTAAATGGTCTCCCAGGAGCAATTTTCCAGCAAGATAATGCTCGTCCGCATACAGTAAGAATTGCTCAAGACTTCCTACGTCATTTTCAGACTCTTCCATGGCCAGCCCGCTCCCCCGATTTGTCCCCTGTAGAGCACGTGTGGGATCAGCTAAAACGGCAGATGCCATCGTGTCACTCTGTACATGATTTAGAGTTGGCTGCTCAAGATTTGTGGGCCCGTCTGCCTCAGGACAACATAAGGTGTCTAATCTACTCAATGCCGGACCGTGTGGCGGCATGTATTGCAGCTGGAGGTGGTCCAACGCGCTATTGAAGTTGCCCAGTATTTGTGTCGTTGCACACCCTGTATTCGTTTAATTGTCTTGTTTTTGAGATCAAGTAAATCTCTCATCTGTGTCATTATGTGTATTAAATTTCATTTCAATCCGATGCTTTCTTCTTGGGTCGCTATTTTCAATGTTCCTGAGAGTATTTAATTAACGAATTAGCTCTAACGAATTAAATTTCCCAAAGTTGAGTATTTTGTTTATGCATATCCTTTAATTTTCAATGTAGTGATTAAAAAAAATATTGCATGAAAAAAACTGCAGTAAATCATAATGCGGTAGATAAAGGGTTAAGCATAATGAAAATTACACGAGCTTTTTTTCTATTATATATCCAAATCTTTTTTACCTTTTTTTTTATGCACTATTTTAAAATAACTCGGTACACAAAATTAACGATTTTTTTTTTTTTTTTTTTTTTGCACAAGTTGTTTATTCCGAAAAAATTTTGGATTTGTTCTCTTTGAATAGGATGATTTGATCGAATTTATGACACATTTTATGATGATGAAGAAGTTGATAATGACGAAGTCGCAGGTGAAAAGTTCAGCTATTAACAGCTGATTTAACAGCTGAGATCAACGTAATCTTAAATTTTGTGTAGCAGGATATCAAAAATTATATTAAGCAACTTGAGAAACCAAAAAAACTGCCGCTATATACAGTTACTCCCAAAATTGAGGGTACACCTACTTTTAAAACGGGAATCTACGTTTAGAATGAAAAAAATAACATTAAATGAGGGAAATAATTAAAACCTTTAAGCACAGATGCGTTTATTAGATCATAATTCATTATTTGGAATGATAAAACAAAATATTTGATAGTTTAAACATGCATATAATAACTCATAAAGAACATTAACAGAAATTAATAGCCACAAAATTGAGAGTACATGCATCTATTTTCCTGCATAAATCATGAATAATAAAGAGTTAATATTTAGTAGCATAACCTTTTGCTGATATGACAGCTTCCAATCGCCGAGGCATCGATTCCACAAGATGTTTTAGTGGTCTCGGGAGCAATATTCAGCCATTCTTCTTTCAATACCGATTTCAATTGTTCCTTGCTTGTAATTGGATGTCTTTGCACAGCTCTCTCAAGGTGGGGCCACAGATTCTCGATAACATTTAAGTCGGGAGACTGTGGAGGTGTATTAAGTTGATTCCGACAATGATAAAGCAGCCATTCTTTTACAACAAATGCAGTGTGCTTGGGGTCATTGTCTTGTTGGAATATAAAATTCGACCCCAGTGTGTCCCAATTTATCAGCACTTTCTTTCAAATTATTTTGCAGTATATTAAGATAAGCCATCTTGTGCATAATTCGATCAATGAATACTAGCTTTCCCACCCCCGACGCAGCCATACACCCCCAAACCATCACCGACCCACCTCCGTGCTTCACAGTAGGAATTGTGTATTTTGGGTGGTGTGAGGTATTTGGCTTACGCCACACCATACAACGACCGTCACTGCCGAAGATGTTGAACTTACTCTCATCGCTGAAAATGACTTCGTTCCAAAACTGTTGAGGCTTTAAAATGTGTTCTTTAGCGAATTTCAATCGCTTGACTCTATTCCTCTTACCAATTAAGGGCTTTTATCGAGCTACTCTACCATTATAGCCAGCCTTTCTTAGGACTCTTCGTACCGTTTCTACAGAAACAGATCGACCTAAGGTATTAGAGGTTTTAAGGATCAATCTTCACTTGTGATGTATTACTAACTCTTCGCTCGGTTATAGAGTTCATTAATTTTCTTTCTCGCTCTTCCTTCGTTATTTGCCAGCATACCAGTCTTTTTAAATTTTTGCAGGATTTTTTGGATGCAGTTAACACTTCGTCCAACTACTTTAGCACTATTCCGCAGGGATTTACCTCCATTTGAAAGTTTAATAAAAAGTTTTCTCTCTTCGATCGTCGTTTCCTTCCGATTCTCCATTTTAATCAAGGCATCAAATTATAAACACAAATTTGTTATCAGATAGCCTTTGAAAGCCTTTCCTTATCATAGATTTATTATCAAATTTCTATTTAAAAAATTACTGGTAGTTTTGCATAGTGATTAAAGAAGTGTACCCTCAATTTTGTGACACTAAAATAGTGTAGATTTTCTTTCGAACCTTCACACATATTTTTGTTCCAATCAATTTCCATATCTTACATTTAATGTTATTTGGAAGAGTAATGTTATGCTTTTTGAATGTACAAAAATGCGTTAATATAGCGTATTAATTTCTACACCTGGTGATCCGATGGTGAATTCGGAATTAAGTGTAATCTCAATTTTGGGAGTCACTGTATATAATAACAAACTTTGTAACAAAAAAAAAAAAAACTCCAACAAACGTCGCGTTTATAACAAACTAAATTCTTCATTTGAATCAAAGCCAACAGTTGTGCTAGAAATATCCGATATGTCTACTGATGATAGTATTTTTTTAACTAGTTCGTAATAAACGTGCCCGCTTGTTATCAAGCAGCGATGAATATAATTGTTAGTATTTTATATTCCGAATTTCAATTTGAATTTTTTATATGTTATATGTGCTTATATAGACTAAATTTTCACTGTACATTAATTTTTTGTAATAAAAATGAATTGTTTTTGTTTTATAAATATGTAACGGGGATTTCATTATTACTTTTTTGTACGGTTTTTTAGGAAAATATTTAGAGTTTTTTCATCTTGCACGATTTGTAGAACATGTCTCCAAATTTACCATATGGAGACTCGATTTACTCGATTTTTTTTGCATGGTTTTCTAAGGAACGTACCTACACACCATGTAAAAAAAAAAGAGTTCGGTGTACATTAACATCGTTGATAAAACGAGTGAAAAATACTTGACTAAAACACTCTTATGGGTACGAAATGAATCCAATTCTAATTCGAACTTCGATCGGAACACGTTTCTCTGGACAGGTCTCCCGTTTTCACGTTTCAGTTGTGTGGGGGGTTTGTGTCGTTTTTTTTTTTTTTTTTTTTGTTTACCGACAAGCTATAGATAAAAGCATCTATTTTATGACACCTTTGAGGTATTTACGAAGAAAAATATTCTTTTCAGAGCCTGCCTCTGTTTACTTCCAATGAGAATAAGAAAATAAATTCCCTTGCCTAGTGGCATAGATTCGGATCAATCCAAAACGCCTAAAAACCGCTTTCCATGTTTTAGAACCGAACAATAAAAATAATATGCAAGAAAAAAGTCAATTATAAAAGGAGGTAGATATACTTTAGCTTACCATTTCCAACTTTGGAAAATAAAAAATTGTAAATAAAATCTGATTAGATTTTTTCTAATATTAATAACTTCATTTTTTAATTGTATTAGTTTTAGAAGGCAGTTCTATGGTTTTCTTTTATTTTTTTCCTTAAAATAGTTTTATTTTTGTAATAATTCTTATTATTTATGCTCTGAATCCCCGTATAATATAAACACAAAACATACCGGTATTCCTCTAAAACAGGGATGGACAAACTTTTCCAGAGTACGGGTTACTTTTAATTTTTTCAATCTGTTGCGGTTCACTCAGTAGCGTAGGTGTGGTGATCTCTGAGAAAAAAAGGTCTGCAATATTTTTTGTTATAAATTAATAATAAATATGGAGAATACGTATAACTACAATACTACATATAACTACAATATCTGCATATAACTACAATAAAATAAACGCACACTTTTAAGACCGCTTTTAAAGCTAAACGCAAGATACAAATATAATAATATCAAATGATGCATTTGTTACGAAACAACTCAAAATACATTAAAAAATAAAACATTTTAATCTAAAGTTAGTGCTCATCATTATAGTCAGTAGAAGACTCTTAATCTCCATACTGTCAGCCAATCTTGAATATTTCAGTTTATATTTACTAACTGCTAATCTTCAGGCGGTCACCCGAGGCCACGGTAACCGAGTGGTCAAGGTATTGGATCGTGACTGGCCTTGTCACGAGTTCGAGCCCAGTACCACTAAAGACCCGCCGTGTAGGGCAGCGATGCACGTTAAATCTATCGAGAGTTCAAATGTCCTTCCGTTGGTGTGGTAGTTAGGAGAGGGGGTGCCAACTCAGGTGTCATCCACGTCATTTGACCATGGTTCAAAATTCCGTGGTCCGTCGCCAAAAGCCTTCGTGTAGCTGAACATTGCGACGTTAATATTCACTCACTCACCCAGGCGGTCACCCTAAAATGTCTTGGCGGTCCATCGGTCGACCACGATCGACTCAATGCCCACCCCTGCTGCAAAATGAGTAATATTGTTCCAAATCCTCAAAAATAGAGATTTCTATAAAATCGATTAATCGAACTCTAAAGAAACTTATTAGTTCTTCATCACTAGAAATAAAACTGGTTTCATGAAGAGAAAATCTTAAACAACGTGACATTCGCGCGAAATCCAGCTGAATAATTTTTGTATAACTGTTGCTTAGAAATACTTTTATAAAAATATATATTTGTGTAAAAACTCAGAATATATTAGCAAAATTTAAAATATAATCCTACTGATGTGGATTTAATTCAGATTAAAAGTTTCTTCAATCGTTTTTCTCCATTTAAATTTATTTTAAGAAAGCATATACAAACTTAATAAATTAAATTCTAAAAATTAATAAAATAAATCAATTAAATTAAATAACAGAGAGAGATTTTTTCAAAAACATTTAGAAAATAAATATATATATCATGATCGTTATTGATTGATGAGAAATATAGAGTATATAACAAAGTCCATTTTTCCTTTTCTCATATGATCATGTTATTCAAATATGTTTTTAGACTTGCTTTTTTTTTAATTTTCAAAATTAGGAAGCTGGATTTAAAAAAAAAGAATCCATAGTTGAGTGGTCATGGTCACGAACTCGTGGCCGGCGTTGCCTTTGACGAAATCTGGTGCTACAAAAGACTCCATGTAGAGGACCTGATTCACGTTAGTTCCATCTAGGATCAATGAGTCTAGACATCGGTGTGGAGTTGTTGATTGATTTTAATTTTCGTCGGAACACGAAGGAATACGAGGGCTATTGACAATGGAATTTTGAACCATGGTCAAGTGACAAGGACGACAACTGATCTGAGGCCCCTTCTCCTAGCTTCCACACGACACTAACGCGAGGATGTGTTAGAGCTTCTACATTTTAACACGCATTGGACCCCTATACATTGCGGGTCTTCAGCGGCACTAGTCTCGAACTCATGACACACCAGCCACGAGTCTGTGATCTTGACCACTAAGCCACCCGGGGTCACTGAAAACTCGAAAAATATCTCTTTTATAGCTACTCTTCCTCTGTTTATATATATTTTTTTGGAGAATTGCTCTCAATATATATTTCTTTTTCAATTCCTACTATTAGTTCACACTCTATAAATTTATCTTGTTCAAATTTTCAAACATTAATAAAATAAATAGCTTTGGGCATTCTATACAATGCCTAGACAAAGTATGTAATAATTCTCCTATTTCATACTTTGCCTAAAAACGTCAGGCATTCAGTACAATGCCTAGACCAGGGATGGCGAACCATTGACACGCGGCACAATATTTTGGGCGCACCATCGATCAAAACGATCAACCGCGATTGATTTTTCAATCAAAGAATTTTCAGTGAGATTTTCGCAGTTCAAAGAATTATCAGAAAGTTTATTATGTACCCTGATGTGACATCATTTTAAAAACTGAACTTTCCCCAATTCGATTGGATGGAAATTACAGAATTTGAAATGCAACTTATTAATTTCTAGCCTTGTTCAACAAGGATTCAAAAATTTATTGAAGCAAGGAAAAAGTTAGAATTGATTGAAACAGAAAGATTAGCACACAAAGCAATCTAAGTAAAAATGCTAGTAACGAAATTTTAAAAACATTAAATTCAATTCCAGACACATTCAACTGTTTGAAGATGCAGGCTCGTGCTATTTCAATCATATTTTCATCGACCTATGCCTACGAATCATTATTTTAAGAGATGAATAACATTAAAGACTCACTTAGAAAACCATTTGGCAGATGACTCCAATTCAGCATGCGTTCTGCTAAAAGTAACATCTTACCCAATCCTGATATAATTTATTGGTCATCTAATTTGTAACAGCAGAAATCACACTAATGTTGCTTTATATAATTTGAATTACACGTTTAACTAAAACATTTACTATTATAAAATACAAAATGTATTTTTCTGTAGTAAATAAAGAGCTCTGTGTTTTTTGTTAGTGTTTATTTTTATTATTTTCCCAATAATCACAAGTCAAAATTATTTGACGGCACTTCTATACCTCACTGATAATTTCTTTAGAAAAAATGGCACGTTGACTCATAAAGGTTCGCCACCCCTGGCCTAGGCATTCTATAGAGTGCCGGCATTTCATACTTTACCGGTAACATATACATGGGAATATAATCAATTCGGAAAAAATCAAGGGCAATGGGGAGGTTGCGGACCGGTGCCTCCCCCTTTGTGTTCGCAACTGACACTGAGTGGACTGCAACACCTTGAAAAAATTAGAAGTAGCCCGAACCCAGAAAAAGTCTGCCCACCCCTGTTGTAGAGGGTTCAATGCGAGGTATGAGATTGCCCTCAGCAGTGTAACTCACAACGAAATCTCGTGCTGTTTATGAGATCTTGGTATAATAAATCCTCCTCCTCCCTTAAAACACAGCTCCGGAAGTGCTCTAGAAAAGGGATGGAGAGCTGCAATTCCTCTGCCCAAAACATGCTTTATGGGATTCGGGTCTGGAGATCTAGATGGTCACACTATAGATTCCTTCTAAACATATATATTCTCAGTCGAAGATTAATGGACTGGCCAAAACGGCGCTATCGTCCATAAAAATGAACTGGAGGCCAACTGCCCTCCGAAGAGCCTTATCTTAATCTCTCCCATCCATATACCTCAGAGCAGCTCATATGCCTCCCCGAAAGCCACGCAACTGTGTGTGGTCGTCCAACACATCACACCGAGATCCAGAATATAACACCACTATTCCATGATGTGGGACAGATGGCACAGGGTCCCTAGTTCTCTCTATATGTGAAAAGGGACGTCTTAAGGCATGGGCCAACCGGGGTCAGGGCCTCGGCCACAATGGGGGTCTCGTCTCGTTCTGATCATGATTCAAATAATTTGAACGGTCAAATGTTATTCCTAGTCTTCGAAAAACTGGAAATTTCGGATGATATATCAACTGGCTATATGTGATGACCGTTTTCCACTTATAGGCCTAGGCCTACCACCATGCACCATCATTACTCATTCAGTCAAAAGGTCGAATCGGAAATCGGTCGAACAGGTTTGTGCAGTTGGTAGTCATGCACATTTAGTTGTTTCGGGTTATTGTTTTGTACGAATATTTGGCAAGGTATACTATTTTCTGTCTACTATGAAGAGTCATTGGTGGGACCCACATTTGTGTAGGGGCCCAGGTTAAAAATCAGTATTTAGACAGTCTCGAATCATTAGTGAAGAGAACACAAGTCCATTGCTCTTGTGTCTAAGGATGATGCTGTTCTTATTATGTTAGGTGGACTCGATCTGCTATGAACTGAAGGGAATGGGACGCTGACCATTGACCTTCTTGTCTAACGCCATGCCTCATTAAGCCTTCGGTAAACTGTAAACTCCGTTATTGAGGTAGCAGAAGGGGTGGAAAACTCATTTCTTAGTTGAGTAAGCTTAATGATTTCCTATCCATTATATGTGTCATTTCTCATCACAACTCTGGTTTTGTTTAGTTATACTTTTAATGTCATCTTAAGGACCTACGAAGCTATTTGTAGAAGCTATTCTTGGTCTTTTCCATTTTATTTTTGTCACGAATGGAGTAAAGTAGAACAATACAAGTAATGAAAACAGCTGAATCATTTTCTTTTGAACCGTAAAAGGTTTGTTTAAACTATTTATTCACAGAATAGCCCAAACTCCAATTTGGTATCAACAAAATCTTTCATCCTGAAGGGCCCTCTATCACAAATTCAACAGCTATTAATAAAAGTTCAATGGTGTGATTCAGTAGTGATTTTGAGGTAGCATGAGCCAAGTTTCGATAATTTATCTATCTTTTGGGTAGCAAAATTTTTAGTTTTTTTATTAACTTTTAATTAAATTTTTATTAATTTAATTAAACATTTACAACATGGAAATTTAACAGACTTTTTCTATTAATATTAAATAAAAATGAGATTTTTAAGCGTTTATCAGAATAGAATTCATATCATCATATCAGCTCACCATTTATTAAATATAATGGCTCCAATGACCGTGATTTTGGATAAACTGTTATATGTTTTCCTGATACTTTTTAATTTCTTTTATTAGTTTTGAGGCTTAAGGCCTACCTTCATTAATTAATTCTATTTGAACGGGGGGTATAATTCTATTCAGATACTGTCGCTGAATCTCTTGAAGTATCAGTTTCAAAGCGTTTTATATGTTCTATCAGGGACGTAGCTACCGCTGTATCAGCCGTATCAACGATACGAGACCCCCAAGCTACAGGGGGCCTCAACATGTGTATGCCCAAAACACAGTAAAATGTTATCATTACTCCCCATTAACAAACTCCCGTTTTCAAAAAAGGGCCCCAATGAATTTTGATACAGGGTGCCAGTGGTTAAGCCATAGCAAATAATAAACTGTAGCATTTTTTTTTAATATGGGACGAATACTTTATTGATATTCATGAAATAATTAGGTCAGCTGAAAACTATCCATTCCCATGCTACAAAATCACAGTTATTATTGTTAAGAAGATAGCGTTTATATTTTGATATTAAAAATAGTTTCCCTGAAAATTAAGAACTGTATCACTTAACTCGGTTGTCTAGAAATTTTCGAATAAAAAAATTTTTTCTTTAATTTTGAAAAAAGAAATTATAAGAAAAAATTATACGTTGAGATTCCATTTATATTAATATATCATGAATACTAACATAGTTATATCATAATGTTATAAATATTTATGAATATCGTAAATCACACAATGGTAATTAATTCTTCAAATCGAGAACTAAAACTTTTTAATAATTCTAAAAAAATGACGACATTAACTATAATTTTAGTCTCGTACAGTTATTCTAAAGAATTGAATTATTATATGCATCCTGCAAAATTATATATATACACACAGCTATGTAAAAATGAGTTTATATAGTATTGATTGCTCAATTATTTTAGCCGTTCAACTAATTTGCAGCTTTTTTTTGCTAAAAAGTGAAAGGTTTCCTTTATGCTAAGTAAAACATCCTTATACACATTTTCTAATCATATATAGCATGTTATATTCATTATTGTAGATAAAAATTTTCCTTTAACATTAAGATCTAAATAGGAAATTATTAAAAGAAGTTATTACTTTATCTGCTAAATAATCTCCAGAAATTCAATGTAATTAGAGAGAATTAAAATTCTAAAAATGACAATATCACAGTTATTTTTAACTTTTTGCTAGTTTTTCTGCCTTCTATGAGATCAAATTAAAAATATTATAAATTTCATAAAGTTGTGATTTTATTATATTCTTCTATAAGCCTCATATATGTAAAATAAAATATTTACAATGATAAGTAAAAAATACCTAATGTTAAATTAAGCTCATAAAATTTCTATAGTACGTCGAACACATTAAATATTTACAGTGCTTCTTAAAATAATTTTATGAAGTGGTAAGGCAGCACAATGAACTTTCTTCTCATTTCAATCACTTTTTTTCAGTCGCATGTTGTTGTTTTTTTAGCATTAACTTACCCACTAAAATTTCCCATGAACTTTCACCAAATGAGGCATCCTTTTTTGCGAAAACATTTAAGATCCCATTAATCACAAAAGGGGATCACTGAACCTTCCTGTCAATTGCTTATACGCGATGTCCAGTCTAAATTTTGCCGTGTGAAAATTTCTTGCAGGGAAGCTCAATTTTTCTTTTTTAATTACAACCTCCCATTGCTCCTTCGAGCATACGATGCCCAGCCATCCAATAAATAAAAGGTCATCAAAAAAATAGTCTATAGTTGTTTTCGTTCTCAATTTTATTATTTTAACTGATAAAAATATCTTGCTTTTTATTTAAAAAATAGGGTTTTCAATCTTTTAATGATAGTTTAGGGGAAAAAACGATGTGCCAAATACATTTACAAATTATGCTTTGTTGAATTATAGTATCATTTAAATAAAATATGTAGTATTGCGCTACATATTTAGATGTTTACACTACAGGTGTTAAATGTTTTTGAAATCACACACACACGAAGTTCTGACTTAAATGATAGATTATTGTGCTACTTAGGTTATGTTTTTAAATATATATGCATCATTTCCCACACATCGGTAATTTAGCAGAATAAAGTTCCCACTGCCCAAAATTTCCTTCAAACAGACAACTAATTCTTCATACAGCAACATCAGTGCTTACTCGTAATTTGGACACTGATCACTAAATTTTGTATATGGTTTGCAAAATTATGTTGAAACATTAGCTTTTTTCAAGTTATTGCCGAATTTGTAACTGCATGATTTAATTATAGCAGCGTAAAACTGACCGACTCCAATTTTTGGTCTTTTGTTGTAGTAATTGAGCTACGAAAAGTTATCTGTTAATTTTTTAAGTGCTCATCTCCTTTGAATCTAGCTGGGGATGTTGTTTTGAATAACACTAACGACACTAAATGTTAGTTACTGATTTATTGTTATTACCTTATGAATGAGGTTATTATTGAATGTTAGAGTAAACTTAGTATTAAAATTAGCTAAAACAGAGAAACATGTAATACGCTTTGTCCAAGCAAGTACAGTACACTGTGCTACTTTCTATAAACCCAAACTCAGTGGCACAACAGCCCATGAGGGTCAGAGCCTACTGTGCCCATCCCAGTATATGTGACAATTGGGTGCTGAGGTGTATGAGCAGATGTCCTGATCAGGCGATCAGTCTGAAGCGAAACCCTCAGTATTTAAGTCCCCAAGCAAGCTTGGTACTCATTTATCGATCCACTGCAATAGGAATGAAAGGTTGAGTCGACCTTGCCAAGCCGAAAATACACTCATGTCCATAAATTAAGTATAATTCAGAATTACACAGAAATTGAACTCTAAAATAAAAATTTCACTTGTAGAATTATCACACACATCTTGAAGAATATCCAAATTACAGGAAACTACCAGATGGTGCGGATAGTACGTCACAATGACGAGAGTGTAAGAGAGGGGTATATAAGGAATGGTGGCAAAGAAGTAAAATTCTTCACAGGCGCTTTAAAAGCCTTTCAGTGCAATAACCACATAGTTATGGCACAAAGGAAGCATTTGGATGATTTTTTACGTGATAGAATTATTGGATGACTGGAATGTGGACGTACCCAGCTGGAAGTATCCAAGGAACTTGGAATCACCCAGAGTGTCATCTCCAGGCTTTGACAACGATTCCAAGATGATGGTAATGTGAGTAGATGTTACCGCACAGGTCGCCCTCGAGCTACAACACCGAATGAGAACCGGTATATATATATATATATATTTGGCAGTTACTGCCAAAAGAAACAGACGGAGCACAGCATCAGACCTGTCTCGTCAGCTCTCTTCAGCTATCGGTACAACAGTTTCAAGGCAGACCGTGTACAGACGCTTAGGGCACATTGGTCTATATGCTCGTAGGCCTGTCAGATGTGTTCCACTTACCGCAACTCATTGTCGCCTGCGATTAACCTGGAGTAGAGAGCATGCATTGTGGACACCACAACAGTGGTCTTGTGTGATGTTTTCCGACGAGTCCAAGTTTAGTTTGCAGTCTGATTCTCGCCGGGCTTTAATATGGAAAGCGCCAGGTACCCGTTACCACCAAGAGAACGACATCGTTACGGTGGTGCAGGATGGCTCGTTTGGGGAGGAATTATTCTTGGTTCCAGAACTGACCTGCATGTTCAGAGTGTAACTATGACACGTCACATCTATCGGAATGTCATTCTGTAACAACATGTACGTTTGTTTCGGGGTGCCATGCGTGCTGAATCTCTGTTTATGAATGACAACGCCCGTCCTCACCGTGAAAACATTGTTGACGAATGCCTTCAATCGGAGGATATCACCCGTATGGATTGGCCAGCATACTCACCGGACTTTAATCCAATAGAGCATGTGTGGGATATGCTTGGCCGATGAATTGCAGCCCGTCAAATCTCTCCCACCTTTCTACCGGAACTTCGGAGGGCATTGCTTGATGAGTGGTGTAATATTCCCCAAGATCAGATTGATAATTTGATACTCAGCATGCCTAGGCGTTGTAAGGCCTGTATTGCATAGTCCGGGAGATATACTCCGTGTTAACCATCATACTAACCATGTTATACTGTTTTTTGTAAATAGGTTATTTTTTGAAATTTGCTCCAGGGAGTAAAAATCGCAATTTTTATAAATTATGTCAAACATATAGCATCTTTTTTGCTCTTTACCTTTTGTTTAATAAATAGACTTTACAAATAAGTCAAATTTGTTTTGCTTCTGTCTCTTCCTTTGCCTGAACTTCATTATCCTTAATTTATGGACATGAGTGTAGAACCCGGACCTGTGGTGTGGAAGCGCGATACGCTACCACTCTTCCACTGGGCCTTGCTACTTTCTATACCAATGTGTTAATATCGTTTAGATGAATACAATTTTTACTTTTCGTATTAATTGTACGACTTTTTGTATTTTTGATGATTTGAATGACTTCTGTGAGGAATAATATTTGTCACACACACACAGTCAAAGATATTTCTTCTCTTTCATTAGACACCACTTCACTTGTTTTTCTATTTTTAATTTTTGACATGTTGGTTGATAATAAAAGCGCAATTCGCGGTTATATTAAATGTAACAATTTACACAGTTGGCAAGATAGTCACACCGAAGAAAGTTTAAGCTTCATTTGTCAGCGTGTTAAGTACTCATTGGCTCAACTAAAGATATTTCTCGGTCGATTGATTGTTCGCACATCGAATCAACACATGAGTGATTAGCGATGGACCCCGTAATTTTTTTCATCGCGTTCAAATAACGAGGACGACATCAGGACGCTCTTCAGAAATTCTGATAAAAGACTAAAGGCACTTTGAAACATGGTCTGTATCTCAGTGGTCTTCAAACTTTTTAAACTCAGGAACCCCTAGAACTCAAAGGTGTTTTCATGGAACCCCTAGAACTAGAAAGTGTTTTCGTGGAGCCCCATTCAACAAACATACTTACAAGAATATATGTCAGAATAATATTTAAAGTAGATCATATATCATGTAGGTAATTTATAAAAGGCAATTAAGGTATCCGATTACGTGTTCGGAACTGTGATTTTAAAAAAGCACGTAACTGGATAATTTTCATGATATTTAGTGTTACTTAGATTAGAATGCATGTATAAAATTGTTTTAAGAACATTTTTACAAAAAAAATATATTTAAATACAATATTCCGGCAAAAAATGAACTTAAAAAATAACCTTTTTTCAAAATGTTCTCCTTTTGTGAAAAATGTTTCTATTATAATAATATTTTGCCTGTATATAGCTCAAACCTCTGTACAGAGGCTCAGCTGTGACTTTTGAAAAATTCACATTATTTTCAGAGTTACAACCCATTGAAATAATTATCGGCGTTTTTTTCTTGAAATTTCTCCCCTCTGTTGTCGTAAAACATGGATAAACCCACTTCTAAGTTATATATTTCAAAAGTTCTTGTTGGGCCTCTCTCTGTACAGAGGTCTGAGCTATATACAGGCAAAATATTATTATAATAGAAGCATTTTTCACAAAAGGAGAATATTTTGAAAATGGGTCATTCTATATTTATTTTTTGTCAAAATATTGTACTTAATAATTTTTTATTGTAATAATATTCTTAAAACAATTTTATATACATTTTCTAATCTAAGTGACACTAAATATCATAAATATTATCCACTTATACACTTTTGCAAAATCACGGTTCCGAACGTAGTGGAATACCTTAAAAGAAGCGTTGCATTTATTATTAAATTCTAATCTAATTTTTTAATATAAATTACTCATTAATAGTATTAATTTGTGATCCAAGTATCACCTACCCATGCTTTATATTTAGTAACTGGGATATGTGCTTGCTTTTTTTCACACAAATTGTCGAATTGTCTATTGAAATTATCTGTAGTCGCATTTTATACTCTGCGTTTGATTTGTTTTTATACTTTGCTTTTGTAGTCACTCACGTTGAGAAATATATTTCACTTAAACACAATACTCTGAGGGTCATTAAAATGTTTATAGTTATGTAAGAAATACTGTGTATTTTTCATAAATTTGCAGCATTAAATGTAGGAGCTGTTCTTGCTTAAATTTAGATTTTAACATCGAATATGTTGATGAATTATTTCCTCTCCTTCATTATAGGTGTTTTTTCCACAATTGCAAAATGATGCATTTTCCATTAGAAAATTCTTTAGTTATGCAATACACTATGTTAATTAACGAGTATAAAATTATTTCATGTAACACATGATAGTAAACAATAGAATATTCACAATTTAGTAGGAAGCATATATAAAGTAAAACATGTTAATATTTTTTTATCATATTATAAAAAGTGATGAGAAATAAAGTTTACTATATATAAATAAAATTTTCAGTTTAATGAATAGGAAGAGTTTTAGATACTTGTATATAATTATACAAACTTCAAAGAAATAATAATTTTCTATACATATTTATAAGTTGTTTTTTTCGATTTTTTTATTGCGACTTGAGGATCCCTTGGGTATGCCTTGTGGAATCCCAGGGTTCGGTGGAACATAGTTTGAAGATCACTGGTCTATATAAACAGTGCACGTGAAACTGCACAGTTTTATTACAACAGTATTGGGTAAACTACAGCCTACGGGTCAGATGTTGCCCATCTAGAGGCTCTATACGACTCAACATAGATTTTGAAACAATAATAAAAAAAATTGCAGTTTAAGCAATTAATTTAAAAGTGTGATGCAATATAGGAAAAAATTTCAATGGAAATTTTAATACTTTATGCATATTCAAAATACTTGTATAGTTTTGATAATTTATGAAGCATTTGTGAGAGATTGTGTGTGAAAAACGTTTGCATATAAAAAAAAAGGATTCCCCTAATAAATATCCATAAATTATGTAGATATACTTATTAGTTGTTTTACATTTAAATTTTAAAAAAAAAGAATTCAGTCACTATTTTATTTATTGTACTCGTTTTAAATAGTTTTCAGAGCATGGCATTTTTTTGAGTCTTTGTTGCGCTTTATGATAAATTATACTGGTCCTTCAAAAGTTTTTATTTTCCTCACCCTCTTGGTCAGCTCCTAAAAAGGTTTGTCCATCTCTGGGTCATTACATTCAAGATTAGATGACTCAAATTCCTCTGTCAGTTCTGTTTAGAACGGGATGAGCAAATAGCGGTTCACGCGCCACATGCAGCCTAGCAAGACAGTCAGAAAGGGTGGCAGGGTACATTTGTCTCGATAAAAGAATTCTAAAATTAAACAAAGTTGCTGCAATAAATGATTTGAAATTATCATAGTAAATAAGTTGAATAAAACTGCCACTCTATTTTGTTTAACTTATACACCCAACTCTTTGCACGAATTTTTTGTTTTAGCACAAATTCCGAAAAATTTGTGTTGTGGATGTATTCTTTGGATGAGGATGATTTACTTGAATTTATGACAGTTTCTGATAATAAAGAAGTAGAAGGTGAAATTCAGCTATTAACAGCTGATTTAATTCGTGAGGGCTTGAAATTTGCTACAAATGTCGAACATTTTCTTACTCATGATCCTGAGATAGAGTGTGCATTAAAATTTCAACGTAATCTTAAGTTTTGTGTAGCAGGATATCACAAGAATTATATAAGCAACTTGAAAAATCAAAATAATAATAATAATAATAATAAATGAAAAATCAAAATAAAATTTAAAAAAAAACAGTCGCTAATAACATACTTTATAACAACAAAAAAACTCAATTGAGGCCGTTAACAACGAACGAAATTCTTCATTTGAATCAAAAGCGACAGTTGAGGTAGGCATATCTCACACATCTACTAATGATAGCATTTTTGATCCCGTTCGTAATAAACGTGCACGCTGGTTATCAAGCAGCGATGAGTAGTTGTTCGTAAAACAATTCCTCATTTCAATTTGAATTTTTATATGTTGTATGTTCTTATAAGACTGAATTTTCATTGTACACTAATTAGCTTCTTTGTAAAAAAAATTAATTGCTTTTTTTTTATAAATTTGTAACACGGATATTATTATTACCTTTTTTGTGCCTGGTTTTTCGAAAAAATAATAAGAAACACGGATACTTACACGAATTTCTAAAATTGTGAAATCTATCCCCAAAGTTGCCATAGGTCGCATGTATTTTTTACATGATTTTTTTTTTTTTTGCACGGTTTTCTAAGGAATGTATCTACCATGTAAAAAACGAGTTGGGTGTATTTATTGATTTTTGAGGAACAATTTATACCTTTTCTAAGATGAGAATTTAACTAATGAATGCACTCATTTAAAAAAAATGGCTGTTTTCCGGTATCCTCCACTTCCACAATGAAACTCGAGCTTCAACTTCAACGAGCTGAAAACTTCACAACACTCGAGCCAAAACAAATGACGCACCCCTGGTTTAGACATGTGGGTGTAGCTACTGCCGCATTAATGACACGGGGCCTCCAAGATACAAGTGCCCAACATGTGTAGCTATTGTCTCACTAACAGGGCTCTCATATCTGAAAAAGGGCCCCGAAGGAATTTTGATACAGGCCCCCTCAGAGCTAGCTACAACAGTGTGTTCTATGCTTGATTCGATCAACACTTTGAGGTAAACATGTTTCCTTCTCCCTGATTTAAAAAAAAATCAACTATCCAAACTTTTGGCATTGTTCTTCTAAGATTTTTCACCGAGATCTCATTGGATTGAGGACAATGAAATTCGTATCATTATTATTAAAAAAGGATTCACGTTTTTTCTCTCTTCAGTTTCTTGAAATGTTTCTCATTGTACACTGCTGGCCACCGTAAATGCAACACCCTGAAGGTAGCATGCAAATAACATGAAATATACAACATGAATTAGCGGAGGTGAGATATGCAAATGATTAGAATTTCAGCGCAGACACACATCACGCGCGCCTGTGGCGCCACCTCAAAGCGCTATTTAAGGCTTGGAGATTTCGACGATTTCAAGTTCGGCAATTGTGTTTTTCTTGTGGTTTTTTCAAAAAACGATCAGTTATGTCTCGTTGAAAACAGCGATACAGCTTTTAAACAAGTATCCGAGTTCGACAGAGGAAGGATAGTGGTCTACCGAGATTGTGGATTATCTTTCAGGGAAATCGGTAGTCGTGTTGGACGAAACCAAGCAACTGTAATGCGGATATGTGACCATTGGATGCAGGAGGGTCCGACGGTCCGACGTGGTCGATCGCATTCACCTCAGAGCACCACTTCACGGGAGGATAGGCAAATTGTGCGCATGGCAGTGACGGATCGCTCAGTCATTTCACGAACCGTAGAACAGCACATTGAGTCTGTAACGCATCATTCAGTGTCTGCGCGTACCATTCGACGCCGTTTACAGAAGAGTGGTCTGTCCACAAGACGTCCATTGCTTGGTCTACCCTTGACGCAGAACCACAGACGTCTTCGCCGCCAATGGTGCGATGAAAGAAGGAAGTGTGTGGCAGAATGGAATGAAGTTGTCTTTACTGGCGAGTCACGCATCTGTCTGCAACACCACGATGGTCGGATTCGAGTCTGAAGACACCGTGGAGAGAGGATGCTGAACAGCTGCGTTTTGCACCACCACACTGGTCCTGCACCGGGTACTATGGTATGGGGCGGTATTGGATATCACTCTCGCACTCCTCTAATACGCATTGCCGGTACTTTAAACATCTCCGAGGTGATGGAGCCAGTTGTCCTTCCTTACCTTCAGGGCTTGGCCATAACCGTATTTCAACAGGATAATGCGCAACCACACGTGGCACGCCTTGTCCAAAGGTTCTTCGTCAATCATCAGTTTGAATTGCTTCCCTGGTTGGCTCGCTCTCCGGATCTTTCACCAATAGAAAACATGTGGTCCATGGTTGCTCAACGATTGACCCAGATTACACCCTCAGCTGCCACTCCAGATCAACTTTGGCAACGTGTGGAAGCTGCTTGGCCTGCTGTACCCCAAAAACACATCCAAAATCTCTTTGAATCAATGCCGAGGCGTTTGGAAGCAGTGATCTCCAACAATGGCGGCTACTCTGGCTACTGATTCTGGCAGGAACCTCACTTCACAGAAGTCTTTAAATTTAATCATTTGATACTTGGTCAACATGTTATCTACAAACTAATTTTTGTTGTGCTATCTCTTGTCTTTCTTGGTGTTGCATTTACGGTGGTCAGCAGTGTAATTCGTTCGGGAATTTTTTTTCGTTAATTTTAAAGCACTAAAAAATATTATTGCGTTTTCTCATTTTTACCGGTAATTACCACAATACTTGTTTCTAAAAACTTTCTGCTTGAACAGTACTCTGTGAACTCTCAATGCCAAAATAAAAAATAAGTACTGAGAACTTATCAACCATTAGACAAAAACTCCAATCTCACTAAGCGAAAAAATAACGTTTAAATAAAATAAACACCACAAAATAAAAGTAAATGTAAATAAATTTGAAATGTACACAATAATCAATAAACTTAACAAAGCAAAGTTTTTGCTCAATCTCACCCAGCATTTGATTTACCAATCAAATGTTTCCTAAGGTATCCGACTTCCCTAAAATTACGATATTTTTTTAAAAATTGACAATTTTTGAAGTGAAAACTTCTTTAGCCGCGTTGGGCACTTTTTGGAAGGGAGAAATCTTATGGGTTCGCGTCACCGACATGCTCATGATTGACGCACGCGCAGTGTGCTGTGCGTCTAAGACACTTTTTGGATGGGTGAAATCTAGTGCGTTTGCTCCACTTTTAGTCACTATAGCAGTATATCTGTAGCTATACAGCTGACGTATAGTGCTGTGTATACCTTATAAATGAAATTGAACGGATTTAGTGAAAAGTTCAATGTGTATATACTGTGCATTGTTGAAATAGTGTTTTTGTTTGATTATTATTTGAATCGTTTAATTGTCTCTATTGTGCACTACAATAGTGATGAGTACTAAATAAATATACTAATATTTTTAAGATAAAAAATAAATAATAGAAAATTATTTTAAATACTCGTATTTAATTTTTTTTTCGTTTGAAAATGTTATATTATTTAGAATTATTTTAAATCTTCGTATTTATTCTGACGTTTGAAAATTTTGTATTAGTTATTTTCTAATATTTTTTTTTAGCCTCTGCAATGCATCACGCCATCCGGGTTAGTATTTCACAGTGGCTTAGACACATTTTCTTACTACCTTGGTAAAGCAGACTTCTAGTTGTTCAATTATATTTTTATCTTGGATTTTGAAATTAAAATTTTATAAAATCTAATAATAATTTAAGATTAATGTGTCGAAGTTTAAAATATGGTTATTAATGCAAAACTATAGTTTATTACCTTATATCATTAAAATCTTTAGTTTAAAATAATGAAAACGCGCTCCGACTTTAATTTCATTAAATATTTTATTTTATTTAAAAATTTATGTTTTGAAATCATTATTTATTAATTTAAATTGTCAAAAATAAAATATGTGCTTTGCTATTTTTTGCAAAATGATTATCTATAATTTTATATCGTTCGATTTTATTATTAGAAATTTACGAAAAAATATTGTCATGGAATTAGGGTTCCAGCAGCAGACGTAGCTATTTATCACAATACTCAAGGTACGTCACACATCATTGCTTCACATATGGACATACATACTAAATTCACTAGAAGCGTTGTGTTAATGTTTCTGATATAGGCGAAATACACTGGTGTGCAAAAATTAAGGACGAAGTCGAAAAATTAGCATATCAGCTGAACGAAGAGGCAGAGCGGACAGAAAGACCAATCAGGAGATTAAGTAAGGTGATGTACGGTAGCACATGCACAGATATGCAGGTAGACGTAATGGGGGAGTGTCTGAGTAGTATAAAGCATGTTGTCGGTGTAAGATCAGTATTTCTGGCAAAGAGATTGCACGCCGTATAGCAGTTAAAATCACACCGAGTTGCTGCCTCAGCGAGAAATGGCGAATAATCAATCTGTTAGACGACATCTGGATGCTTTTACCCGAGATCGAATCATTGGGAAGTTGGAGGAAGGCCACAGTGTGACAAGTGTGGCTGCAGAGTTCGGAATTACTCACAGCATCGTTTCACGACTTTGGAGACAATTTCAAACTACAGGAACAGCTATCCGGGTGTTCAGTAGTGGTCGTCCACGAGGAACCACACCCGCAGATGACCGGTACATTGTCTTACAGGCCAGAAGAAACAGGCGGCAGACAGCGGGAGAAATCGCTAGACACACGACACAGGCGACTGGACGACCGATATCGCGTTTTACCGTGGCCAGAAGACTGCACGGTGGTGGTCTGTTTGCACGACGCCCTGTACGGTGTGTACCTTTAACGCCTGTCCATCGGAGAAGGCGTTCTCTGTGGTGCCAGGAACACCGGAATTGGAGAGACAATGAATGGGGACGAGTACTCTTTACAGATGAGAGCAGATTCAGTTTGAGTAGCGATTCTCATCGCATACTCATCTGGAGAGAGTTGGGAAGCCGCAATCATCCCTCGAACATCATTGAAAGGGACAGGTATGGAGGTCGCGGTGTTCTCGTTTGGGGAGGCATCATGATTGGTAGTCGTACAGACCTTCACATCTTCGACGCAGGTTCAGTCAACGGGACCCGATATTGTAACGAGATTCTTCTTCCATATGTGCGTCTTTTTAGAGGCGCTATGGGTCTGCAGTTCCTTTTCATGGACGACAATGCACCATGTCATCGCACAGTAGCTGCCGAACAGCTCTTAGAGAGTGAGGATATTGTATGTATGGATTGGCCGGCACGATCTCCGGATCTCAATCCCATCGAGCATGTATGTGATTTTCTAGGCAGACGCTTGGCAGCTCGTACCTTACCACCAGTAACGATTCGGGAGCTTCGATTGGCGCTGCAAGACGAATGGGCAGCAATGCCTCGACAACTCATTGACACCCTCATTCTCAGCATGGGCAGACGCTGTGAAACCTGCCTAGCAGTCAGGGGAGATCATATCCCCTACTAAAGACCGGATGTTTCTTGCTGGACACCCATCACAGGCATGTTTCGGCATTCAGTCGCATTGCGCTCCATGCTACTTTTTCTATCAAGCTTCTTTTTATCCCTCTGATTTCTCTTTTAGTAAGTGTTGCTTACATATTACACATGTCCTTACGTATTGGGGATCTTACGGTATTAAATGTGTTGATTTGGAAAGCTTTTGTACAAAGTTATATTGAAAAACCCGCGTCTCGTCCTTAATTTTTGCACACCAGTGTATACGTTGCTCGTTGCGATTCCGAGAATGGGCAATACGTATTAATGGTTGAAGTTTATATTACGCCTGGAAAATATATGAGACAGATACAACAATTTTTATTCGAAAATTTCAAGATTTATACAAAAGAAGTTTCTGAAATACTCGAAAAAAGATTTGGCGAAAAATATGATAATGTGCCGATGATTTTAAGTGGAGACTCCAATATTAACTTTGCAGATGATAAAAATCTACCACTAATTGAATTTCTAAATGAAACACTTAATTTAAATATTCCAATGATCGAAAACTCAATACTACAAAATATTAAATGACGATCGATGCGGTTTTTACGCGATACTTATATAAATTTCAATCAAACATTTTCCTTTCTTACTTTAGTTGCCATAAGCCTGTTGTATCTTTTTTAGAACAAAATGAAGTAATTGAAAGTACAAAAAGTCTAAGCATTGTTGAAATTAATGATGGCAGTGATTCAAACAATTAAAATAATGTTAAAAATCAAGTACATTGAAATTTAAGTAAATACAAATACTATCCATAAATAATATGATTGTATATTAATTGTTATTTCAATTGAATAGTATTTATATAATTTGTCTTGATCTTGTACAGCCTGTAATATATTTGAATAATAAAAAAAACATATAAACATATGCTTATAATTGTTGCTCTTAGTGTCAATAGATGTAAAAACCAAATTGATTTTGATAATTTTAATTCAAAAATTAAAAGTTCTAAGTTTTCACTTATATTGGCAGTCTCTATAACTGCCAGATTTTTTTAATGATTCTATTTTATAGGCCATCTTATTAGCTCTATAAAAATACCAAGTTTTTTTCCATTCACCAGAACAAAAACTGAAAGTGTTTTAATTAAAAGCAGGTGCCATAGCTTTACATAAGATGTTAAACTTTAAAATGCGTTTTACTCGAAATGTGTTTTTTCTTTCGAAAAGCTCAAACGGGGACAGCGATTGCTCAAAAAGATTTAAAAATAGTTTGCTGAAATTTTTTGTATATGTTCAGTATAATAGTAGAAATATTTTAACCTTCAGATTTATCAATCACTGTTTTATTACAAAATTTTCAGTTCTTAATGTGAATATAATCACTGTTTTTTTAAAGCAATTTCATATAAGCTAAAGTTCTTATAACTAAGATAAAGTGCTCTAGTTTTTGTAAAAATATCTATTATCCTGAAGGTCATTTCAAAAAGGAATAGCAAAATAATACATCAAAATTGAAAAATTGGGAATTAGTTCATTTACTATTTGCACAGAGCGAGCCCCGTTTACGTAATTTTTTGTCAATTTTTACCCATTTAAATAATAATAATTTATTTTCTATTCTTAATTTTAGTCTTTTTTTCTTAAAATTTACTAAATAAATTTAAAAACCACAGAAAAATCTCCATATTTCCTTTTTTTTTTTTTTAAAAAAAATTAGTCGCAAGTAGTCGGATACCTTAAGGTAATACAATTTTATTTGAAAAAAAAAAAAAGATTCATCTGCTTTTTCGCAATGTACTATTTTTTTAAACTACATAAGCTCAATAATATATTTTATTGATATTGAATCATTATACAGCTAAATTTTAAATGAATATAGCAAAACGCATCAAATTTAAAAATCAATAGGTTTTTTAAAAAATGCTTTCGAGATGCCGCTACCAGTGCTGCCAAAATCATGGAGGGTGCTAATAAAACCTAACTGTGTCTGGGACTCTCCTGGTGGTGCTGCTGCGGCTGAGTGTAGATTATTGACGACATGACTGCCTTTGTGCTCATTTGTATCGTTTGAATCTGACTGACTCCCCCTTTTGTGTTTTGTGTACTTCTGAGGAATGTATTGTGAAGAAATCTTGGTGAAAGTTCGTTGACTATAATCACCTGATGGCTAATGGCCTGTCATTTGATAAATAAATAATAAATGTGCATCAAATATTTATTTATAATATTTATCCCCAATAATATAATATTTCTCTAGGATAAAAAGCAAATGCGCGAACTGAGAACAAGTTGCTTGAAATGACATTTTTAGGGTGATTGATGGTACAAATGAAGAGTAATGAACCTTACAGAGTACAGAGTAATGAACCTTAACCTTAATGTTATTTCGGTATAGTTCAGAAATTTGTATATTAGAGAACATCATGCAAAAAATATGACTCAGAAATTTAATTTTTTTTTTCATTAAATTTGTGCTCATCTGGCCCACCCGTACTTCGTCATGATTTAATGGTGTGAAGGAACCAAGGGAAAAGCAAAAAGTTTGCTTGTATTTCAGTTTCTTGTTAAATCAACTGTGAAGAGGACAGAACGATCGATGGGGGTAAAAGACAAATCTTTTTTTAAATTTATACAAAAACTAAGCGAATATATTTAGTTTACATAAGTTGATAGCGTGAGACATTGATATATGTTT
The DNA here is from genome assembly GCA_019973935.1 of Trichonephila clavipes. NCBI lineage: Eukaryota > Metazoa > Arthropoda > Arachnida > Araneae > Nephilidae > Trichonephila > Trichonephila clavipes. Next base: position 236,813 of record BMAU01021198.1, read on the forward strand.
CAGGCATCAATGATTTCAAATCAACAAAATTTCGTTGTCGATTGTTTTTACGAACGATTACAACGGATGCTGTTTTTCCTTTCCAGTTTTGTGCTTCTCCAAAAATGCGAGTGGTATTTTAATTTTAAATACACACCTGCAAGAATAGAAGCCTTTTATTTTCATACGCATTCTACAGTCGAGTGAACATTACATTTCTTGTCTTTTATATAGTCAAGGTCAGAATTGAGCTTGCAGTTTGTGAAAAAAAAAAAACTTGGTGTGCGCATTTTCGACGAAACGAAGTAAATACAGTGGATATGTAAATATATTAAAAAAAAAAAAACAACACTGTTATAATTTTTTAAAATTTTAATGTTATATGAATCTGTTAATATGTTGATAAAATTTGATTAGTACTTGGAATTACCTTCACTTTAATTATTTCGGTTGCAAAAGTATTTATTTATAATTGAATAATAAAATTATTTCTCCATAATAAACGATAACATTGTTTTAAAAGAAATGTGACTTTGATTCATTTTTCCTGGAGAATATCTCAACTATATTGTAGAACATTTGATTTGTTTTAGATTTGCAGTTATTACTCAAAAATGTCTTAAAATTATTATTTAGCATATAGCGTTAACAGCAAAAATTTTACTTCTTGAAGCAAGAATATTTTTTTAATTATTTAATTTAAAAAATTAATTTAAATTTTATTTCAACTTAATGAAAAACGTTAATTACACCGATATCCGTATAAATTGGCATTTACGTGGGAATTTTAAAATTTAATGCGTGAGAGAAATTTAGTTTAATTAAAATAATTAAATTCAAATTTAATTTAATTTGAACTAAATGAAAAACTATTACTACGATGATATTCATGTACATTAGAATTTTAAAGGAAACATATTTGCGTAGGAATTTATGTGTCTGTTTTTAAGGCAGTAAAAACCAAAACAGGAATTTTTAATTTACACTAATATTGGATTAGAGTTATTTTTCTAATATGTTATGTGATTATTTGTAATTTAATACGAAGAAAATTTACATTATTATAATTATTGTTTGTTGGAATCAGTTTAAAATAATCTGTGTAATATTTGACATTAGGTTCGAATTCCTTTTTCTTTTTTGGTAAAAATTGAAAGAACATCAATATATCAATATAAATAACAGGATGCATTATCAATATAGTTTGTTCATAAAATTGTAAATCGATATTGTCAAGATTATGACTTACTGGACCACCTTGTGGTAAGTAAGCCTTTAACTTGATTATAGAGATTTCCTTTATAATAAATATAATACTCTCTTGTAGAAGGTCTAACAAGTGAATTAAATTTAAGATAGATTATGACACTTTATTGAGTTTAAATTTATTACAATATAATAATACTATTAAACTTATTTGTATCAAAAAAATTTTTAAGTATTTTAATCCCTTTAATGCCATCATTAGTATCAAGAGAACTGAAAAGATTTTAAAAAAATTATATATATATATAGGGAGAGAGAGACACACACACAGAGAATATATAACATATTTTTTGACCCTATAGGTGATCAATAATTTCATTAGTATATATATGGCTTTTCATAGCAATCTGTACAACATTTTGTACTATTTTTTCCTGGTTTGCAAATCAATATTTTAAAGACATTTCTAATTCCTCTGAATATACACATTTATATATTATAAATATATTTCAATCTTATAACATATGCTAAACGAAAAATATGTCTGTGCATGCTAAAATAATAAAATAAATTTGATTCTTTTTTTTTTTTTTTTTTTGTATATCAATCTATCTTTGTCTAAATTCTTAAGACTGACTAGAAAATAATAACGGTTTATTTTTTATCTTTATGTATAATTTTTAGCTTTTAATGAAATAAATTGTCTATACAAATATTTCTTAAAATAAATCTTTCTCAGAGAAGGATCTCTGAATTTTTTCTTTTACAACTTTATTCAGCTGAGAAATATTGTCTTGTGAATATACTTGTTACTGATTTTCGGCAATGAGATGCAACTAGAGTAAAAATTTAACAATTTATAACAATCCCCTCATATTTCAAATAAGATTTACTGTTTAAGCATGGATTTATATTCACTATTCTTTTCTCTTTCCATTTTATTTAAGTTAAATGGATCAGATTCATTCTTTAAAAAATAGACGAAATTGCATTACTCTCTTGAAAAGAAAAGAATATAACTGTCCAAACTGTCAGCATTTGTCGTTGGGTGAACTAGTTTTTCAGAAGATGAGCCTAAAAGGGGAGAAAAAGCGCTAAAATCAAGAAGAGAAAAAAATTAGTACCGGGATAAAAATTAATGATATTCTTTCGAAGAGAATGGTTTTGTGCCTGGACGTGACATTGAACGAAAAAGAAAAACAGAAAACACGTATTTTTCGACTCCTGCGATGGATCAAATAAAACTGGCACTGAAAAGACTGCTAACTGTTCCACCGATTCCCAGTTCTGTAGAGAAATGTAGGGAAATGGGTTGAAAAAAATTACAGATACTTGTTGATTACCATTATTATGCACTGAGCGAAAAATATTGTTTCCAGATTTGCTTTAATTATGACGAGAATTAATAATACCAAAAAAAATTTTAATGGAAAGATTTTTCCCTAAATGTGAGTTATTAATGTTAACCCTCTGACCGGAGCATCCGTCTTTCAGACGGGAATGATTTTACTTTGATCCTATTGATCAGGGGTGTCCAATAGAGTCGGCCCGCCGACTCTTTTTTAAAAAATTTTAAATATCAGTTTTTAAATTTTTTTCATTTTGAAATTTATTCGAGGGGAAATTTATTTATATATATACACTCTGTCGCAAAAAAATATATGCACCCAGAAGAAATCAAGCTGCAATCACGAAACTCGGCAAGAATGTAGTCTGGTAAGAGATATGCAAATGATTAAAATTTCGAAGCCAATGAGACAAGGCTAAGTGTGCTATGCGCATATTAGTTGCGCAACTGGGAGAGTTTAAAAGTATGAGTACGAGCGCCGTACGGCTATCCAAACGAATCTGATGACTTTGATAGACGATATTGCGACTTAGGATGCCTCTAAGACGTAACCGGCGGCAGTACGAGCAGCTGACGGACTTTGATAGGGGCCGTATAATAAGCCTCAGAGAAGCAGGTTGGTCGAATAGACGTATCGGCCGCCACCTCGGTCGGAGCGATATGGTAGTTGCTCGGTGTTGGCAACAGTGGATCACAGAAGGTAGAGTGTACCGTCGCGGAGGGTCAGGACGTCCCAGGAACACAAATGATCGCGAGGATCGTGCAATCAGAAGAGTGGCCACTTCGGCACCAACAACGTCGCTAGCATCGATTCAACGCCACTTACCTCCTTCCAGACATCCAGTGCCATCAAGAGAAACCATAAGGAGACGACTGACCGAAGTTGGCTTGAGGAGCCGACGTCCGCTAAGACGCTTACCACTGACCCACATCATAGGCAGTGTCGACTGGATTTTTTGCCGACCTCGGGCAACTTGGAGTGTGACAGACTGGAGACGTGTCGTCTTCAGTGATGAATCCCGATTCAGTCTCGGTGCTGATGACCACCGCACACGTGTCTGGAGGCGCAGCGGCCAGCGGTCCGATCCGGCATTTATTGTCGAGCGGCATACAGCAATTTCACAAGGTGTGACAGTGTGGGGAGCAATTTCTTGGGACACACGATCATCTTTAGTGGTCCTTCAAGGCACTTTGTCAGCTCGCAGATACGTGGACGATATTTTAACGCCGATTGTGCTACCCATGCTATCAAGTCGCCCAGGTGCCATTTATCAACAAGATAATGCTCGTCCACATACTGCGCTACTCTCCCAACAATGTCTTCAAGGATATGACGTCCTACCATGGCCTGCCAGGTCACCAGATCTTTCGCCAATAGAGCATGTCTGCGACGCGCTGGGAAGGCAACTGCAGCCGTCTCGAGATACAGGAGAATTAACTGCGCAGATGCAAAGACTATGGCAGGATCTTCCACAGGGGGTCATAAGTGATCTAATTAAATCGATGCCACGCCGAATTTCGGCTTGTATAGCTGCCAGAGGTGGCTTTACTAGTTACTGATTTTTAACCTTTTGCAAGCTGTAACCGCTTAATAAAATGATATTTTGTTCTGAATTTTTAATCATTTGTTTATTTTCATATACACTACATGCATACCAAATTTCGTGAATGTAGCTCAATTTCTTCTGGGTGCATATATTTTTTTGCGACAGAGTGTATATATATATAAATCTACAATGTATTTGCCTGTTACCTGTTTTTGTTTTAAAATAAATCCTTTTTAGTAATAGAAATGTCCTTTAGATTAAAATTGATTTATATTTTATCTATTATCTATTTATTTTTTTTATCTATTATCTATTTTATCTATTATCTATTTATCTTATTTATCTATTATCTATTTTATCTATTATCTATTTGATTTTACTATAATAAATAACATTTTTAATAAATTCCGAATTACATTATGTGCATATCCTTTACTATGGATGTTACATGATTCTCTGTATGTGCGACTTTCCTTTCACCTCCTCCTTTTCTATTTGGAGTGCCCAAAAAGCAAGAGGCAGTCAGAGATGTTTACAAAGTTTAAAAAAAATATTCAGGACGGTTAAGACAAAGCGCAATGTATACTAAATCGTTTGAGAATAACAGCACAATGAAATTTTAAAAATAAGTAACGAAAGATCAATTCAAAAGGAACTCCGTAATTTTCAAGAAAATGGCAACTGTAATATTTTAAACATTATTTGATCATTGTATTATAATATTATATAAACATTATTATATTACCTATGTCTGTATACATGAAAAATAATGAAAACAATAATAATAATTCATTTTGTTTTATATTTTCACTCCAATAAATGTTTTATTGTTTCTTAATCTGATATAAATGTACATATTTTAATGTACGGCCCGCGAGATTTTAATGTTTTTCCAAAGTGGCCCGCAAGATCATTTGGGTTGGACACTCCTACTATAGATAATGCTGTGGTGTGATTTTTGGGGTGGGCTGCCTTGACATCTTCAATTGGACTTTACTATGTGTAATACGTAATTACGCAAATTATGTGTAATGCGTAAAAATTTGAAACTAAATTATTAATTTAAAATAAGTCTTCATGAAAATTATTTGAACTAGAACTACTTTTGGAAACAAATAAAAAAATAAAGTTGACTGTCACTTTAAGAAGAAAAAGAATTATGGCGATGTTTTGTTTCTCGAATTGTTAACATACTTTTTGTGACAGAAATAATAAGCACTGTCAAAAATCTTTATTGTAATAAGACCCTTTCTAACTGAATTTCTCATTTAAGAAATTTATTCATACGGAAATTATCACAATATATTTGTTTCTACCCTCTCATTTTTAATGCTCCATTCATTTCAAGGGGAAGTATATTGTTCTGATGTTACATAGTGTTATCAGTGTGCAGTATATATTTATACAGCAAAGTGTAAATAATTATATCCTTAAACAGCGAAATAATGTTCGAACGACCGACACTTTACTATATATTGATGAATTATTTTTACATTTTGGGGTGAAAAAACTTCATAATTCCCCTTAAACTTAAAAAAATATTACATTCATCAACTTAGAATAGTTTATACTAAACCGCAATTATACCGCGTATTATTATGCCATAAATTTTTAAGCAATATAATAAAAAGTTATGTATTATTTTTTATACCTTTGATTATTCTTTCCAAAACAAATATTGGTGAGCAAAAGCCCTAAATTAATAAAACAAAGTCTTAAATGCGCAGTTATTACATTCAATATTCACTGATTAGTTCGTCGTTTTTCTTTATATGTGAACCCATTTTTCTCCGAAATGACTCCGCAGCTCTGTTCAATAATTGATTAAACATTTTGTGTAGCTGATAAGTTTTTTATTAAAAGTAATAAATAAATTTCAATACAAAGTATCATTGTATAGTATACGAACAAATACACAAATTAAACTGCTATATTACAGCTATAATAAAGTTTCATGATCACTTTTAAGTAAATGTTAAGATACAACTAAAAAAGTTGCTTCTTATGTTTTTAACTCCAAGAATTCCATTTACGCGTAGAGTATTTGATATATAAATACATTTTTAATGAGACAGCCGTTGGATTTCATACCAGATGGAAAAAAAATAAGTAAACCATGTCTCCCGTACATTCATTCATTACAAATATTTTACGGATTATGAACTTCGAATTTGGTATTCAAGGTCATTAAAAAGAAAATTTCATCTATATTTTCCAAATTCACATCTTATAATTATATTTTTGTTTTATAGATTCATGATCAAAAAAGTTTGATGATCACTGATGTTAGGTATCCGACTACGTTCGGAACCGTGATTTTAAAAAAGCGCATAAATGGATAATTTTCATATTTAGTGTCATTTAGATTAAAATATATGTATAAAACTGTTTTAAGAATATTATGACAAAAAAAATTTATTTAAATACAATATTTTGGCAAAAAATTAACTTAGAATAACCTTTTTTCAAAATGTTCTCCTTTTATAAAAAATGCTTCTATAATAATAATATTTTGTTTATATTTATAAAGTAAAAACTTCTCCAGAGAGTCTGAACGAGTATTTTTGAAAAATTCACATTATTTTCAGTTACCTCCTATAGAAATAATTATCGGCGTTTTTTTCTTAAAAAATATGGACAAATCCACTTCAAAGTTATATATTTCAAAAATTTTAGTTCAGCCTCTGTACAGAGGTCTGAGCTTTATACAGAGAAAATATTATTATAATAGAAACATTTTTCATAAAAGGAGAATGTTTTAAAAATGGGTCATTCTATGTTCATTTTTTGTCAAAATTTTGCACTTAAATAATTTTTTATTGTAATAATATTCTTAAAACAATTTTATATACGTTTTCTAATCTAAGTGACATTAAATACCATAAATATTATCCAATTATACTCTTCTGAAAAATCACGGTTCCGGCTACATTCGGAACCGTGATTTTGCAAAAGCGCATAAATGGATAATTTTCAAGATGTTTAGTGTCACTTAGATTAGAATACATGTATAAAATGGTTTTAAGGACATTTTGACAAAAAGAATCATTTAAATACAATATTTTGGCAAAAAATTAACTTAGAACAATTTTTTTTCAAAATGTTCTCCTCTTGTGAAAAATGCTTCTATTTTAATAATATATTACCTGCATATAGCTCAGACCTCTTTACAGAGGCTCAACTAAAATTTTTGAAATATATAACTTAGAAGTGGGTTTATACATGTTTTATGACGACAGAGGGGAGAAATTTTAAGAAAAAAACGCCGATCATTATTTCAATTGGTTGTAACTCTGAAAATAATGTGAAGTTTTCAAAAATCATAGTTGAGCATCTGTACAGAGGTCTGAGCTACATACAGGCTAAATATTAATATAATAGAAGCTTTTTCACAAAAGGAGAATATTTTGAAAATGGGTCATTGTATGTTCATTTTTTGTCAAAATATTATACTTAAATAATTTTTTATTTTAATACTATTCTTAAAACAATTTTATATACATTTTTGAATCTAAGTGACACTAAATATCATAAATATTATCCATTTATACGCTTTTGCAAAATCACGGTTTCGAACGTAGTCGGATACCTTAAAGCATATTGAAAGCGAATGAATGTGACTTCGAAGATAAACTATACATTATATAGCATTGTAGTATTAAATGTGACTCTTAACATGCAAATAACACTTTCTAAGAATTTAAACTATTCCAAACTATTCCAACTTTTTTCTATATAGAAAATAATCCACCTTTTTATAAAAAATTTTGGTTAATTTTTAGTTGGTATCTTTATATATGGATCTAATAGTGAAAAATTATTAATATAACAAGGGATAAATCTACATTTCCTTTACAAAATCTAATGGTTTCTACATTCCTTTAGCTTACATATCCTAAATATTCCTCTTATATACTGTTGTGAAAAGAAAAAAATCCGGGAAAAATGGGGGGGATATACAAAAGGTCCGAAGTCTGACTCAAAAATCGAATCAAATTCGCTCTGTAACGGAAAAATATCGCAAAAAATAAGAAAATAAAACAATATGTTTAGTATCCAAAGCTTCTTGTGTATCCATTGGTAGAATAATTTACTAATCATCATCAGGCCTATGATATATGTCTGTGTACCACACACGTCAAATTTTATTTTCCTGAATACAAAAATAAATTTTTGTTTTAATTGCTAATTTATTTGTATCTTGATAAATAATTTATCTTTATAATAATTCTAAAGCAAGTGAATCCATATAAGTGTAGTCATGAATAATATTCTCTTTCTGTATCTAATTTTCTTTAAGGTACTACTAAATCTTAGTTTAATTCAAATTATTTACTGTTTAATGCTATTCAATACATGGACACAAATATTTTTATTTAACCTGCAAAAATAAATTTATTAGCCGTTACATTGGATTTTAATTTAATTTAGAAAATGTAGAACATGTAAGTGATATATTAAATAGACCTATGTTGCAAATCTACTTTACGACTTATAAAAGTTAGATAATACAGTTAATTAAAATAATCAGTTCATATTCCATTCGAAGAAAATTCCGAGAATGATAGAGAAGTTCCTGAGATGTAAAAAAAGAGTTGCAAAAGAGATATTGAGAAAAGAAAAGTAAAAACCTTTGTATCTAAAAGTGAATTTTTTTAAAAAAAAATCATTACACACATCGCCATCTAGCGGCAAAAATAGAAAGTATCGTTTTTATTTTGTGTATTTGTTATCTACAATTTTACATAACTATTAGCAAAAATCCTAATCCAACCTCAAAACATGTATTCAAATAAATGTCTAACTTTCTTGTAAATTCTTGGCGTTGTAATACATACATCTGCTTTTTATATTGTATCCTTAAAATTTAGCAACTACAAATGCGATTTCTTTTTTTCTTCAATGCGTATAGTTTTTTGGAAGTCATAACGTATTTAAACATTGTTTTTCCATAACAATGTATGATTGTAAAAAATAGAATTTCGAAACATCAGTATTTAAATTTTCATTGAAGAAAATTTCTCTAAATTATATATATGCGTACAAAATAATGTATAATGTCAAATATTGCAACAAAACATACTATTACTAGTGTAATATTTTATAAATCAAGTATGCGAATATTCTTACAGAACCAATTATAGCTGTAATTTTTTTTTAAATCTGCTTAAACTTTTATGGTATGTTCAAACCAGAGAAATTTATTATTATAGAAATAGAATAAGATCTTGTACCTCTCCTAATTTAAATTTAAAATAACTCCCTTCTTTTTCGAACCTCTTTTTTCCATAAAAAAAATCCTGCATTGACTGGAAAAAATTGCATACGTAAGTATGCGAATAAAAAAGCTTATATATTAGTAATATAAAATTACTTAAAAATTTATCTTTGTTAAAACCAGCTCTTTCTGTGGTTTAAAAGGCGATGTCCTAAGAAAAATTGTTACTCTGAAATTTCACGATACGATGTTTTTAGAGACTACTAACTTAGACTCCTTAAAATATCTAAATATCTTTTTAATTAGCAATTACTCTTCAGCGCAGTTTATCTTCATTTATTATAAATGGGGATTTCTTCATAGCTTTAAAGACTAATCTTAAGGGGTTTTGTCTTACTGATTTTCATACAAGATCAAAGATCATGTTGTAGATCTTTAAAAACAGAGAATTTTTTTATTCGAATAAATTAAACATATATATCTAATGATTTTGATAAATTACTTGTAAAACAAAAGCAACAATTTTTAATCATACCTGAGAAAAGGCAAAAGGATTAAAAATACATTTTGAACGTCGAAAAAGAAGTATATTGGAAGTTATATTCCGGGACATTTTATTTTACGAATTAGCGTAGTAAAATCTATAAGCATGAATTACAGATCTTACTATTTATAAGATCTATGAGCACTTGTATAGTTAATAACCCTTGCATATTCTTTATCCTTAATTACTTATGTACTTATTTAACTGTGCAAAATATTAAAGGATAAAGAGATGAGTAAAATACAGCTGAAAGTATATATATATATATATATATATATATATATATATATATATATATATATATATATATATAATATATATATACAGTGGTGGCAAAAACTCCTGAACACACTCATTTTTTTGCATAATTTTTGTGTTTGACTTCATTTTTCGTTATGAAATTATCGCACTATCTTAAATATTGTTATTGATTTTAATGTATTGTTTCATGCTGATTTCAAATCTGTTTGTAGATTTCTTCTAAAGTAAATAGTTTCATTGATATGTTGAAAAAAACATTGACAAGAAAGCACAAGGTAACCGTAAGAATGAGTGAGTGTGTTTTCCACCAATGAAATGCTCCATTATTTCAACCAATCAGAGAGCAGTAGCGAAAAAGGGTTGAAAGAAAAAGGTAAAACGTGGTTTATTGTATTGAATGCAGTTGTGTGCTTGTGGAAAATAGTGTATTGAAAGCAATTTGAAGTGCGTTTGTGGAAAATATTGGAATTATGGCTAAATTTTCATACCTGCCTGAGAACAAAAGGTGCAAAATAATACATTTGAAGGAAGAAGGTTATTCTATGCGCCAAATTGCTCCTAAAGTACCACGTGGACTTTCTACTATTATGAGAACTTTGAAAAGATTTTCTGAAACAAATTGTATTGCGGACAGGGGGCGATCAGGACACGACCAAGAAAAGCATCTTTACGTGAAGACAGGTTATTGCTTTCAAACAGAAAGCTTAATTCCTCGCAAATTTTGAAACAATGGACTTTGACATCAAATGTGAGTGTGTGCCCAAGAACTGTTAGAGGAAGACTGCTGGAAATTGGGTTACGTGGCTGTATTACTGACTGAATTTCAACGCAAGAGGCGATTGACGTGGGCAAGGGAACATTCATTATGGACTATTAAATACTGGGAAAAGGTAATATTTAGTGACGAGAGTCAGTTTTGTATTTCTGGCAACCAAAGTAGTGCCTATTTAAGACGACGCACTCATGAGAAATTCAGCCCTTAGTGTCTGAAGCCCACAGTTAAGTACCCGACAAAAGTGATGGTATGGGGTTGCATGTCTTCTCATGGTGTTGGAAGACTTCACATCGTTAGCGGAACAGTGAAAGCCATGGATTACATTGAAATACTACAAAATAAATTGCTACCAACTGCGAGATACCTTTTGGGGAATCAGTCATTGATTTCTCAGGACGATAATGTCCCTTGCCATCGTGCAAAGGTAGTCCAGAAATGGTTGGAAGACCATACTGTGAATAGAATGAACTGGCCAGGACAGTCTCCCGACCTTAATCCGATAGAGAGTTTATGGTTTAAAATTGATTATGAAATTTCAAAGAAAAAACCTTCTTCAAATAAAAGTGAATTAATTGAAGCTTTAATATTTTCTTTCAGCCATATTGTCAGGAAAGATCCTCTTTTGAAACTGGTGCATTCCATGCCAAAAAGATGCAGAGCCGTAATTAAACCAAACAGCTGGCCCATAAAATATTGATTTTCTAGCATGTGACAACAATGTAATTTTCAAAATGCTTATATATATATATATATATATATATATATATATATATATATATATATATATATATAAAATATACCGTATTTGTCAATTTTCGTGTTATTTTTCTTTGCATATTATGTTATTCTATATTGTTTTATTCTGCACATATTTTACATTATTGTGTTCAGGCAGTTTTACTACAAAAAATATTTTAGTCTTTAAGAAACTAGTAGTAGATTTGAAATCAGCATAAAAAATACATTAAAATCAATAACAATATTTAAGATAGTGCGATAATTTCACAACGAAAAATGAAGTCAAACATAAAAATTACGCTAAAAAATGAGTGTGTTCAGGACTTTTTGCCACCACTGTATATATATACTCTCAGCTCAGCTCTCTCAACGACAGCTTTAGAAATCATAATAGGTCTCCAGTTTAGTCCAAAGACTTTTTTGTATCTACATTTGTTGTGTCTGGTGGATTCCGATTTCTTCCTTCTTTAGCCCTGTAGGTTCTAGAACTTTTTCACTTTTATTTGATTATACTATATATATATATATATATATATATATATATATATATACACTGGTGTGCAAAAATTAAGGACGAAGTCGAAAAATTAGCATATCAGCTGAACGAAGAGGCAGAGCGGAGAGAAAGACCAATCAGGAGATTAAGTAAGGTGATGTACGGTAGCACATGCGCAGATATGCAGGTAGACGTAATGGGGGAGTGTCTGAGTAGTATAAAGCATGTTGTCGGTGTAAAATCAGTATTTCTGGCAAAGAGATTGCACGCCGTATAGCAGTTAAAATCCCACCGAGTTGCTGCCTCAGCGAAAAATGGCGAATAATCAATCTGTTAGAAGTTGGAGGAAGGCCGCAGTGTGACAAGTGTGGCTGCAGAGTTCGGAATTGCTCACAGCATCGTTTCAAGACTTTGGAGACAATTTCAAACTACAGGAACAGCTATCCGGGGGTTCAGTAGTGGTCGTCCACGAGGAACCACACCCGCAGATGACCGGTACATTGTCTTACAGGCCAGAAGAAACAGGAGGCAGACAGCGGGAGAAATCGCTAGACACACGACACAGGCGACTGGACGACCGATATCGCGTTTTACCGTGGCCAAAAGACTGCACGGTGGTGGTCTGTTTGCACGACGCCCTGTACGGTGTGTAACTTTAACGCCTGTCCATCGGAGAAGGCGTTCTCTGTGGTGCCGGGAACACCGGAATTGGAGAGACAATGAATGGGGACGAATACTCTTTACAGATGAGAGAAGATTCAGTTTGAGTAGCGATTCTCATCGCATACTCATCTGGAGAGAGCGGGGAAGCCGCAATCATCCCTCGAACATCATTGAAAGGGACAGGTATGGAGGTCGTGGTGTTCTCGTTTGGGGAGGCATCATGCTTGGTAGTCGTACAGACCTTCACATCTTCGACGCAGGTTCAGTCAACGGGACCCGATATTGTAACGAGATTCTTCTTCCATATGTGCGTCTTTTTAGAGGCGCTATGGGTCTGCAGTTCCTTTTCATGGACGACAATGCACCATGTCATCGCACAGTAGCTGCCGAACAGCTCTTAGAGAGTGAGGATATTGTATGTATGGATTGGCCGGCACGATCTCCGGATCTCAATCCCATCGAGCATGTATGTGATTTTCTAGGCAGACGCTTGGCAGCTCGTACCTTACCACCAGTAACGATTCGGGAGCTTCGATTGGCGCTGCAAGACGAATGGGCAGCAATGCCTCGACAACTCATTGACACCCTCATTCTCAGCATGGGCAGACGCTGTGAAACCTGCCTAGCAGTCAGGGGAGATCATATCCCCTACTAAAGACCGGATGTTTCTTGCTGGACACCCATCACAGGCATGTTTCGGCATTCAGTCGCATTGCGCTCCATGCTACTTTTTCAATCAAGCTTCTTTTTATCCCTCTGATTTCTCTTTTAGTAAGTGTTGCTTACATATTACACATGTCCTTACGTATTGGGGATCTTACGGTATTAAATGTGTTGATTTGGAAAGCTTTTGTACAAAGTTATATTGAAAAAACCGTCTCGTCCTTAATTTTTGCAATCCAGTGTATATACACTGCTGGAAGGATTACACTATCATACATAACAACCACAAAATGAAAGGAAGCAAAATGTGGAAAATTAGAATAAGTGCGGGATATTAGTAAGAAGAAGTATGAGTATGTAAATTTTTTTCCACGTCTGTTCATCACGTGAGAGCGTTCATAAGAGCTTTAAAGGTTTTGACGCGTGTGGACAGTTGTTGTTTCAAGTCAAAGTTTTACAGTAAAGATTTACTAGACGAACTTAAAATTTTTGGCATGTCTTCCCGACATCACATAGATGATTTTATGCGTGGCCAAATTATTGGAAAGATCGAAGAAGGGCGAAAAATAACAGATGTTGCCAGGGAGTTCTACATCGCTCACAGCGTTGTTTCACGGCTGTGGAAGTCATTTAAAACTACTGGAATGTGTAGTAGACGGCACGGGGGAGGTCATGTTAGAAGTACGACGCCTGCAGAAGACAGATATATCGTCCTATCAGCAAAAAGGAACAGGAGCACCACAGCTCAGCAAGTGGCAAATCAGTTTCTTGCTGCCTCAGGAAAGCAGATCTCCCGAAAAACTGTTGCCAGACGTTTGAGGGGAGGATGACTATACGCACGCAGACCTGTTGTGTGTGTCCCATTGACCAGACAGCACCGTACTGCCCGTTTGCAATGGTGTCGTGAGCATCACAATTGGACTGAACAGGACTGGGCATGAGTACTATTCTCAGATGAGAGTAGGTTCAGTCTGTCATCGGATTGTAGACGCCAACTGATCTGGCGCGAGAGTGGTACTGCTTATCGTCCAGAAAATATCCAGGAAAAGGACCGATATCCGACATGCAGTATCATGGTGTGGGCCGGCATCATGATCAATGACCGCACGCGCCTACATGTGGTTGCGAATGGGACTATGACGGGCCAACGATACATTGATGAAGTTCTACTTCCTCATGTTCGTCTTTTCCGTGGTGCTGTCGGTGATAAATTTGTTTTTATGGACGACAACGCAACATGTCATCGAACACTCGCTGTTCAGGATTGTCTAGACAGCGAGGGTATTCAACGTCTCGTATGGCCAGCGCGTTCTCCAGATCTAAACCCCATTGAAAATGTGTGGGATGCTTTGGGAGGCAAGTTGCTGGTCGAAACTATCCTCCGACATACAAGAACACCCTCATCCGTGCACTCACAGAGGAATGGGATAAATTGCCTCAACAGCTGCTGGATAATGCTGTGCAAAGTATGGTACGACGTGTGGAATGTTGCATCACACTCCACGGTGGACATATCCCGTACTGATACCTTTCTTTAAGGTGCTTGCTGACTTTTAGATGCATTGTTCCATTTCTCCGTACGCAGATCAAATGAACATTTTTTTTCTTTCAGATGTTTCACAGCTTTTGTACTTTCCAGAACAATAAATATTCTTATTCTAATGTCTGAACAGTGTGGCAACTATATTTTATCCTACTAGACCTCATGTCTCGCTTAATGTTATGCTACATAGCAATTTGTGATCCGTCCTTAGCAATTGTCCAGCAGTGTATATATATATATAGGCTTCAAAAAAGTACTGTAGAATGAAGTCCTATCTAATTAGACGCAATTGAAAAACTTTTAATTGAATGCAAACAACTTATCAATTGCATCTGAAAAATGTGATGATTTTTTCAACCTAATTAGACAAACACCACAGATGGGATTCCCCTTTTTATTATAATGCTATTGTGTAATTAAGGCTCTTAGGAATCTCTTTATCTCCTTCTGAAACAATGGAAGCAAATTTGTTCTTTTTTTTTTAATGAAATTAATTCTCCAAAAGATTATTACAATTTTACGGTCCAGAAAAAGCAGTAAAAGTTCATATAAAGAGATAATTAGCTCATTAAATTAAAATAATAGAAATAAAAAATAAGTCGCTATATTTTTGCACAAAAAGAAATACTTGAAAACGAAAACATAGTAAATTACTTCACGAAAAATTCAAAATTACTGTTTTTTTTTCGCATTTCATAGTCTTATCGATTATCTGCTTTCACTAGTTAAAAATCAAGACCTTGAAAAAATTAATCGGAAGTTTTTTGAACAAATTTTGTGCGTGACAAATCAAAAAAATATTCTAATAATTTCTATCATTCACAGTTTGAGTAATATATTATAAGTCACTGCATGCGTAAAATGTTACATCACCTTTAAAATTGTATATATATATATATATATATATATATATATATATATATATATATACTGTTTTTTAAGCGTTTTCAGCATATTGGTTGAACGTTTTAATTGAACAACTAAGCATACACATAGAAAAATGGCATTTTCACCTTTATATGTGAAAGAAGGTTTGAAATGAACTTTATTTAATTTTATTAAATTTAATTTTTAATTATACGTTTAATTTTTCATCATACACTAAATTATTTTTGTTAATGAAAAAATTTTGTTTACTTTGTGCTTTTTCCAAGACATATTTCTGTTAGTTTCTACTTCAATGCCTTCTCTTATATTGAAATCTTATATTTAAATTCTAGAATTGCTTTTAAATTTATATCATTGTACAGAAAATCTCTCAGAAATAATTAATTTTTTCTGTATAACAAGGAAGTAATTATATCTCGAGATTCATTTAAAAGTAGTTGATTAAAAATAATAACATTCCATGTATTATCATATATTTATATCTTAAACACACGAAAAAATCTGATAAAAACGTTATCATGATTTAAAAGAATCGATTATTTATCCTTGATAACGATTCAACCGAAAGCAAATCCTTGATAACAACTTTCGCTTTTAAATTTTAGAATTATCGCAGTTTAAAAGAACATAAATCATTTGAAATTTAAAAGAATAAATTTTTTGTCTCGGTTTAAGCTATAAAGAGCAAAAAAAAAAAAAATTTTTAAGGGAAATTTTTCCAGCAATATGAGTATAACCAGGTGACGACTATATAATGTCTTCATTATTACAATTAATGAGAATAAATTCTGAGGAGCAGCATCAAAAAAATCTAAAATAATTTTCACATTTCGGGGTTTCTGCGCACATAAGAAACGCCACCACAATACAATAGCAAACTTTTAGGCTCAGAACTGAGATTACAGTGTTAAACACTGTTTCATAGCGCCAACATTTTCTTTATTTGCTTGAATTACTGGTCTGAAATAAGAAGAAAAAATGCTGAAACTTTTTGTAAAAACTTAAATAATTTCTTAAAATATAAACCCCATAATGCTATAGTATAAAACGGTTTTCCTCTACTTAGAAGTATATAAGAAATATAAAAAAAAAACTAAAATTAAGTTGAAAAATATAATCATTAATAACCTAAAACAGCAGAAATAGTACACTAACTTAGTAGTAAAAAACTATAAGCAATACTAGCAGCAGTAAAAAACTATAGCAGGGTAATATTGCTCATAAAAATACTTCAATAAACCCACTGTAAACTGTATTTGGAAAAAATAAATGTCATATAATTTATTCATTTTTAATTTTTGAGAAGAAAAGTGTGTAATCTAAATATATATAAGACTTTCTAATTTCGAAAAATATCTGAAAGATTAACTGCTTAAAAGTTGAATAGTTAATAAAAAAATATATAGGATGTGTGTAACTCAGTGTTTCTCAAACTTTCAATACTGGCGACCCAATTTTCAATCATAATTTTTGTCGCGCCCCCACTGTACAACAATAATGTATTTCCTACAATAAAAATGCACTTTTACGCTAAAGCTACAATGCAATCTCAATTATAAACTGTATAAGTATTAAATTTTGTATATGTTACTTTTAAGGCTACACAGTACTCTAAAAATTTCATTTTTACCGAAAAAATTTTTTTCCATGTTTTGGTGGCCCATATCATTGAGATGCTTGCCACGAAATTTCAGAGATCTGTTAACAAATTAGTTCTTAAGATATTTGAAGTTTTATAAGCTATGGTTTTGGTTTCGGTTTCCTTTTAAAGCATTTTTCACATTTAAGTTGAATTAATTAAAAATATTTTTGAGCTTTTAGTTTGAAATGGTTATTAATTTCAATTTTCATTACTAAAATCATTTCGGCTAGATTATGTTTTGAGTTTTTTGAGTTCTCATAATTAATATATAAAGATTAATTTCATGGTCAATTTTTGCTTTAAAAATAATTTATGTAGCTTAAAAGCTTTATCATTAATTTTTTCCTGTAGAGAAAATACCATGGCAAATGAGTTCTGGGTTTCTGTGAGAAACAATATTTTGAAGAGATGGAATACTACTGAAAAAATGATGTATCTAAAAATCAGTCGTCAGCTGATTTTGCAATTAGACTTCCGAATACAAGTATTCTGAATTCAAATGCTGCAGATATAACTGAATATTTCTTTGATGTATCAAACTACATTATACTATATTGTAGAACTATATTTTAGTATTTTAAAGTCGTACGACAAGAGCTAAAACTTCCCAAACTGCCCCAATTTAAAACTGAAAAAAATTAAATTTTATGAGCAAACCTGACTATTTTTAGCTTAAGTTAGTATAATTATTATTTTGCACATAAATGCTTCGTGTTTCAAAACTTTTGTGAAATATTAGGTTAAAATAAAGCTGAATAAACTGACGTCTTAACAAATGCTATCAATACTATGCAAACATATATTTTGAATTAAAAATATAATTTTCAGTCATATTTAATAAAAATAGTGTTTTAATGTAGGGCATACATTGGAAAATAACATATTAAAAAATTAGAGTTTTACGGGCATTATAAGTTTTTGTTTCATGACTTTACAAACCTTAAATGCGTTTTTCTCAGACTTTTAATTTTGAAGGTATAAGTGTTTTCTAACCCCTAAGGCTTTTTTCTTGTTGATGATAGAGCCTTGAATTTTTTTGTATATACTCCCAAATGTATGTTCTATAAAAGTTAGTATGGATTTAGGGCTGAGAACTCTAGTTATTTTTCTAAAAAATGCTTAAGTTGATATTTTAAAAATTTTCGTGTTTTTTCCAGGTTTTTCTAGAAAAATAATTATTAAAAATCAACAAGGAAATAGATTTTCAAATCCATACTAAATATTATTTGTAATAATCTAAGAATCATAAATAACTTAAAATTACTAAAAAATTTTAAAAATTGAGTATTTTATAGAAGTTTGAAAAAACTTCAAAAATTCCTAATTTTTTAAAATTGTAAAATAATTTCTGGTCAAACTGACTTTTTTCTTACAGAATCAGCTTAATAATATAATCTAAATATAAAACATCAATTATTTTTACTGTAACTGTCTTCAAAAAAATTTTTTGAAAAAGGGTACCGTGTAGCCTTAAGTAATATATATTTTAAGAAAATTACTTAAAATATATATTAATTACTTATATATATTATGTTATTTTTTTTCTCTAATTTTTAATTGGAACAGATCGCAAAATGATATATTTAATTAAAGATATATTTCCTTCAGCATCCAATTCTCAAAGTACAAATGTCATTAGAAAAATTGTCTAGTCTATGTTGTTCTCCATCATATCCATCACATTTGGCATTATCGGGTACGTTTGCGTGAGTCTGGGCAACCTATCGGACGTCTGCGCAAAACATGTAAAAATGCTTTTCCTCGTACAATTCCAGTCAGTTTTGGTCGACTCGATACTTCTATAGCTACCGAATCTACCTTGAATGTACATTTTTTAATTAGCACGTTAATTGTAATTCACGGTAATTAAGTATTTACGGCAGTAGATTAAAACAAAATCATACATGCACTTTTAAGTCGTAAGCAAACATTCGACGATAATAAAGGATCAACAAGTACACAGACGAGCATGGTTCCGAAAATTAAATCAAGGAAATATTCTCAAAAATACTTAAATTTTGGATTTACCACTACTGAAGTAAATAATGGGGGGGGGAATGCCCCAGCTAGTTATGTGTTAAAACTTACAAATCTGAAGAACAACATGTGAAAGTTGTTTTTAAAACCATGTAAAATCATTTAGCCATGTTGGCAAAGAATTTTAAAAAGTATTTTCTTGATGAGGACAACTTGGTAGCAAGTTACGAGTGGATTACGGATCTATTTCAAGATACTCCAGAAGGGTTCTCAACTTCCGAACAAGAAATCTTCATATAATTCACATCCAGTGAAAAATTAAAATGCAATTTTGTAATAAATCGCTCTTTGAATTTTGGGTAGAGGTGGATGATGAATTCTCTGTACTGAAAACAAAAGCACTTCGTATACTATTACCATTTTCAACATCCTACCTTTGTTAAACCGGATTTTCTGCGGTGGCTGCTTTGAAGACAAAATATAGATCTCAGCTAAATATAGAAAAATAACTCAGAGTGACAATTTCTGATATTAAACCTTTCTTTGAAAACTTTGCTCTACAAGACAAGCCCATGGAAGTCACTAATAATTATTAAACTTGTTCTTAATTTAGTATTAAGAAATTATTTATAAAAAACCTTCTTCAGTACTGATAGATTAAACGTATACTGGCTGAAACACCGGCTCTTCGCACGAGTCCATTTTTTAAAAAAATATAACATTATTCTTGATATAATAGCTGAACTGTAAAGAGAGTAGAACTGCGTGCACACGACATTGTATACAAAAATGTAAAATGATTTTTTTAGATAAATGCTATAATTGTAAATAACTGTTAAAAAGAACTGTAATTTTAAACCTCACAAAATTAGCATTTAGAATTAATGTTAAATAATGAAAAAAAGAATATAAAATTCCTATGAAGAAAAATTGTGTTACTTTTTAATATTTAAAGCGAGAAGACTTCAAAATGTTTTAACCCGGGAGCAGGCGCGCACTCGATACTAACGCTAATGGTAGTGCGGGGGGACTCAGTCATCCCAATCATTTGTTTATAATTATTTTTACTCTACACGATACAAATCGGAATTCCAGTGAATAATTTAATTAAGAGAAAGTATACTTACTGGCTTTCAAGGAATGTTCAATTTTTCTTTGATGATTTGAGAAAAACCCAATAAAATTGAACTAAAATGATTCAAAAAGTGCAATACCTTAATAAAGGACGCAAATCAGAGACACTTTTCACTAACATTACAGAAATGTTATTTGCTGGCAAAGCTGTCATATTTTGTTCAAGTAATTGTAGTTTTAATGATCTTTCATGATCGAGTGAGTGAATATTAACGTCTCATTGTTCAGCTACACAAGGGCTTTTAGAGACGGACCTCGTAATTTTGAACAATGGTTGACGAGGACGATACTTGAGCTGGCCTCTTTTAACTACCACACCACTCCAACAAGAGAACGTATGAGCTCTCCGCAGATTTAACGTGCACCACCCCCATACACAACGGGTCTTTAGTGGTACTGGGCTCGAACTCGTGACACCTTTGGTGATCAACAAATATCAAGTTGAACTTCTTTTTTCTTGTGTCTTTTTGACAACGCGAACTGAACCTTGTGGTACACTTATGGCTTCATATTTCAGTTGATGGAATTCTCTTTATGAAGCATTTGAAAATTTTCCTTTCGTTTCATGTTCATCGTGATTCTCAATCATGAATAATATGCATTCTTTTGCTTGATCAGTTTCAACTTCCTTCAATAGAGATCACAGATGCCCCGCACCACCGCTCCCGGGTTAAAAGTGTATTCAGAAAAAAATACGGATGTTCTAAAAAGGATTATGACGTTTTTCACTATGCTTTATATGTTTGAGATTACTCTTAAAAATAAATCTTAGCCAAATAATCCTTCAAATCAATCAATGCTTTTCCAAATATCGTAAAACTCTTCATTATTTACAATTTCCCTAAGCGAAAAACAAATACATAAAAGATGGGATGGAACTAATGTAGAAACCATACCAGTAAGTTTGAAGGTCAATCAAATGATCAGCAAATGTATTATGCTGCCTGGATGAAAAGTGAATTATGACTTCCTTTTCTTTCTACTACTAATGTACAGTATTTCAATAACAATTACAGTGATGAAATGTTTATCTTCTTACAATTTTTCTCAGGGTCTGGGTTTCGTTTTTCTTTTAACGATTAATATTTTATGTTAAAAAAGAAAAATGCCAGATGATAAACATAAATTATATCAGTGTTGTTGGGCATTTTTTTTATTACGGAAAAAAGTATTTTGTTTCACTTCTTTCTGAATATTTTTTTAAAAAAAATCTTTGTTGTTGTTGTTCTCGTGTCCATGAATAAATGCAGTAGATATCACTAGATTCCGTCGAAAGTCTTGATCACTGCCTCTGCTATTCTGGGAGCATCAGGGCTGTACAGGAGTTCCCGCAAAGAGTCCCTCAAAGGGACCATTCCCATTTTTAGTAGCGTCCCCAGGTGGCGGATAGGGGAACGCCTCCATTGGTTTCCAATGGGTGGTAGAAGGGAAATAAAATACCTTCCGTGGACCAACAGGTAGAAGTCCAACCTCCTGGAGGCTATGGCACCTTTTTCCATGAATAGTGCAATATTGAGTGAAAAAAAATCTTTAAATTTTCGATATGCTCGCGCCCCCCCAGGGGGGCGCGCCCCACACTTTGAGAAACACTGGTGTAACTGAAGAAAAACATAGATCAAGTTTATAACATAAAGATGGAAAAACTTATATCAAACCAATAACACTGAACTTATTACAAATGTATGCATAAAGAAAATGAATAGAAAAGTCACATTTCTCTCTCAAACAGTATCATAATTTTTTAACAGTAATATTTTTTCATTCTTTTTATTAACTAAATAATTAATGCGCTGTAAATAATTAAGAATAATATACCTATGAATACATATATAAATAATGCTATTCCAGAAAAGAAATTAAAAAAAATTTATAATTAAATCTTCCCATTTATCTAAAGTATTATTAAATTTATGATCCATAATATGTAAAGTTGTATCAAAGTACTCTGAAGTAAAAAGATTGTTAGTTTTCAGAAGGTATAAATATTTAGGAAAAAATTATTATTAGGTATATATACACTGTATTTTTGCCGAAAATTATTAAATCATCCTTTTTTCTATAGATAGAAATCATGATTGAGAATGTAATTTTTATCATAAAAATGTAAATACATAAATAAGTCAAATTATTGCTCGCAGGTCCCCTTTTAGGTAGGTCTTTAATATGTGAAATAGTTAAAATTAATATAATTTTCCTGAAGAACTAAACTAATAAAAATGCTTAATTTGTGGAACTTTGACACTATTTAGATCACAATTATCATAATTTTGTTATAGAGCCTTAATGTCACAATAATGTCCATTGAGTTAAATCGATCCTCAAAACTATATACAAAATATCTTTTATCATTAAATAATTAATAAAATCTTTACGATTTTTAATTATAGTTTTATCACTGAAATTACTGGATTTTTTTTGCAAAATAGATTGTAACAATTTACCAGAAGTAGTAAGGTATTTAAAAACATTAGTTATAGCGCAAATTTTAATTGGATTCTTTCGAATTTTAGGAGTTAAAAAATATGTGGTAACTTAGATTCTCTAGTAGATATGTGCCTAATTTTTTATAAAAAGCCGAAATACGATTTCTCTATTTCACAACTCAGATTTATGAAAGAAGTTATTGTTCTGAAAAAAAAACATAATCCTTATTAAACATAATTCTATAATAGTATTTACGTACATAAATGATAGATCTGTCTTGCCTTACACAAACCAGGACTTTTTGGGATACACAATTCTACTCAATATTCGTAAATTCATTTAAGGTATCCGACTACGTTCGGAACCGTGGTTTTGCAAAAGTGTATAAATGGATAATATTTGTGATATTTAGTGTCCCTTAGGTTAGAAAACGTATATAAAATTGTTTTAAGAATATTATTACAATAAAAAATTATTTAAGTACAATATTTTGACAAAAAATGAACATAGAATGACCCATTTTCAAAACATTCTCCTTTTATGAAAAATGCTTCTATTATAATAATACTTTGCCTGTATATAGCTCAGACCTCTGTACAGAGGCTGGACTAGAATTTTTGAAATATATAACTTAGGAGTAGATTTATCCATATTTTAATTCGACAGAGGGGAGAAATTTTAAGAAAAAAACACCGATAATTATTTCAATGGGTTGTAACTCTAAAAATAATGTGAATTTTTCAAAAATCCTAGTTCAGACTCTCTGGAGAAGTCTTAGCTATATATAAGCAAAATATTATTTTTATAGAAGTATTTTTTATAAAAAGAAGAACGTTTTGAAAAAAGGTTATTCTAAGTTAATTTTTTGCCAAGATATTGTATTTCTATAAATTTTTTTGTCATAATGTCCCTAAAACAATTTTATACATGTATTCTAACCGAAGTGGCACTAAGTATCATGAAAATTATACATTTATGCGCTTTTTTAAAATCACGGTTATGAACATAGCAGCATACCTTAAAAATAATATGTATTATCAATGTGTATTTATCAATTTATGTATTTATCAATTTAAATATATAGCAACTGAATATTAAGAAAGGAAAAAAATAACAGAGGTTTAAAATAAAAACTAAATATTGCATATAGAAGCATGAAGGAAATACGTGTGAATTGCAAAAGAATAAAAATCAAAAATGTGAAAATTTTTCGATAACGTTTAGCTTCATAACCTTTTTAATTTTATGGCCTTTCCCAGGAAAAGACTAGTTGTACAACAGACAGATTAGATTAATGCTTTATATATTAAAGTTTGAGTCATCGTTTCAGACAGAGTTTATTAATTCTTGCTTTTATTAAAATTTTCCGATACCAAAGAAGCAATAAAATATTAGCTGAGCTGTGCGATATTTTCTGAAAATAAGCACTTACTTTGGTGGTGTCAGACAAGCTACGTCACCCCAAATATCAAATATTTAATCATAAGTTTTTTTTAAATTCTGTAAGACATTTATTAAGACATTTGAAATCAAAAACAAATCAATATGTGGGGAAATCGATTTTTTATTCGATATCAGGTCAATTTCTTTCCAGTAAAAGAAAACGAAATTCATCTTTTTTTTATTATTATTATTTACTTTTAAGTGTATTACTTCTGAAAAGGGGTACTTCTACTTGAGTGAAAGGAATAAAAGAACATCATAAAAAGTTTGTAGAATCTTTTCAAATTTTTTCCCATGATATTTTTAATTTTTACAAATTGTTTGAAAAGATGGTATACTCGCAGGGACATCTTAAGACTTCTTGGGGCCCTGGGCCCCTATACAAAAGTAGGCCCCACTTATGACGCTTAAAAGTAGACAGTACATAGCATACGTTGCCAAGTCCTCGTACAAACAATAACTTCTGACTGAATGAGTAATGATGGTATAAGATTGATAGCCCTAGGCCTACCAGTGCCTGCCCTAGCAGTTTCGCCACCCCGGGCAATGAGGTAAAATGCCGCTCCCCATTTATAACAAAAATTAAAAGAGATAACCTAAACCCTTCCCACACTTAATGGTAAAATAAAACGTGAGCAAAAAAATACTAATTTATTAATTTATGTTTTTAGCACTAAATTAAAATTAGGTTTGCACAGAAAAAAAGAAAAGAGTCATTTCTAGTGTATAACTATAAAATACAGATATTAAAAAAAATATTAAAACAAATTATAGAACCACTAAATGTTAAGACTTAATTATATATTAAAAATACATTTAAACCGAGAGCTAAAAGCGTTTCTTTCTAACTTTTAATTCTGAGCATTTTTTTATAATTTCTTTAACGTTAATTTTTTCAGTCAGTTCGTGTTCAATGGCCATTGTTGTCAAGCCGTTTAGCCGATCCTCGGTTGTTGTGGAGCCATAGAAAACGTGAATATTTTGTATACACATTTTTAACTTTTTTTTCTTCTAATTTTTATTTTGACTCGTGGAACTCTTGGATATAACCTTGGTTTATTCTCTTCATAAACTAGTTAATTTTACAGCCAATTTGGCGCCCCGAGTAGGGGCCCGGCTTGCCCACCCATAGCGCCGGCCATGGGCCTATGAATCCACTGTAGCCAGTTGACATATTGTTCTAATTTCCCAGTTTTTTGGAGAATACTACCGAAAAAAAAAAACATTTGACCTTTGAAATTATTCAAATCATGATCTGACTAAGTCTGAGTTGAGAACGAGAAGACTGTGACCCCACTGTGACCGAGACCCTGAACCCGGGCCCAGTTGGCCTATACCTTAAGCTCGTATTCAAAATGGCACCTCACTAAAACGGGTTGAAAGCTAACATTTAAATATTTCGAAAAATTTTAATAAGTTCTTAAAATAACTTTTAATAATTAATATATAACTTTAATATGAAAACCTTAAAATATACGTATTTATAGTAAAAAGGTTTTTAAGATATTTCCACTTTCTTTTTAAATTTTTATTCTTAAAATTTCTATTTTTGCACTTAAAACACAGATTCAGGTTCAAAAATGATTACATTCAACACATTCATTCAGAATCAAAATCATACTTGTTATAAATTCAAAAATACATTATAACTTTCTCGTCAAGAAACTAATAAAAATTTAGCACATTCAACTTCTTGTTATCATTTCAAACTGCTTATTCAGTAATCAAGTCTCAGTATCAACTCAACCACTGTAGAAGATGCTCACATTCATACAAGTTACAAGTAAGCGAAGTTGTGTTATCTACAGTTTCACAAAAATTCATCAAAGATCAATCTTGAGCAAGCTTTACTTAGTGTGCTCACAACTAAAAAGAAAAGGAGAAATTTTCTAATTCCTAAACATTTATATATGCAAAGTCTTCTATTAATCAGGCTGGGTTTTGAGAAATTTTGGAACTTAATGACAAAAAAAGGAAAAAAAAGAAAATTGATAACAAATAAAGTAACAAGTGAAGAATTTAAAGAAAAGGAGAATTATAACTTTTCTCTCTCTCTCTCTCTCTCTCTCTCTCTCTCAAAATTTTATCAAGTAATTTTTTTTTAATCTGGTACTTTTGTTTAATTCTTTAAAGTTCTTAACTGTTCAAAGTTTAATTCTTCAAAGAATTCAATTTTGGTTACCTTTTATGTGTGTTACCGTTAATGTGTGAAATCCGTTATTTCATAGAATAACTAGGTATTTCATGAAATGACAAGTCTGTTAAAGAAAATAAAATTATTGAATTCTACGATTAATAATAACGATTATTTGATCGTTAAAGTGTGAAATACGGCACTCGAAAATTCTTGGAACCTATTAGGAACAAGAGATGGCTGAATAAAACAATTGTGCTTGTTCAGCGAGAATTAATTTTCCATTGACGAAGTTCCGAATGTTGACACAACGCTTTGATCTGTTGCAACAGCTCAAAGTTGCGGCACTGGACAAGGATTTACCAAGTGCTCGTGTAAAAAAATATGTAATAGTGTGAAGATCTCCTAGGACCTCACTTTGAGAACGAGAATAAATAGGAGTCATGTAAGAACCAGTAGCCATTTTTATAAACAACTTTCTTTATTTGGTTATCTTATCCAAATAGAATCAAAGACTTATTAACAAATTTGTCTACTAATATTATGAGGTTTTAAAGGTAATATCCTTTAAATTAACTTAATTAATTAATGATCCAATTAATTAATTTATTAAATAACGATCACGCAGAAATTACCACGATAAGAGATCCTAGAATTATATTTAATAATGTTCTTATTGAACATTTAACTTTAATCTCACTCCTAAAACTTTAATGAGACTTTAAACACAAATCAATATTTACCACTCGGAATCTCAATTCTTGAGATTAAATATCTCTAACAAAAAAATCTTCAATTTAAATCCACGATATCTTTCTGCTTCAATCTCTATCTCCTACTGCTCTAACTTTACTATTTCGTTTGACTTAAATACTTAATCTAATCTGCATAACAAGGAATCCTGTCCGCTTTTTGGAGTTGATTGGAAATAGGTGGGGAATTAAATTTCCCTAAAAAGGTCGACTCAGAAGGTTAGTGATAAAGTTCCGTATAGATTCGTCACAATAGTAATAAGTAGTGCTTGTTTCAAAAATAATATGCAATGTAATTCACGTCACAGCAATCCTTGCTCTAATAAATAAGAAAAAGTAAAAAAAAGGAGAGTATTTCATAAAATTTAAATTAATATTCTCTTATGTTTTTGTTTGAAAAAAATGTATACACAATATTTTTAAGAAAAACAAAAGTTTTTCTTCCTAGCATGTATTTTTTTGATAATATTTAAATATTACTCTTTCTGCAACATGTTTTTTTCTCTTTTTTTTTTCGCTTACTGTTTAAATAATGTTAGCAATATGAGCAATAACAAATTATATATTAACTGCTTTTCCTTATTATTTTTCAATTAATCATCCGCAATAGGGATAAAATGTGTTTTTCCGAGATCTTTTAGTTATATTTATGATCAATTAATTTACAAATTAACTTTGAGTTTATTTTTCACTTTAACGGTCAATCATTAGTTATTTCAAAGAATAACTAGCTATTTCATAAAATAACTAAGTAAAGCATGAATTCTTTTCATTGATTATATACTTTAATTGACTAGTCTAGTTATTTCATGAAATACCTAGTTATTCTATGAAATAGCTGAATTATACATTTGAACTGTAACACAAAGGAAAGAAGTAATGCAGACGTAACACGAACCTTTGTGGATTAACGTGGCGTTTCTTCGAAAGAAATGTTTAATGAGGTATAGACGTGCCGTCGAATAATTTTGACTTGTGATTAGTGGGAAAATAATAAAACTAAATACTAACAAAAAACTCCAAAAATCTTTATTTATTACGAAAAATTACATTTTGACCTGTGTAGTAGTAAATGTTTTAGTTATACGCAGCATAGGAAGATGGAAATATGGTTAAAATAGCATGAGTCAGCTTCTTCAAACAGTTAAATTTGTCTGGAATCGAATTCTATGTTTCCAAAATTTCGTGTTACTGGCATTTTTATTAATATTGCTTGTTAATCTTTCTGTTTCAATCAATTCCAACTTTTCCTTGTTTCAATAAATTTTCGAATCCATATTGAACTAGACTGGAAATCAATAAGTTGCATTTCAAATTCTTCAATTTTCAACCAATCGAACTGGGACAAGTTCAGTTTATCGAATGAAGTCACATCGGGGTACATAACAAACTTAAGCGCGTTTCCGATAATTCTTTGAACTGAGAAAATTTTGATGAAAATTTCTTGATTGAAGAATAATAACAGAAATAAACTCTTCAATAGCTTTTTTCGTCTGTTTTCTTATGCACATATAAATCTTTGATATTTTTTTTCAATTTTGGGAAGTAAGTACTTATAATAATATTGTTTCTGCAAACATGCAGTTTAACGTCAAAGGCGTGAATGAGATCCTCCATGACGATAATTGATTTATTCCAGGCTTCCTTCAAAAACTCTCCCTCTTGAAAAGGTTTACTATGCCGAGCAGTGATATTTGCCGCCTAGTAACTTGCCACGCTCGTAGGGCAAAAATTTTGCTAATATATTTAATCATAGATGTAAACTGTTTATTTTTGCCTTTTATTGCGCTTGCAAGTAATTCTTTTTGCTTTGGCTCGTTTTTCTGACAAAAGGATTTGTGATTCATTTCAAACTGCCGTTTCACAGATGTTCTACATACCTCTGTTCCAGAACATAAAACACACACCGTTTTGTCGCCTTTACTAATCATGCCGTATTTCTTGGTCCTTCAAGTTTGAAATTCCCTACTACGCTTACTATCTTGCACTTATTGTTTTATTTCTGAAGTAGCCTTGTTAAATAACGGTTAAAATTGTTAATATAACACTAATAAACTTTAAAATACAGTTGTTTTAATGAAATTGACTATGTTATGAGTAGACAAACTTTGCATCATTAGCAATTGTAATTTACCTTTTAAGAGTTTCTTTTCGAAGGGGGGGGTCTTTTTTTTTCAATTACATTCCAATAGTCTTATTTTATCGTCAAATTTCGCGATGGATTGCCCATTTACTTTGATAGTTTTCAGTTCCAGTTAGTAACACAACATGGTGTGTCATATCGAATATTTTAAGCTAGCATATACAGAATAATTTTATACTTTTGTGGTAGGAGTATCCAGTTCCCTTTTGAAATTCTAAGATTCGATTTCTGTAGCTTTCGAATTCCAAGATATCTTTACAATATAGCCCATGTTGTATGACATGGAATTAAATTTATTATTCATATAATGTAAACATTCTGTTATACTAAAATGTGACAACTATGTAATAAAAATATTGATAAGAAAAACAATTGTTATATTTTTAACTGCTTAATGAGGACATTTTTATTTACTCTGACAAACTAAATATGTGATTATCGCAATCAAAAAGTTATAGGAAAACTTTTTTTTTTTTTAAAAAAAAGCATTTTTTCCTTCTTCTTCCCCATCCCTCTCCCTCCACTTATTTTCAGTGCACATTTCCTAAAATTTCTTAAACTAAAATGAGCAAGATATCAACCATATCAGATTTCAAAGAAAATACCTCCTTAAAACTTTAAGAAGTATAGCAAGAGAAAACGTAGCCTATTGGCTTAAATTAGGCTCCCATAACAATTTTGTTACATGCAAATCAATAATTTAAAAGGCATTCCACAATTAAAATTAATTTGTTCTCAAAATTACAAGGATCAAGGCAGCTAATCGACTGGGAAGATACCGGCCTGTAAAAGCAAACAGTGGACAGAAAAAAAAAGAACAGCTTAAAAAAAAAAGGTTTAGTAAAATTAACTAAACTAAAACTACTACCGTATTTCCCTAAAAATAAGACCCGGTGTTTTATTGATTTTTATTGCAAAAGACGCATTAGGTCCCAATCAATATCGGCAATTCTAATCAATCGCACTCAAGTCCATTTATGATTAAATGTGTTCGAGTAATGTTTCCTATCCTCGATTTTCATTCGGCAATATATGTCACTTTTGGCTGACAATTTTAGCTAGGGCTTATTTTAGGGGTACGGCTTTTATATTGCAAGCATCCTGAAAAGCTGACGTACTTTTTGATTAGGTTTTATTTTCGAAAAAACGTTGTATGTATCAAAATAGTTGCTGATATTTTTTTAAAAATATTTACGCGATTAATCGTTTCCATGTTAACGTGATTTGACAAAAAAAACCCCGAATAATCGCTCAATTTTCAAACATTAGTTATTATTATTACTATACACCTTTGAAGGCACGCTGTTAAGGAAAGGATGAATCACCAAGTTCCTCCTTCCTCGAGCATTTCTCTTCCACACACTCAAAGAAAAGCAACTTGCTTCTCATTGGTCGGTGCGTAATGATATGATTATTTAGAGTTGTCTACTTTGGCGCTGTAGCGTCTTCCTATGTCTTTGTAATTCATTGAAATCGACAAAACATTACATTTATCTTTGCCGCTGTATTTGGAACTTTTTCGAATTATTTTTCGGTCAGTTTAAGTATTTAATTCGCTGGCACTCACTTGGCATCTAATTTTCGTTATAAAAATAATACACAATTCTGTTTTTTTCTTGTACCTAAAATCTAAACATTTCTTATGAATTTAGTCGAAAAACATTTATTTGAATTAAATAAAAAGGAAATAAAATATATAAATAAGTAATTAACTGCACAAAATTTAACGCAAACATTCGATATATATATGTATGTATTTATTTTAATTGACAATGTTTTCTTCAAATGGATTATACATTTCGCGCGCGTGCGAGTTGTAAGTGTAAAATATAAAGAAATTCAAGCAATTTTTATTATGTTCACATATTTTTATTGATAATATTTATGGACATTTTAATTATGAATGAATTTATACATATATTAGATTGAATTTAAACAGAGAGAATATATTTAAAAATGCACAATTATTTAAAGTAGTTTCTATTATATAATTAGACCAAGGTCACGGACTCATGGCCGGCGTGTCATGAGTTCGAGCCTTGTACCGCTGAAGACCCGCTGTGCAGAGGGGGCTGATACGCGTTCAATCTGTCGAGGCCCAAACGTTCTCCCATTGGTGCGGTATGGAAGTTAGGAGAGGTAGATGCCAGCTCAAATGTCGTCCTCGTCACTTGGCTACGGCTCAAAATTACGATGTCCGTTACCAATAGCCTTCGTACAGCTTCATAGTGTGACGTTAACAAGTTCGCCGTCACTGACATGCTGGCGCGTCAGCATGGTGCTACCTCTAATGCCGGTGCCGTTCTGGGACGATGATCGACTATGATAAGTTCTAAGCATTATTTTGAGTGCGGCTCCCGAGGATGGATAGATCAATTTTACCGACAGCGAATGTGTTAATATAACTCTCCCCTCTCCCTACATTTATTTTTTTCATACATAAATCTTACGCACATGTTTTGTTGCATGTGCGTAAGATTTATGTATGAAAAAAATAAATTTAATTCGTCGAATATATCCTCTTCTCCTTTCAGAATTAACTTTTTACTTTTTAAAATTTTCATAAATAAATGCTGATTCTTAAGCTTTTGTTTGTTTTCATCTTTGTTAAAATCCAATAAAATGAACTGATCCAAAAGCTGCTGTGTAAAAACTATTTACTAATACTTTTTTGCTTTAATCCTTTTCATTTTGACAACTAACGAATGTTTATTGCTCAAGTAATAAAGAAAACAATCGTGCTATAAAAATCATTAGTTTAGATTTAATTTACGTAAAAATAAAAACATGAAGTCAAAAGATGCTTTGTTCATCCCCACACTCTCCCTTCTTTTTTAAATTTGCATTTTTTTTTAAAAAAAATTTTTTATGGAGTAACAAAGCTGTTTTCCCTTTTTATATTTAAATATTCAGGCAATCAATATTTTCAATCACCAATGCAATTCTCACGTGTTAAAAGAAAAACTTAATCGTTTTTTTTTTAGAATTAATATTAACATTCCCCCCACACACAATTGGTGAATTATATTTATAAACAGAAGTCGAAGTTATACTGATAAAACCATAATCTTGGCGAAAACTAGACAAAGATGTTATATATATAAACACCTTTGTCAAGTATATATATATATTGAGGTGGCAAGATTGGCTTAAGTTATAGGGGAAAAAAATAAAACATCGAAACACAAATTTATTTAATATGTTTTATCTTTGTTTTTGTTGCTAATGCCACCTGTGTGACGGTATTAAATCGAGACCCATGCAATTAATCGCGGCAAAAGGCTAGATGTATGTCTGTCGTTATCCGTAGCTTTGAACACCATACAGATGACAGTACGATTTGGCTCTTTTCCACCTTAATTTTGAGGGAGAACACGCTGGGGGTGGTCAGGGGTCTCCCATCTCATGAGAGAACTTGCCAGCTATTTAGAGTACCTCCATGCCACAAAGGCACCCTACATTTACAAAAATCCATGCTTTCTTCGGGATTCGAACCCGGGCCCTACGGCAGAGAAGTCAGCGTCACTAACCACTATACCGGATTAACGGTACGATTTGCTCTTTCTCAAATTGGAATGTGGATGCTTTTTTTTATCCAAGGGAGACCAAGCTCATCCAATAAAGGCTTAGAGCGAGGAGCCAGAACCAGCCTCTCGTAAGAAATCTTTTATTAGGAAATTTTTAGTAAAGTTATGTAACCATATCTTAGTAAATTTAGGAAAAGTTCATAAAAAAAAGAGAAGTTGGTTCTTATTTTTTATCGCATGGCATTATTTTATTGACTTTTAACGGACATTGTTTTTACATTATACGGCTAATTTCACGAAGTTCCTATTTAAAACAAGTTAGATTTATCCCGTATCACAGTTTCAAAAAGAAAAATTGCATTATTTAAAGGAGGTTCCATAATTTTGCTGTTTTTGAATCTAAATAACAAGGGTCACAGTGCAAGAGTTGCTTAAAAGTTGACGTAAAAAAACTGTTCGACCAAAAGAAAAAATGGTTCTATAGTTACGAACCAACAGGATAGGACAAAGAGTAAGTGAGACAAATGATCCTGCTAGCGAGTTATTAAACACATACAGGTGCTACTTAAATGGATTTCGTCAGACTTAACAATGCTATGAGGATTTTATTATTCATTTGGAATGGGAAATAGGAAAAATGTTGCTTTTGTGTGTGTTACGATAATATTGTCGCGGTCCGAAGGTCGCGGATGAGAGAGGGCTCGAGGCAGAATCACACATGATTATAAAAATAACTACCTTTATTCTATCTTTAGCACTTTATGAAGTATACAAATTTACAACTTAACTCTGGAAGCAATATAACATCCTGGCCCTTAATCGGATAACTAGATTATCGAAAGTACTTATCTCTCGAGCAGGGACGTCTTAAAACTTCTTAAGGTCCTAGGCCCCTACATAAATGTAGGCCCTACCAAAGCAGACAGTACAAAGTATACGTTGTCAAATACTCGTACAAAAAATAACCCGAAGCAAATAAATGTGCATGATTTACAATCGCACAAACCGTCTCGATAGACTGCCGTATTTCTACTGAATGAGTAATGGATGGTGTACGGTGGTAGTACGTGGATGTTGATCATCACATGTAGCCACTTGATATATCATCTAAAATTCCCAGTTTTTTGGAGAATACAACCGGAAATAACATTTGACCGTTGAAATTATTCGAATTATGATCTTATTAAGGCTGAGTCGAGAACGAGAGAAGGCCCCCATTGAAACCGAGGCCCTGGGCCCAGTCGGCTCATGGCTTAAGACGTCCCAGCTCTGGAGTTGGAAGTTCCTTGTATGATCCTTCTGGAAACCCGAAAGCTCCGTCAGCTCCAAGGTTGATTACTTCTACTATTCTTGGTGGATTTTCCGTCGACTATTACGTGCAACCACCCAGTCACTGTTCACCTATTCCAATACTTGAATTTCATACTTAAGAATCAACGATTAACCATTTACTCACATACTGAACGACAGGCACTTAAGGTATCCAACTACGTTCGGAACCGTGATTTTGCAAAATCGCATAAATGGATAACTTTCATGATATTTAGTGTCACTTAGATTCGAATACATGAATAAAATTGTTTTAAGGACATTTTGACAAAAAAAAAATTTTTAAACTCAATATTTTGGCAAAAAATTAACTTAGAATAATCTTTTTTTTCAAAATGTTCTCCTTTTGTGAAAAATGCTTCTATTATAATAATAATTTGCCTGCATATAGCTCAGACCTCTCTACAGAGGCTCAACTAGAATATTTGAAATATATAAATTAGAAGTGGGCTTTGATCCATATTTGATCCATTTAAATAATTTTTTTTTGTCAAAATGTCCTTAAAACAATTTTATGCGTGTATTCTAATCTGAGTGACACTAAATGTCATGAAAATTATCCATTTAGGTGCTTTTTTAGAATAACGGTTCCGAACGTAGTCGGATAGCTTAAGGTATCCGACTACGTTTGGAAACGTGATTTTGCAAAAGCGTGTAAATGGATAATATTTATGATATTTAGTGTCACTTCGATTAGAAAATGTGTATAAAATTGTTTTAAGAATAGTATTACAATGAAAAATTATTTAAGTACAATATTTTGACAAAAAATCAACTTAGAATAACCTTTTTTCAAAATATTTTCCTTTTGTGACGAATGCTTCTATTATAATAATACTTTGCCTGTATATAGACTGTATATTTGCCTCAGACCTCTGTACAGAGGCTGGACTAGAATTTTTGAAATATATAACTTAGAAGTGGGTTTATCCATGGTTCACGACAACAGAGGGGAGAAATTTTAAGAAAAAAACCACCGATAATTATTTCAAATGGTTGTAACTCTGAAAATAATGTGAATTTTTCAAAAATCATGGTTGAGCCTCTGTACAGAGGTCTGAGCTATATACAGGCAAAATATTATTATAATAGAAGCATTTTTCACTAAAGGAGAACATTTTGAAAAAGGCTAGTCTAAGTTAATTTTTTGCCAAAATAATGTATTTAAATAATTTTTTTGTCAAAATGTCTTTAAAACAATTTTATACGTGTATTCTAATCTAAGTGACACTAAATATTATGAAAGTTATCCATTTATGCAATTTTGAAAAATCACGGTTCCGAACGTAGTTGGATACCTTAAGTGCCTGTCGTTCAGTATGTGAGTAAATGGTTAATCGTTGACTTTAAATAGTCGTCGAGCCACATGTCCTCTCGTGAGTTTAGTGGTAGGGGATGAGAGGTGGGAGGCCCCTAGCCCTTCCCCAGGGTGTTCTCCCTCAAAATTGGGGTGGAACCGAGCTAAATCGTACTGTCACCTGTATGGTGCTCAAGGTTACGGCCAACGACAGGTGTAAATTCAGCCCTTTGCCACGATGAATTTCGTGGGCCTCGATCTGACTACGTCAGGCAGGTGGCAATAGAAACAACAAGTAATTCGCCGCAGTGTAAGTTCCAAAAGAACTAAGTTGACTTTTTACAAACTAATATTTGATATACTTATAAAGATTTTTTAACTTTCAGACATTTTTAAAGTTTTTTTTTGCTTGACTGAAGTGTTATGCCTGTGTCTCTACGCAGATACTTATTTAGAGTTTCAGAGTATTAACGATTTTAACAGGGGGTAGTTGCAGCCGTATCAATGATACGGGGTCCCGAAGGTACAGGGGCCCCAACATGTGGAACTACATTCGTACTAACAGGGCGCTCATATCTGATAAAGGGCCTCAGAGAAATTTTGATACAGGGCCCACTCAGAACTAGCTACGCCAGTAGATTTTAAGATAAATTATTATTTTCTCAGAAATTCTGATTTTTACATCGTACTCCAAAGTGATATGCTTAATATTAAACAGTATGCAAATTGTAGTACACATAGTACATACAGTACATACAGTACACATGATGGGGCCCCTGTATCTGGGTGCCCCGTATCATTGATACGGCGATAGCTACGCTTCTGGAAGAACTCAACACATGCAGATGTTCATTTATTGTAATAATTTCCTGAATTCAAGATCCGGTATAATTAACGCATCGAATTTTATTAAAATACTGATATACAAACTTAAATTTGAATACTCTTTCGCTGAAGCACATAGATTCATACCAATCATTAGAGATAAATTCGAAATACATTAACTAATCCCTAATTTTCAAGTCCAGGAATCCAGTTTTTAAAGTACAGGAAGAATAAATCCTGGGTTAACTTATAAAGAATGAAGTATACCTATTAACAGAGTTGATGAAACAGCATATAATCATGATGATTGTTACTTGAAAAGTAAAATTACAAAAAAATAAGAGATTCAGTGTATGATAAAAAAAATATACTGGATGAATTATATAACGTAGAAATTAAACAATTGGAAAGTAAAAAAAGGAACAGACAGAGGTGTCTTTAAACCTACAGATAAACCTTGAAAAAAATCGGAATATGAATAAAATATATTTATTGTGACAAAAGTAAATAGAAAACCGAATCTAAAAACTATCATGAAACTATTTCTCAGAAAAGTAGACCTATGAGTATAGGAATCCGTGAAAAACGGAAGAATGCTTTTTTAAGAAACATATTATGATACAAAAACAAAGTATTGTGAAATTAATAAATTAAAAAAAATGGGATTACTTGAAAAAGGTTGTTGAAAGATTTTTACATGAAAAAGTATGCTAAATATAAACATATTGCTAGAAAAATTTAAAAGAAGTGTATACTTATCTCATACAGATGATCAATAGCAAGTTGGTTTAATCGATATGGAAAAATATAAATCGCATAATAATAATACCAACTATATATATATGCAGGGTGTCCAGCCTTAAAGTGACCTCTCTCTAATAGCTAATTCCCGAACCGTTCAGTTTAGACATGCACTTCCAATTTGAAAAATGTTTTAAAAAAGGTAAAGAATGTTTTTACGTGCTTTTCGAACCAAAAAAACCCATTTAGAAAAAAATTACAAAAATTAAATTTTTATACGGTCCCCAGGTCTATCACTTATATTTAGGAAAAGATGCAGTACACAAAAACAAAGTAAACACAAAAAGTTTTATCTTATTACGATAAAAATTGGCCGAGTAATGGAACTTTGAAAATCATACATTTCATGCCTTTCTTGGCTATTTTCAAGAAGCTAGTAAGGGGCCGTCTCCAAAGTGAAATTAATTGGAACTTTGCCAGGAAACTTTCGCTCTTGCACGTCACTTTTATGTAAATTGTTTTTAAATTTAAAGTTAATATTACAAAAAATGAGTACTTAAGAAATAAAATTTATTATTTGTTAATGTAAAACATAGACAAAATAAAATATTTTGGAGTAAAGAAAACATTTCAAAAGCAGTTCCAAAAAATAGGTTTATTTGCTGCGGCTTCAGACTGCTTTGCTGCGGTACTGATCATGGCGAACATTAAAAATCTGTTGTGTAGTCGTGTTTGCAATTGCATACAGTCGTATTCTAATATTACGAATTCTAGTACGGGAGAACGAGATGTATACAAATGAAGAATACTGCGAAATGGTACTATTGTAAGGGCAGTATAATCGAATTAAGAGAGAGGTGGCAAGACTTTATGCCATTAAATTTCCCAGTCGAAGACATGCATCTTATTGTACAGTTCAACGCTTGTATAAAACTGGGAGTTGTCATAGACGTATTCCCTTATCTCGTGCCACACCTTCAGCGGAAACCCACTGAGGATGTTCTAGGACAGGAGTGCCCAACCCAAATTGGTTGGTGGGCCACATAAAAATTTACTTAACTGAGGTGGGCCACACATATCAAAATAAAAAAAAAAATTCAAAATATTTTACTATTGTACAGCATTCAAAACATGATATGATCAACATTCAATTATTGATATGATCAAAAAACACTAAGTTTACCTTTTACTGGATCACAATCACAACAAAGTTGAAAGTTGACCGATTGCACTTGTTTTTTTGGTGGAAGAATATCTCTTAACCTACCAGGTTCTTATCTACAGTAGATTTATGCTGCCATCTGAGGTTAAATAGTATAACAAATATGTGCGTAACATCTTCACATTTTATACTTGTGTTACAGTATGTTTGCATAAAATTGATTTAGATTTTCAAAATTTTTATTTCAAATGCAAAAAAGCAATTAAGTAAAGAACAGCTTTGTAATTATTACACTGTTTGTCAAAATAAATGTGTTTTTCCTGCCCGATAGCCAAATGTTTAGTTT
This sequence comes from Trichonephila clavipes, assembly GCA_019973935.1. NCBI lineage: Eukaryota > Metazoa > Arthropoda > Arachnida > Araneae > Nephilidae > Trichonephila > Trichonephila clavipes. Next base: position 275,558 of record BMAU01021198.1, read on the forward strand.
CTTATTGTATGATATTAATTATTGCACCATGATTAAATATATATCATAAAATGAAAAAGTTACATAATTTCAGAAGGTTAAAATACTAAACATTTTTATTCTGCTGCCGTTTTTTTCTTACATTTCTACTAGCTGGTCTGACAGTCCTGAGGCAACTCATTAAATCCATCATCGGATTCTTTCATTGCCAAATAAAACAAGAAAAAGACTACTAATCTGAACTTCAAAATATAGACATAAATTATTTCTCTGACAAATGGAACTAAATACACTACTCACTCTCAACGAAGTTCTCGTTGAAAGAGGAATAACACACCCAAGCTCATCTGCTTTCCTTCATCCATCAACACCTGTTATTACAATTGCTTGGAAGTCAAATGAAAAAAAAAAATTATTTCGGTAAAAACTGCACGGGGAGAGGTGGGGGTGGGTCAAAACACGATAATTTCGATTCAACCGTCTGTAGTCCAAATGTCTAAAATAATATAGACAGAAACTTCAATTGGGCCGCAAAAATTCTCCAAATGGGCCGCGGGTTGGGCATGCTTGTTCTAGGATATGCCCTGGCTCATCCTCAAAGTAATGTTCCGGGATATTAGCAAGGCTTGTTCCTACTCAAAATCGACGGTCTGGAACATATTACATACGTACGGTGCATATCCTTATCGTCCAGTCTTGGCACAGGAACTAATGCCCGGAGGCCAGGATCGTCGTTTTGATTTATGCAATTTCGTTTTAAACACACTGGACGAAAATCCAGATTTTTTGAATGAAGTTTTGTGGTCAGATGAATGCCACTTCCCGAGGCAAGGCACTATTGATACACAGAATAGGCATTATTGGTCCCTCGAAAACCTACATCTAATACGACCGAATCGCCGCCAAGAGCGTTGGTCGGTGAATGTGTGGTGCGGAAAATGGAAGAGCACCTTAATTGGCCCAATATATTTCGATGTATCTTTAACATCAGAATCATACACGGAAATTTTATCTGGACCTTTAGCCGATTTTTTAGAAGATGAAGTTTCCCTACGGGATTTGTCCCGCATGTGGTACCAGCATGATGGTGCCCCCGCACACAGATCTGTGCAACCATGTACATTTTTGGAGCAGACATTTGACACTCGAATAATCGGCTACGGAGGTCAAGAGGTAGCAGAAGCTACAGGCGGAGTTTCTGACGCGAGTTTGGTACTGCATTTCTGCGGAAGGCAGTCATTTTGAACATTATTTTAATTTGGTCATTCTGATATAATAAAGCCCCTGATTCATGATTGGAGCATCATTCCACATTATGCTATAATTTGAACGGCAAATCATGTATTCTTTTGCTGCTATTTGTTTAAACAAGCTGTTTAAATCTTTTCGGTACAAGTTGTATTTCTTTAATTTAACTTTTATTGTTTGCCATATAGCAATGCAAATTATCAATCTATGATGTTTACTACGATGTTTTAATATTACTTTAATGTTTTTCTTTTGATCTTTCTGTAGATAGTGAATTACTGTTCTCTAAACTCAATTTGTATACGACCCCCTTTTCTGAGCAATTCAGATGCTTCAACTTTATGTAGGCATAATTCAGTCAGTTTTTATCGTAATAAAATGAAACTTTTTTATACTGCATCTTTTCCGACCGTATAAAAATTTAATTTTTGTAATTTTTTTGTAAATAGGGTTTTTGGTTCGAAAAGCACGTAAAAACATTCTTCACCTTTTTTAAAACATTTTTCAAATTGGAAGTGCATGTCTAAACCAAACGGTTCGGGAATTAGCTATTGGGTCACTATAAGGCTGGACGCCCTGTATATATATATATATATATATATATATATATATATATGTCAACAACAGACATATTCGGTACACAAGCTTGGACAATACCCATTAACAGAAAAAGTAAAGAAGAAGTAATTAAAATTTTTAAAAAGATATTTGGATGAAGAATTCTCAAAAAATTTAAAGCAGATAAAAGAACGAAACTTATGAACAAACATATTAACAGCTTTTTTAAGATAATAATAATCATTGGTTTGCAACATAGAAGGAAAAAATAAAAGGTGCAATATCTGAAAAATAGTAGAACTTTTAAAGAGAAACGAGGAAATATTTTGACCATAAAAATAGAAATGGATGGATATACAAAAAGTAAAAATATTAAAAAGTAATAACAATTTATGCCATACGTCTATAGAAATGATAGATGTAAATGTTATTAAAAATTATTTGTATAAAAAATTATTTAAAATGATGCATTACTATTGCGTTTCATAGATTAAATTTAAATAAGATTGTAAGAATCAATTGTCATTTTATTTGAAATATTTGCAGGGTTTCTTTTAATTTATAAAGGCGAGATTGTTTCCGATGCGAATTCCTATGCGATTACGTAACTTCATGGTACGAGTAGCTACTGAAGTTAAAAGTAAAACGGCTCTCTATCAGTAGCGGACACAGGAATTTTTCAAGGGGGGTCCGGGGTCGAAAGTTCACCATTCTTGTATCATGCTCCTTTTGATTTTGTCGATTTTCGGGAACAAAACACAATGAAAAACTAATTTTTGAATAAATAATTAGCATTAATTAATAAAACTAATCATTAATAACAAATACTTAATTAAATTTTACGTACTTTATACTTAGAATTATAATCAATCGGAAAAAAGTCAAAGGCTTTGGGGGGGGTCCGGACCCCCAGGACCCCCTCCCCTGTGTGCGCCACTGGGCTCTATTATAGTAATACAAAACATGAAACATATATAGGAATTTAATATAATTAGCAATAGTTCTTTTAGGAATTTCCACTATCTAATTCGGTATATTTTTTATTTAATCGAGGAGTATGGTTCACACACACAGCTAACTTTAAAAAATTATCTCACAAATCGTGTAGAGTAGAGGAAATGCAAAATTTATGAAATAAGCTTTTGAAATTTCCACTTTTTAAAATACTTTTGTTCTAAATCGCATTCTTTACCATTGCAAATGCATTATTTAATTTTTAAAAAAGTTGACAAAATCGATAACTTATTTCATTTAAATTAAACTTATAGAATGCTTTGAAATTTATTATTAAAAAAGATGATCATCCTATTTTATTTATCCAATATTCTTTCGATAAGAATTCGACGCACAGTGCGACGACTATAGGAAATGAAACATTAAGCATTGTGGTCGAATGAGCCGCTGATATTGGCAATACAATCAATGGCTTGGCATTGTAACCCTGCAAATTGCCACATCCCCCTGTTGCTTTTGCCCCTCCTCTTCGAGAAAGCTCGCCCTATATTTAACGACTTCCCTTTGTAGGTATTACAACATCTCGGTTGTTGTGGTTTTTAACTCATTTCTACATCTAGCTGTTCTCATGTAGTCCACGGCCTCTTCGCGGCTTAGTGTAAGCAAAGTTTCTTTGCAATCTCTAGCCAATTTTAATCATAAATGTGAATGTGATGTTTAATATATGTTTCTATGTAATTATATTTCTGTAAAACCGTAGAACATATACGCTTTAAAAGACGCAGTATTTTTGTTTACATGATCATTTGTTAGTATTGAATTTTCCTCCTTTATTGCATTTTTATTTAATATTCAGTATTCGTGTTTTTTACCTGTGAATAAGGATTTAAAAGTTTTATTTTGAATTCTTGAAACGATTTTTTTTAAAGTAATGCTTCCTAAATCTTTTTTTTCTTGCAGTCGATGTTCGTTTTTTACTGCTCTAGACCCGGTTAGTTATATGAATAACGGCAACTGAAACAAAATGAACGCTCCGAAATCTAAATGTATTCATATTGGTACTGTTGGAGATTACACAAAGGAAGATATTATTGAGAAGCAAGATGTAAGTTTATGTAATTTAATCATTACGTTACTTTATCTTAGAAAATTTTCTTTACATGTAATATGATCAATTGCAAAATTGTCAATTTTTAATTGTTTTTTTTATTCTTATTATTTACTGTGCAGTTATTTATTTTATAAGTTTTCTCGTACTAACTATTTACCTACTAAAATCAAGATTATATTTTGCAGTGTTGTATTTGTGTAAACTTACAGCTTTTATCACTGTCAAGTATATTACCTCTGTAAAAATTAGTTTTAGTTGTTCTCACAAATTTCTTTGTAAATGTGACATTTCATAGGATTTATATAAAGATAATTCCTTTGTTAAACTAAATGTTTACTTTGCAAATTAGTTAAATTAAATCTATTTATGATCTACTATAATATATCGTAGTCCTATTTTTTTTTTTTTTTTTTTTTTTTTAAGATTCATTATATAAATATAACAAATGGCATGTAAGACTTTAATAACATCACTAAAATTTAAAAATTCTTTGTATTCAACAAATTATATCTTTAAACTATTGACTACTAAAGTATTTTTTTCTTTTGACAAAGTCTCATTTATTTTTATTTCAGATATTAATTTATCAAATGCAAGATGATAGCAAAGAGTTTTTACTAAATTCCAGATTGAAATTAGTATTATTTGTTTAAAATTAGTTCTGACTTGCTTGTGCATTTTTATTTCAAATTTATTCAAGTGCCTTTTGTTTTTGCTAAAAAAATATCTGAACAAATAACTGAATTTATTAAAGATTACATTGAAAGCATTTAAGAAACACACCAACAATTTTTAAATCAATTCATATAGTTATCCTTAATGATTTTATATGTTAATCAATATATATAATGTAACAAATTTGGTAGGATGTTTTTATTACCTCAGCATTTTGTGACATTACCACCGACAAAATATTTTATTGCTGTTGCAAGGATTAATTAAGCCAATTAATATTGTCATGAAAGAGATCCTCAAAAAAAAAGAGCTACTGAAAGATTTGTGCTTAATGGTATAGTGAAGAGCAAAATTATATTTTTTAACTATATTATTTTCAAGACAAATTAAACAAGTTAATGATCCATGGTTGTTTTTTTTTCTATGAAATAGTCAAGATCCCAATCATCTTGAAACAACGTAAATTCTTTAGGTATTTTTCACTTGGAAGATGTGAGAGTTAATTAAAAATAAGTTTCACCCATAAAATGGTCACCACTCCACTGTTATTTGTTGTCACTAATCATAAAAGAAAAAAGAAGAAATGTAGCAATTCATACCAGTACGACATTGTTAGCAAAATTGATATATTCAGTTGCTGGATGGATGGAATTTCTCGCTAAATTTTTAATGCATCGTTCTTAAATAAGTGAATTTGCTGCTATAACTGGCCAAGTCTGGGCCACTCAGAAAGATCTGCTATGCCACATGCAACCTATGGGCCATAGGTTGAGTATCGCTGAGTTAAGAAGTTAATTACAAATGATGAAAAATGTTTTCCTATTTTGACTAGAAACTATTGCCTAAGTTACAAAGTTATAACTTTTAATGAACAATGTCCCATTTTTCTGACTTTTACTATTTTACCAGAAATGCTTCCAAAAATGGCATATTTTTTATTGCATATAATTAAGTACCATACTTAATAAAATAAGAATATTAAAAAAAGAGAGAGAGAATTTTTTAAATTTTTTTCACTTTTAATGCTTTTACAACATTTTTTATTTTACAATTTTGGACACAAAACCCCCTATAAATGTTTGTTTTTTTCAAGTACTTTTTTAGAGAAAAAAGGTGTATTAGTTGAATATCTTTTTCTCCAATAATGATCAATTCCAGGTTTCTTTACAATTCCTTGAAGTATATTGAGAGCGAAAAATACATGCAACTCTTCCACAGTAGTTTCTACCCAAAATTTACTCTTTGAGAATTGTCTTGCAACACTGGATTGGATGCACTGTTTAGCATATTTATTTGTCTCTTCCACAATTTTACTCATGAGTGAAAAATCAATGAATGTTTCATAAAACTCTAGAACATCAGAAGTGTCGTCAAATTGTATGTGCACAGAGGGAATACCAGAAAAATTAAATCGAGGACACGGAACGGGTGGATTTTTCACATCAACCTCGGTAAAAATTCTTGCAAAACTCAAATCTTCATCAGAGCTGAGCTCACTGCACGAGTTATCTGAGGAATAATCCAAATAATTAGAAGAAATATCTGTATCTGTATCAGAATGTAGTTCATCATCTAACAAGAAAGTATTTTCATCATCTATTCCATCCATAATTTCCATGAGATTCACAAGTGCGGCATACAGTAGAATAAAAATTTCAAGGAAAAGTTCCCGCTTTCCCGCTACATAGAAAAACCCGGATGAAAAGCACTTCATTTACTTGGACAAGCCATGCCATCTGTTGAAAAATAATAATACTAAATAGTCTCTTTCAATAATGAAAAATGCGGGCAAACCAGAAAAGGAAAGGAGAAAATATCGATGCTCATACGCCGTACGGGCAAACCAGATGAGGTCAATTTCGGGTAGCATGTACACTGTACGGGCAAACTGCTTAAAGGGTTAAGCTACAATGTAAAAAGATGCAAAACACCTAAAGTTTACCAAATTTAATATTTAATTAATTCCTTATAAACAGCATTTTAACTTCTTAATATTAAGGAGTCAGGCATAAACATGAAATATCTTTTCAGACAGAAAAATTATTCTGTATTATGTATCATATTTTGAATTTATTAACATATAGATTGTAACTGATCTTAATATGTAACTCATTTTTTAATGTATCCTATACAAATAATGTTTCATAATTTCAGCTCCTTTTGCATAAATACCAAATATATTGCTAATTTTGTATGTTAAATCAAAAGCTATACTGTTTTTCAAATTTTTACAGACAGAGTTTATGATTGTGTTGAAATATGAAAGGATATCAGGATTGACTCTACATATTCCATTTTTTCAAGCACTGTGACATTTTGTTTTTTTCCTTTTAGAACATATTTTAGTTAAAATGAAGTATAGAGAAGTGCTGTTTAAAACTTACCCTAGAAATTTTAGTAGAAAGTCATTCCTCTTGTTTATGACATAAATCTTAAGATGCCATGAGAATTGGATTGTTGTTACATAAATGCATTTTGCCATATTTTTCATTAAAACTTGGCAAATGTATATGTAAAGTATGGAAATGTAAGTCCCGTTTCCTTTAATCCTCTCTTGAAATCAAGTCAAACAACATAAATAAGAATAGTATAGAACCCATGTGTAATCCTGTTTGCTAACTTTGTATCCAAAAGAATGTTTATAGATAAGTTAATTACCAAAGTCATACTTCTTCTACAAGTAGTGCTTACACATTCTCCTCAAACATAGCAAAAACTACCAGCAGAATTAATGCTTAAAACATTTTAAATGTGTGTTTGCCAGCTTCATTTAGCATATACTGCATTTTTAAGTTACATTATCTTCTTTTTCTAGTTTTGTCTTTTGTTCTTTGATTGAATTTGGTCTATTTATTTTTTGGTAATATAAAAAAAAGCTAGATTTATTGAATACACAGCTTTCAGCTTTGAAGGAATATACTGAGAAACAGCTGCTTAAATTCATATATTATTTATCATGATTCTGCGCCCATAACCATATCAAATCTTAAAAATTCCGATCTAAAAAAATATATTGAGATCAGTACAACACTTTTAATGCAAAATTTATGTATAAAGGAGAAAAAGGACTTGCTCATCACGAGATCTCCCAAACTACACTGATAAAACAATTAAAGAGGAACGTTTTTTTTTTTAAAAAAAATAATAATAAGGCCTATATGCAAATCAGGTATCAGATGATAGCTGAGCTGTTTGCGGACCCTTCCGCCATGCAGTGACTTGCGGCGTTCTTAGGCAGTGGCACTGTGAACGACTTTGTGCAGAGGTACCTCATTTGCTCACTGGAGCTCGTAGTGTAAAAACATTTTGAAACATCGTAGCTTAGGCCAATCCTTGTTTTTTTAATTTCTTTGTTTACCCATCAATAATATGGCCAGTCGGCATCGTCTAGATAATGCCACAAGATGATGGATAGCTGGAAGACTTAAGGTGGGTTAATCACATGCTACCTGCGGGGTTGGGACTTCGGAGTTTCAAGAAATGTGCTGTCCAATCTGTGGAAATAGCTCACAGAGACAGGAACAGAGGTTTACCAACCTGGCCAAGATCACAAAAGGGCAACAACACAGGCTCATGACTGTTATTTGAGACTTCTAGCTAAAAAGGATAGGTCCGTGACAGTAACACAACTGTCTAATACAACAGGAACATCCTTTTCACATATAACAATCAACCAGAGACTTAATGCAGGTAGCCCGTATACCAGGTGCCCTGTAGTCTGCGTCCCTTTGACTGTGAACCACAAGAAAAATCGTCTAGCATGTTGTTGAAACCACCTGCCTTGCACAGAGGATAATTGGAGGTGGATTCTCTCTAGTGATGAATCTAGGATTCAGTCTGGACAGTGACTCGAGATGTGTTCTCATCTGGAAAGAACTTGGGAGTCAATATCGGCCCTTTAACTTTGCCGAAAAGGACCACTATGGTCGAGGTAGTCTGATGGTCTGGGTGTACAGACCTTCATGCATTTGATAGAGGTATTCTGACAAGTCAGTGGTACAGGGACGAGATCCTTGCACCCCATATCAGATTTTTCTGCTGATAATATGGACCAAATTTCATCTTTATGGACAATCTTTAGGGCTCAGTTGCTGAACGAATACCTCCAATCAGAGGATATTTGATGATTGGAATGGCCCATTATATCCCCTGACCTTAATCCCATCGAACACGTATGAGACATTGTTGGATGCTCTGCTATGTTAGTTTTCTTTTTATGGCAAAAAACCATTTGCCCTTTCAATTGTTTTCACCTGTGTATTAGACTTACAGATATGAAATTTGGTGACCATGTCTCTTTTGTTGAATAGAGATCCGCTAAGAATGGATTTTGCAGAAATTGACTCCCAAAAAGGGTTAGGAGGCTTTATAGATGAGGATTCCAGTATTTGAACTATTAGAATTACATACTTGAAATTTGGCTGATATGTCTCTTTTGCAAAATAGAGATCTGCTAAGAACAGGTTTTATGGAAATAAGACTCCTAGGAGGGGATAGGTAAAAAAATTACATTTTTGGAGCAGGTCTTGAAATTGGGTAATCATGGTTCATTGTCTTGTAGAGATCCACTAAGAACAGGTTTTAGTGAAATCGACTGCCAAGGGCAGGGGGTTAAGGGGTGCATATATAGATAAAAATGTTTCCTTTTTTGAACTGTTAAACCTACAGATTTTAAATTTAGTAAGCATGTTTCTTTTGTTTTGAAGAGATTCGCTAGGAAAGGGTTTTACAGAACCTACCCTCAAGGGTTGCAAGAGGTTAAAGGGGCTATATACATAAAAATTGTTTTTGAACTATGAAACTTACTGATTTGAAATTTGGTATGCATATTTATTTGTTGTGTAGAAACCTGCTAAGAACGGGATTTGTGGAAGTCTACTTCCTAGGGATGCATTTAGGGGGCATTATTCGTAAAAATTCTCGCTTTTTAACTATTAGACCTAAAGACTTGAAATTTGGTAAGCATGTTCCTTTTTTGTTGAGTATAGATCTGCTAAGAGCAGGTTTTACTAAAATGTACTCTAAAGGTTAGGTTGTGGGTGTTATTGGGACACATAAATAAAAAAATAACCGTTTGTGTACTATAAGACCCATGCGCAAACTTGAAATTTTGTAAGCAGGCCTTTGTTATTGCTGCCCAGCCAGTATGGTGGTTATGACCCTCGGCTTGTAATCAAGTAGGCTCGGGTTCCAATTCCTAATTAGGCATGGATGTATCTTTATTTTTTTGTGATTGTATTGCATGTTTCTTTTCACCTAACTTTTATTTGTATCCCAGGATGAAATGTGCAACAACAGCATGCCTTTTTTATTGAGTAGAGATCCGCTTAAAACGGGTTTTACAGAAATCAACTCCAAAAAAGGGGTTACAGAGTTGTAAAAAATAAACAGACTTTAGTTTTAGAAATTCATGTCCTTTATATATTAAGAGGCATGGGCTATAAGAATGTTTGGTTCTTACATATTATCACAACCTATTGGCGACATTATGAAACAAAGCACATGATTGCCAATTCAGCACATATGACACATGCAAAATTGGGGTTGCCAACTTGGCGAGTTATCGTGAACATTGGCTCAATAATCATGAAAGCTTAATGGTAAGACTTATATATTAATAACTTAAAAACAGTATGTATATATTCATACCACATCACAAATATCCAGTGAAGTGGTTAGGTAACGGCTGGTTATTTATAAATTAATAGATTTTGAAACAGGAATAATAATTTTAGTATAGATAGTTTTTAATTTTTCCCTACAAATGTTATATTGAATGAAAAAAAGGTGTTTTTAATTGCTTGTTTGATCCATTAATGTAGAACTTTTTCCCCCTATATAATATCCAAGATATTATATTACTAAATAGTTTAGATTGCTTTATATTACTTACATAATTTTTGGTTTATTAAATTTCTCGATTAATAATAACCATTTATAATCTTGTTCCACCATTAAATGTGATGGATGCAGTTAAAAATGCTATTTAAAATTTTTAAACTTTGCTTTGTAAAGAAATTTTATTCTGTTGATATAACCCATTTCAATGTGCTTCATATATCATTTTCAGAGAAGATATGCTAAAAAACATTTGTAAATATTACATAACATGTGAAGGATTACTGTGATTTTTGCTAATTTTTAAATATTTTATTAAAAATTTTTAATTTATTGCTTGCTTTCACATACATTTTAAAATAAATACCTAATGATGTTTAATCAAGAGATTTTCTGTAATTGCTTAAATTTTAGAAAAACATTGTTCTGCATGTTAAATGTAACAGAATATTCAGAAATTTTAATTAAAGTACTTAAACTTTAATCAAATGAACTATGAATTAAAATATTGTATAATTTGTTATGGCATCTGAAAATCATAAAGTCAAATTATGTATTTTTTGACAGAAATGTAATTAATATTCAGAAAAAATTACTAGAAAACTTTTTGTTTGGAGTATGGATATCTCAATTGTTTGAAACTTTGGGGGAGGGGTGGGTGACATATATTCAGATACAAATAATTATTTACTTAAGCCACTTTTTATTCCAACAGATTGTGTCAGTTTAGTATTAACTTGATTTTTTATCTTGTTTTTAACTTGTAATTTTATAACTTATTTTATGTGTTGAATTGCATAACATTTTTATTAGATTTTACTTATGTAATCTGTAAATAAAATGGGAATTTTATAATCAAATATCCATTAATCTTGTAGAATATAAGTATAGAATTGTGCCTGTGTATTTTGACTTTTTGATTCTTTAAATTTTAGGTAATTAATAGTTGTTTATACACTGATGTATACTAATATAAACTTCTAGCAAATGAAAATTTGAAGAGTTTGTAAATGAGTTTTTGTGCTATTGTTTGGCAAAAACCTGCATTGATTTGTTTTAATGAATGTGAAATAAAAAAAAAATCACAAAAGAAGTTCAGATATGTCCAGAAAGTATTGTTAAGTCTTAATAACATTATACTTTATTTCTTAAGAGAATGTTACTGGTACATTTTATTTATTTTAAGATTTAAAAAATTTGCTAATATTAATTTTTAAAATATTTTTAATTTGTTATTTTTATTCTGATTTTATGAATTTAAATGAATTTTTCAAATATTTACTCGTCAGATTTCTATACATTTCCTATTTTTTAACTTGTTTTACTGCAGTCCTCCAACTCCAATTGTCACAATTCTTCATGCTATTCTAATTGCTGTTTGATCTTTTGAATAACAAAATTTATTTAATAAAAAGTGGTTTTTAGATTTCTTGCTTAATGCATTATTTATAGAGCTTAAAAATGTATTCAATTATGATTCACAATTTTTAATTAGTGAGCATCATATCTGTTATATTTCTATATATGTTTCTTATCCTCTCATATATGTATCATATAACTACAGAATACTTAAATTAAAAGTAGATATTGTGGAGCATTTTATAAGTAATAAGGTACATTTTTTTTTTTTTTTTACATTACCAAAAAAATTTCATTGATATTAATGTAAATATTTTTTGTAGAATTTAAATTATAAGCATGTGTGTGCTTTCCAGAGTTTTTAATTTTCAAGGTTATATTATTTAAATATTATTTATCTTGCATTGAATTTTTTTGATTGTTTATAAGAAATACTTTTGTTTCATACCTAGCTTTTTAGTCTTTCCTGATTGTATGAAATAATAAAATATGTGTGTAAACATGCCTCATATTAGATGTACTTACTAAGTTGGTATAAAAAGTTGTTTCAAATTGCAATGAATTTTTCAGGCTTATCAATGAAGTTGGTCAATTATTAGAAAATATATAAAGTTTGTATATAAGTATCTAGGTATTTTTAAAAAAGGGAATGTTTGAGCCTAAAAATTTTTTTGGAGTCTGGCAATCAATCTTAAGTGCATTTGAAAACCTAAGTAATATCATTCATAAATAATTCTGGTTTCATCTGCAGAAGACATGTTTATATAGAAATTACATACAAATAAATTAATATGTTTAAAAAAATATGGGATTTTTAAATGGAATTTTTATTTTTAAAGCAAAATTTAATGTGATGTAACGTCACTTCTCGAAAACATCAACATCTAGTCGGCTTTCTTTGTGGACCTGACACCCCCACGTGCATCTGCAGGTGCAGCGCAACCCCTGTTTTGACCCCCCGAGGAATCTAGCTCGTCGACCGGAAGATGAGGGGAGAGATGCTTTGAACTTGCACGAGAGCGGTGGTGAACGAATCCTCCTCTCACAAAATAGTGGACTCTAACAATCTATAATTAACTTTAATAACTGTACTGTATCATTCTGTAAATAATATTCAATAGTTGTGACGTAAATAAATTCCATATTTTAATTAACCAAGAATACGCTACCGTTATTCTTTCAAACGTTACAGCTTAGAGTTTTGGTGGCAGCGCTTTGGGATAAAAAGTTAGCATTCAGGACCCGTGAGAGGAGGAAATTTTGGGCTTTTACGGACGGACCGCAACGCACGGAGAAAAAGAGCGTCCTTCTCAAAGAAGATCAAACTGATCTATAGTGTTAATGGCTAGAGTGTCCGTAGGAAAGCGATTTTCGGAAGCCGTGCTGCAATTGAATTCAGCTTCGTAGAAAAAGAGCGTCCTGCTCATAGAAGATCAAACTGATCTATAGTGTTAACAGCGAGAGTGTCCGAAGGAAAAGCGATTTTCAGAAGCCGTGCTGCGATCGAATTCATCTTTGAAGCCGTGCCACGAGTGAATTCAAGGCTGGTCAAACTGACCACACTTATTGTTAAGAGTGAAAGATTCAAGATTGGTCTAAAGGACCATTGTTCACACGGAAGAGTTCAAAACCACTAGTGCCATTACTGCACATAATTTGCTTCTGACAGCAAGCTGAGTACTTCAAATGGGTGAGTACTGTTATATTTTTGAGTTGCGAACTGCATATTGTATTAGGAATTTTGGTTAAAGTGTTCTTTACAAATTTTGAAATACTTAGTGTTTTTTCTTGCATGGGAACAGTGTTATTTTATTTCTAGAGAACTGTAATTGTATTTCAAGCATTGTGTGCAATTTTAGCTGAAGATTTATTGTGTTTTAAGTCTCTTGAATGATTTTGATTATTTTTAGTGTTAAGTTTTTCTTTGTGTATTTCTGTGTATGCATGGGACCAGTGTTATTGTATTAATAGAGAATAGTAACAATAGTGCAAAATTTAGCGTGACATTTATTTGATATTGTTTAAAAAATGGCTTTCCTTGGTAAAGGGAAAAAGCAAGACATGTTGCAACTTGCTGAGGAATTAGGAATAAATGCCACTTTAAATATGACTGTCCCTAGCATAAAAATTGCAATCACTAACAGTGAAGGTTATGAAGAGGAATTTGTTAAAAATCTGTATGAGACTATCATTGCAAACGGAAAGAGATTGGAAGAGTTAGAAAGGGCTGAAAAAATGAGATTTGAAGAGTTAGAAAGGGCTGAAAAAATGAGATTGGAAGAGTTAGAAAGGGCTGAAAAAAAATGAGATTAGAGGAGTTAGAAAGGGCTGAAAAAATGAGATTGGAGGAGTTAGTAAAGGAGCAGGCATTAAAAGAGAAAGAATTACAGCTGAAATTTGATTTAGAAAGGTTTAAAATAGAATCCGGATTTAGGGTAAACGATGAATCAAACGATTCTACAAATGCATGTTCTGTAACCTCTAATTTAAACTTAAAAAAATTGATCCCAGAATTCGATCCTAAGCAGTCAGATATTAGTTTATATCTAGTGATCTTTGAACGCCAGGCTAAAAGGGCTTCAATAGAAAAGTAAGAATGGGTGGGGCAATTATTGGGTTTGTTACCCCTAGAGATCATGCAATTTATTGCTCGCAAACCGGAGGAACAAGCCGAAAATTACGATTATGTAAAGAAATTATTACTTAAAAGATTCAAGTTAAGTCCGGAGGTCTTTTGGCAAAAATTTGTCCAACACCAGAAAAAATCCGATAGCACCTGGAAGGATTTCACTTTTGAAATTACGAATTATCTAGATGAGTGGCTGATTGGCTTAGAAATAAATACCTTTCAAGATCTTAAAGATCTAATGGTGGTAGATCAATTAAAAAAATGCGCTAGTATGAAAGATCATTTTTTAGATAATTGGGCAAACCGTAAATTATCTACTCAAATAGCAGAACTCTTTGATAATTATGAGGACGTCCGAAAGGTAAATTCGAAACCCATGGATAGGTAGGGCAGAAATGATAAAATTTTGACATACTCAGGGGTCAAGGAAAAAGAAAATAGATTTGGGAAAACTTCCCCCAGATTAGGAGCTTCTGTTTCGGAGAGTGCTAGAGAGAGAACTTTGGAAAAACGCGTGATGCAAAGATGTTGTCATTGCAATATGCCCGGACATATAAAAGCCGTTTGCCCTAAATTAATAAAAAACAAAACGACGGAAACTCTAAATAATATTGAAGGAAATGAAAACCCGGATTTTCTTAATTCATATACAACAAAGGGCTTTGTGAATGGTCACGAGATAGACATTCTTAGAGATACGGGAGCGACAATAGATTTAGTATGTGCAAAATACATAAATCCTTCTTCTTTCTCTGGTGAAAATGTTTGGGTAAAACAACCGTTAAGCCCAGAATTAGTTTGTTTACCTTTGGCGGTCGTGGAAATTTCCGGAAATTTTGGAACGGTACAAACTAAGGCAGCGGTTTGTGGAAATCACTTAAATCAACACGGTCGGTATTTGCTTGGAAATAAAACGGCCGAGCTAATAAAAGGAAATTTAGGCTATAATTTTCTGCCAGTCGAAATACTGAATGCTGTCCAAACAAGGTCTCAAGTCAAAGCGGCTAGAGAAGAAAGGGGAATAGATAGTGGTGAAGCTAAGAAAGGGGAAGATGAAGTTATAATTGTTTCTTCGGATGCGGAGGACGAAATTTTAATACCTGCACTCCAGGAATAGGTTCCGGAATTAGCGCTGCTAAGGGTTAAGCGAGAAAATTTAATCAATGCTCAAAAAAATAGCGAGGAGGCATATACGAACAGGCAGCCAGTCAAGTGCAGGTTACCAATCAGGTTTATTCGCTAGAGAAGGAATTATTGGTCAAAAATCGTGAAGATAAGTTAGGTAACGTGGTGAAGTTAATAGTAGTGCCGGAAGAGTTGCGCGACCCCATTAAATCCTTGTGTCATGAGGGAACATCTGCACACCTGGGAATTACGAAATCCAAAGACAAATTAAACCGATATTTTTACTGGCCGAATTGCTATAGAGATATGGAACGGTTTGTAAAAACTTGTGTGTGCGATCAGTGTCAGAGGGCTGGGAAGCCCAATGATAAAAAGAAAGCTCCACTAAAATTGGTCCCTGTTATTCAGGAGGTTTTTTCTAAGCTAAATATTGATGCATGTGGGCCTCTCTTGATCACATCTAAAAGGAATCGATATCTTATCACAGCCATTTGCTTGTCATCAAAATTCCCTGAAGCTATTCCGGTGTCTGATATTAGTTCCGTTAGTGTCACAAATGCGCTGTTAAACATCTTTAGTCGCGGATGGGGTTTCCCCGTGAAATACAATGTGACCAGGGTACTTCTTTTACTAGTGCTCTGACTACCGAGTTTTTTTAAAGATTCGGAATACTTGTCAGGCATAGTTCTGTGTATCATCCACAGAGTAACCCTGTTGAGCGATTTCATCGAACGTTGAAACGACTCTTACGAGTCTTATGTTTAGATGCAGGCTCCGAATGGGACAAACATCTTCCGTCAATTCTTTTAGTGTTACGAACTGTATCTCACGAAAGTACAGGGTATACACCGTCAGAGTTGGTGTATGGGAAAAATTTGCGAACCCCAGAGACGTTAGTAATGGAACATTGGATGGAACCGGAAGAAGAGGGTGATCTCGTCACTGAATATCTGTTTTAAGTTAATAAATAGATTAAAAAGATGTCAAGAAGTAGCAATAAATAAAATGGAGGAAATGCAAGTTAAGCGGAAAACTTGGTATGATAAAAACGCAGCAAAACGTGAATTTAAGGATGGGGATTTAGTCCTAGTGTTAGCTACATCCAGAGCAAATAAATTAGCAGTGCAGTGGATAGGTCCTGGGATAATTTTAAATAAAATTTCGGAAACGAACTATTTAGTCGAAATCCCTGGCAGACGCGAAACATCTCAAATTTATCATATAAATATGCTAAAACCATATTACAAAAGGCCAGAACACGTTAATGTAATTATTAATGATGAAACAAAAAACTCTCTCACAGACCAGGAATTAGAAATCCCCTACTTAGAAAACAATTCTCTCCTTTATGATTTTGAGGACGTAATCCAGGCTAGCGAGTTGAACCAACACCTTCGCGACAAACAAATGGATTGACTGCGCGAATTATTAAGTAAATACTCTAAATGTTTTTCGAACAGTTCCGGTTTAACTAATCTGGTTGAACATGAAATCCAGTTAGTTAGCGATCAACCAGTTAGGACGAAGCCCTATCGAATGTCGCACCGACAAAATGAAATCTTAAAAAACGAAATTAACCGAATGTTAAAATTAGGAATCATTGAGGTAGGAGAATCTCGGATTACATGTCCCCTATGATTTTAGTTGAGGTAGTTGGGAAAGAACCTCGTCCATGTATAGATTACAGGAAATTAAACGGGATCATTAGAACGGAATATTTTCCTCTTCCGAATATCGAAGAACGTGTAGAAAAAGTATCGGCGG
Source organism: Trichonephila clavipes (assembly GCA_019973935.1). Taxonomy (NCBI): domain Eukaryota; kingdom Metazoa; phylum Arthropoda; class Arachnida; order Araneae; family Nephilidae; genus Trichonephila; species Trichonephila clavipes. The sequence goes on from BMAU01021198.1 coordinate 292,798, forward strand.
CTAAATTTATTACTGTCTTAGACCTATCTAAGGGATATTGGCAAATACCTTTGAGTAAAACTGCACAGCGATACGCAGCCTTCTGTACTAGCTTTGGTACATACAGACCCCTAAGGATGAGTTTCGGATTAAAGAATGCTCCATATTTCTTTAGTAAACTCATGGCTGAATTACTTAACGGACTAGAGGATTTCGTTGTCCCGTATCTAGACGATATCGCAATTTTCTCAGATACGTGGGAGTCGCACATTAAACATATGGAAACGGTTCTGCAGAGAATAAAAGGGGAGCTAAGTTAACGATAAAACCTTCAAAGTGTAAGTTTGCGCAACAAAATGTCAAATTTTTGGGTCACATTGTGGGTCAGGGTTTTCGCACCCCTTCCGGGATCAAAGTTCAGGCTGTTCTAGAGTTCCTTACCCCTCGCACGAAAACCCAAATACGTGCTTTCTTAGGTATAGCGGGTTATTACCAAAAATATATAAATCTGTTCTCGGTAATCGCTGCTCCGTTGACGGATGCGTTGAAGGGAAGAGCAAAGGAGGAGAAATTAAGTGGACGACCGAGTGTGAAAACGCATTTCGAGAACTAAAACGGAAACTAATTGATAAGCCCGTCTTGTACGCGCCAAATTTTGAACGAGAATTCATTGTTCAAACGGACGCTTCAAACGCAGGTATGGGAGCAGTTTTAACCCAATTAACTGAACAAGGTGAGGAACATCCAATCCTTTACCTGAGTAAGAAATTTTCAGAGGTAGAGAAGCGTTATTGTACGACGGAGAAGGAATGTGGAATGTTTTCGCAATTAAAAGGTTACATTATTACTTAGATGGAAATTCATTTTTAGTTATGACCGATCACAACCCATTGGTGTGGTTGAATAGAAACGTTAGTTCTAACCCTAGATTGATGCGATGGGCTTTGGCTTTGCAACCATATAATTTTAGAATTGTACATCGGTCGGGTAAAAGTCACAAAAATGCAGATAGTCTCAGCAGATCGGTGATACATAATTAGGACTTGTTAACAATGTTCTCTTGCTCATGAATCATAATTGTTGTTTATAATGTTTTTTTTAGTTAAAGGTTAATAATTGTATTAATTTTATTTATTTACTAGTACTGTATATCATATCGAATGGAGATGCATGTCAAAAGATAAAGCCATGAAAAGCAAATGTATTAATATGCTTAATTTTGTGTATAGGGTTTTAAAATATACATGAGTATTTACACTGGTGTGCAAAAATTAAGGACGAAGTCGAAAAATTAGCATATCAGCTGAACGAAGAGGCAGATCGGACAGAAACACCAATCAGGAGATTAAGTAAGGTGATGTACGGTAGCACATGCGCAGATATGCATATAGACGTAATGGGGGGAGTGTCTGAGTAGTATAAAGCATGTTGTCGGTGTAAGATCAGTATTTCTGACAAAGAGATTGCACGCCATATAGCAGTTAAAATCACAACGAGTTGCTGCCTCAGCGAGATATGGCGAATAATCAATCTGTTAGACGACATCTGGATACTTTTACCCGAGGTCGAATCATTGGGAAGTTGGAGGAAGGCCGCAGTGTGACAAGTGTGGCTGCAGAGTTCGGAATTGCTCACAGCATCGTTTCACGACTTTGGAGACAATTTCAAGCTACAGGAACAGCTATCCGGGGGTTCAGTAGTGGTCGTCCTTGAGGAACCACACCCGCAGATGACCGGTACATTGTCTTACAGGCCAGAAGAAACAGGCGGCAGACAGCGGGAGAAATCGCTAGACACACGACACAGGCGACTGGACGACCGATATCGCGTTTTACCGTGGCCAGAAGACTGTACGGTGGTGGTCTGTTTGCACGACGCCCTGTACGGTGTGTACCTTTAACGCCTGCCCATCGGAGAAGGCATTCTCTGTGGTGCCGGGAACACCGGAATTGGAGAGACAATGAATGGGGACGAGTACTCTTTACAGATGAGAGCAAATTCAGTTTGAGTAGCGATTCTCATTGCATACTCATCTGGAGAGAGCGGGGAAGCCGCAATCATCCCTCGAACATCATTGAAAAGGACAGGTATGGAGGTCGCTGTGTTCTCATTTGGGGAGGCATCATACTTAGTAGTCGTACAGACCTTCACATATTCGACGCAGGTTCAGTCAACGGGACCCGTTATTGTAACGAGATTCTTCTTCCATATGTGCGTCTTTTTAGAGGCGCTATGGGTCTGCAGTTATTTTTCATGGACGACAATGCACCATGTCATCGCACAGTAGCTGCCGACCAGCTCTTAGAGAGTGAGGATATTGAACGTATGGATTGGCCGGCACTATCTCCGGATCTCAATCCCATCGAGCATGTATGGAATTTTCTAGGCAGACGCTTGGCAGCTCGTACCTTACCACCAGTAACGATTCGGGAGCTTCGATTGGCACTGCAAGACAAATGGGCAGCAATGCCTCAACAACACATTGACACCCTCATTCTCAGCATGGGCAGACGCTGTGAAACCTGCCTAGCAGTCAGGGGAGATCATATCCTCTACTAAAGAGCGGATGTTTCTTGCTGGACACCCATCACAGGGATGTTTCGGCCTTCAGTCGCATTGCGCTCCATGCTACTTTTTCAATCAAGCTTCTTTTTATCCCCCTGATTTCTCTTTTAGTAAGTGTTGCTTACATTACACATGTCCTTACGTATTGGGGATCTTACGGTATTAAATGTGTTGATTTGGAAAGCTTTTGTACAAAGTTATATTGAAAAAACCGTCTCGTCCTTGATTTTTGCACACCAGTGTAGTTTACGCAAGAGGCATATTGTGAAAGATATTTTGTGTGTAAGATTGTACACTTTGCATATCATATCAACATGTCGTTAGTATAATTTTTATTAAGTATTGTGGCGAAGAATATTTTATGTGTAAGGTCTTACATTAGCATTTGATATAACATGTTGTTAGTATAATTGATAATAGGCATTGTGATAGGAGTGTTTGTATTTTTATTTAATGTTATAGTATGTTTTCTTACATTGCTATTGATCATTTTCGTAATATGGATTTGTGTAAGTTCCCTAGCAAGAACACTCACTCACTAGAAATAAGTAATTCCAAATTTAGTTCAGCGTTTTCTTTAGTAATTAAAATTGCAGCTCAGAAATATAGTGGTGCTTGATGAAGGGATGTGTCGGTAATCTGTCAGTTGTCTCATCGTCATTCCATTAAACTTTTCTCAACGGAAAAGTTCTATAAGAGAGGGCGAGAGCTGTAACGTCACTTCTCGAAAACATCAACATCTAGTCGGCTTTCTTTGTGGACCCGACACCCCCACGTGCATCTGCAGGTGCAGCGCAACCCCTGTTTTGACCCCCCGAGGAATCTAGCTCGTCGACCGGAAGATGAGGGGAGAGATGCTTTGAACTTGCACAAGAGCGGTGGCGAACGAATCCTCCTCTCACAAAATAGTGGACTCTAACAATCTATAATTAACTTTAATAACTGTACTGTATCATTCTGTAAATAATATTCAATAGTTGTGACGTAAATAAATTCCATATTTTAATTAACAAAGAATACGCTACCGTTATTCTTTCAAACGTTACAGTGCGCATAACATTAAAACAAATCATTATATGTGTATTTTTTTGTATTAACATGTTCTGTGTAAAAAACAGAGGCATGTATGTGTGTCTTATAATTCAGTCTGTATTATGTGTGTTCTCATATTGTAATATTATTATTACTTTTGATCTGTTAGGAAAATTTTTTAGTAAATTACAAAATGATATATTTGCAACAGCTTAACTAAAGGAATGTAAATATTTTTATTAACTGATAAAATTTTATTTTTTCAGTCAACTTGTGATACATGTAACAGAGATGGGCCTTATCTGTGGGTGTGTTTGCATAGAGATTGCTTATATGTTGGATGCAATGAATCTAGAAACAATCATTGTGTCAAGCACTTCCAAGTATCATGTGTTTCTCATTCTCTTTTTTTAAAAAAAAATTCCTTAAAATTATGTGCATTGTGGATTTCAATTGATTTTTCCTTTTTTTTTTTTTTTTTTCATTCCTTAGAAAAACAATGAACATTCAATATATTTAAATCTTACATCATTACGTGTATATTGCCTACTTTGTGAATGTGAAGTTTTCTTAGAAAATAATGATCCTCCTCTTCCCGGAATGTTGCCAACTCATCCTTTGATTCTCAACAAGCCAGAGACTGAATCAGAAGACGATTGTGAAAATGAAGAAAATGTGAAGCCCAGGGGTAACTGTAATTATTGTTTTTTTAAATAATTCTTATAGTTGTATTTTTAAATGTTCTTTACAGATCAGAGAAATAGATGTTAAAAGGGAAATTTAAGGAGGCTATAGTGTAATTCAAACCAACGAATAAGATTGACACAATTGTCATTGATTTTTGTGTTATGTTAATTCTGTGCTCTTCGAACGTCAACTATTCACATGAGATATTTAGTGTTAACATGTGCTTTGTACACATGATTTCGGGTACCCTAAAATATGTGCAGTCCCTGGCCAAATTATTAGACGCACTCTCCTGTTTTTTAATAATTAATTGTTTTATATAAGTTTATATGCAATACTTTCACATTTAAACATAGGTCCAATAGATTATTACTGGGGAAATTTATTATATATTTTGTATATGTATTTATTTTTCACACATGGCAACACAAAGTTAATAAATTCTCACACGACGTAAACAAGTCTAAACCTGCTCGAGTCGCGTTCGCGCATGCTTCAGTTGCGGACGTGTTTCTGTGGGTTAATGTGCTTTGTGTTTGTTAATTTAGCAGTTTTATATTATGCAGTTATTTGTTTATTTCGTGTGCGGAGTTTAAATAATAAAAGGCGATCTTTCACCATGTAAGAAAGCGGAACTATATAAAGACCCTTGTGAATGCAAAATTGTTTTCGAAACCACGAAATATCACGAAGGTTGAAAGTTTCTGAAACTAGTGTACGACGCATAAAGAAGAAAATTGAATCAAGGGAAGAATTGAGCCCAAAAAGAAAGAAAAAATGCGACAGAAAGCCTATTTTCACCTCAAGGTCAGAAAGATCTTTAAAGAAAATTTGCCTTGAAAACAGATTTGCTACCACAAAAGTGATAAAATCGCAACTGTAAGATATTAATGTGAATGCTTCTGAACGCACTGTTCGAAGAAAATTAAAAGATTTAAATTTTAAGACCTGCCACACTGACAGGAAGCCCAAGTTAATCCCTGCAATGAAAGCAAAGCGTCTGCATTGGGCCAAACAGTAGCGTGATAAAGATGTGGACTTCTGGAGATCGGTATGTTGTTATAATTTATTCACAAACAAAGTGTTTAACCATTTTCTATTACAGAAGGAACAGCAAAAATGTTTATTTATTACTTTTTTTATTTTTGACACGTCTGCTTCGGTGATGAAAGAACATTTGAAATTTTGCAGAACAAAACTCAGTTTGTGCGTCGTGGTGATGGAGAAAAGTTTCATTCTGACTGTGTTCAGACTGTGAAACACCCTACAAAAATAACGATTTGGTCAGTCATCAGTGGCAAGGGTACTGGACGTCTGTACGCGGTTAAAGGTATGATGCAGCAAGACCAGTACAAGATGTCTTGCAAAATCGCTTGATTCCGCAGCTGGAAGAATGATTTCCAAATGGAGAACCATACATTTTAATGCAAAATGAAGCTCCCTGCCATACAGCTCGGTCTATCGAAGCTTTTTTGTCAGAACACAATATCCCTCTATTGAATTGGCCGGGCAATAGCCCTGATATGAACCCAATCGAAAACGTTTGAGAGTTAATGAAAAGAGAAGTGACTAGAGATGTGATTACAAATAAAATGTTGCTCTTAGAAAAAATTCACGTGTCGAATCATCATCCTCAAATGCAGGAGACAGTACAGTCTTGTATTGATAGTATGCCATGCAGAATTGAAGCTCTCATAGCGACTAAAGGTGGCTCAACAAAATACTAATATTTAATTATATTTGCTCCTGTTTTCTTTCAAGAGTCAATAAATACATTTTTTTTCTTTAATGATGATGTTTTATTTGTGATAATAATAGATTATTAAATGGACAACCGAAAAACATACACTGTATCTGATAAATACAAAAACCCTGTATAGTATCACCTGATAATTAATATTTTTCATAAAATCTTATAGTGTGTCTAATAATTTGGCCAGGGACTATATATCTTGTTGATATCTGGTCTACTTATTATACCCATTGAGCCTTCACTTTCCAACTGGGATGTGGAGTGTTCCTTCATGCCCCTGGTAATATTAGATCTGGTGAGTATTATCTCAAGCCACAGATCTATCTCATCCAATTCAATATGTAGCATTAAAATGTTGGAATGTGGCACTAAAATAGGTTGCTGCTCAGTTATACATAAATTTTCTTTGTGGTGAATGCAAAAATCAACATCATGAGCCAATCATATAAATTTGTAGATGTGTCTTCTTTTTGCTCATTTAAGGGCCTTTAAATTTTCTTTGATACAAACGGATTATTGTATGACGACAGCAATTCTTTAATTCTCTCCATTTTTGAAGATTTAACTTAAGCATTTGTTTTTAAATTCTGAGAATTGAATGCAATCTTAAGTTACATTGTAAATTTAAAGGTTTTAAGAATACTATTAGTTCTCATATTTTCTGGAAACAACTTACATATGTCTTGTATATTATAATGTAAGTTTATTTACACGTACATATTTCATGTCACTTTTTTATTGCACTGTAATTTGCAATAGTTTAAGACATTTTATGTAATTTATTTTCCTAACCGTATTAAATATTACCGTAAAATCCTACATATAACGCGCACCCATACTTTTAAGCTGCATTTTTTATTTTTAGGTATATTCGCCATATAACGCACACCCCTTATTTTAGGATTGAACCTGAAGTGTACATTAGTAATTTTGTTATGTTTTGAAGCCATTTATTCGATATATTATCTTCAGAATATCAAAAAAATAATATACTTCTAGAACTACAACACTTTAAGTTCATTAGAAATGTGATTTATTTTAAATAAACAGTATTCCGATCTATGTAGAAGTCTTAATTTTTTTTATGCTCATCTTATTTTTTATTTTTAAAAGCTCTCATTTTTATACTCGGCATATAACATGCACCCTTAAATTTCAGTCTTATTTTTTGTGTTAAAAGTGCGCGTTATACGCTGGATTTTACGGTATTTTTGCATATTAGAAACTTTTCATACATTTGATATGCTGAAAAATATCATACTGATTCATTACCATTTTGTGATATATTGATAAACATTTTTATCTGGTATTAAATATGTATAAAAATTGACTGAATCATTGGCATGATTGATTCCTAAACTTCCTAAAGTTAGCTTAGAATGTTATTTATATGTGTGCATATAAATACGTTTTATCTCTATAAATTTAGATAACTTTTTACTTTCTGCTGAATTCATAGAGATTTTAACTTGAAGAAAGATTCTTTCAATTAAGAACATTTGATATTAATGAAAAAAATTTTTTAATTCACCCCAGGTTTAGCAGGTTTACAAAATCTGGGCAACACCTGTTACATGAATTCTGCTATACAAGCCTTGGCAAATTGGTATAGTATATTTTTAGTTATGTATGATTCAGTAATAAGAGAAAAGTTTTCTCAGTTTATAATATCTTGAAAATGATATTTCAGTCCACCATTGACAAATTTCTTTCTTGAATGTGGATCTTTTGTTCGTGGTGAGAAGAAACCTGGATTGGCAAAAGCCTATATGAATCTTATGAAAGAAATGTGGCATAAAAAAAGGTATTTCTTGATTTATCAATATTTTTTTATATGTTATTATCCTGAATGTGTAAATAATACTGCTTTCAAATAAAATAGATTTAAATAACAGATAATCTCTTGATCTTTTAAGTGAATTTTCTTTTTGCTTTAATCCAACCATATATATTATCATTGCAACTTGTTTTAAAATATAAAGATTCACATTTGAAGATGATATCTTAAGCCTGTCATGTATACATATTGCAGTATCTATATTTGTAGATATAGATACTGCAATATGTTATTTCATATTTCAGTTTGTTGATGTAATATGTGTACGCATGCTAACAATATCTGAGTATATTAAACAAAAGACTTGGGAGTGATTTCCGAAATTCTCATTTGTTAAATACTTTTTTACTACTAACTTGTATTTTTTTTTCGTTGAATGATATGCATAATTTTGTTGAGATGTACTTTTTTCCAGTTTTAAATATATCGCTTTAAAAAAAATGAATGATATTTAAAGTTATTAAAATAGTGAGTGATATTAATGAGTTTTGTCTTGTAAATGCTTATTTCCCTTTAGGCCAAGTTATGTTGTTCCATCTGCAATTGCTTATGGCTTTAAAATTGTGTGTCCTGTTTTTCGAGGATTTGCTCAGCAGGTAAGCATAAAATTTTTATTGTATATTTTATGTCAATGCTTTCATTTTCAAAGTTAATTCTGCTTTTGAATTTCATTTGTTTGATTCATTAAGTATGTGTTTGTGTGTGAAGTTTTATAAAATTAATTTTTTAAAAAGGAATATAAAAGAAAGGAATTCAATTCGAAATATAAACAAATAGAAATTTATCAGTATAAGTCAATTCTTATATTAATTTTGATAATATACAGTTTTTTGTTTCTTTTTTTAATATAAAGACGCTAGCGTCCATTTATTACCATTACTTTTTACTTACCATTTGTAAGATCACGATTGCTTGTTGTAAAGTTAAATAGGATATGTAACTAAAAGGTAGCAATTAATGCACACTGAAAGAAAATACAAATTACATACTATTGATATAGAATGAAATAATTATATTGCATTGGATATTCTGTTCTTGTTTTGTTAATCTTTTTTTTATTTTCGACATCTGGTGGGAATTTTTGTAAATGCACTTTAGAAATTATTATTTATTTTTAAACCATAGTAGAGAAAATTATATAATTTTATCTTTAGCACTCATTATAAAAATTGTTTTGGGGCTTTCCTTACCTTATAACTTTTTTTAAGAAGCAGATGAAAGATATTACACATTTGTTACTTGCAATTCAATGTTTTTTGATACAAAGTTATGTATGTGTGTAAAAAGTTACAACTAAAAATGTTATGATTTAAATAATTATAATTAAATAATTAATATTAAAATTTTATAAAAGAGATATTAATGAATTAGCACAACATTAGATAATTTTCACATGGTAATCTTTTGTCGTACATAATATGCCAAGGTGAAACAGCAACAATTATGCACTTGATTTTTTTTGTAGTGAAGACACATGGGTTTTGTAGTCAGTATCCTTGTCATACTCGCATAAAAAAGTTATATTTTGAGGCCATGTAATTTGTACATCTTATCCACATCGCCATACAAGTGCATCCCAATGTGATGGTGCACCATCTTACTGGAATATCACATGTGGCTGGTGGCATTGCAACTGGGAATTTCATTCAACTGTAAACTTTGTTTTTGCTATTGAAATGTACTTGTGAATATGTAATAAAATCTTTTGCTTTGTTCTTTAGTCAAAAGTTTGAGGTAAAAAAACCTTCACATTTACTTATGGACACCCTGTACTATATTTTTCTTTTCTTTTTTTTTAGCATTCAATATTAGAATTGTTTTTTAACTAATGAACACTTTTTTAAAATGTTGGATAAAAAAGTGTTTATCCTTAAAAGTATTAAGTGAAAGAAAATATTTTCCTTTTTTGATAAATGAACTTGACTTGAATGAATCATTTACAGTGGTAGCAAAAAGTACTGAAAATGCTCATTTTTTTGTCTTGTCTTTGAGTTTGACATATTTTTTATTTATGAAATTATTGTACAACCTTAAATGTTGTTATTGATTCTAATGTATGTTTTTAAACTGATTTTTAATATGTTTCTAGTTTTTTAATCTTGGAAGTATTTTTCTCAGTACAGCTGCCAGAACAAGAATGTATAGTATGAACAAAATAACACAATATAGTAAAACATAATATATGTTGGAGAATAACACAAAACTTTACAGACATTGTCCATTTAACATGGTTTTTGAAAATTACATGAATGCTGCATGTTTCAACATCAATATTTTGTGGGCCAGTTGTTTGCTTTAATTACGACTCTATGTCTTTAGGACATGTAATGTACTAATTTCACAAAAAGTTCTTTCATGACAACATGGTTAAAAAAATATTAAAACCTCTATTAACTTACGTTTTCTTGAAGGTTTTTCCTTCTGAATATCATAACCAGTGTTATACTACAGGTTCTCTGTCCGACCTGATCTCTGTAAGATCCTAAGACTGTTCTGCTTAGTTTATTTTATTCACAATACTGTCTTCAAACCATTTTTGAACTACTTTTACACAGTGACATGGATGTTATCATCCTGAAAAATCCATGATTGACCTCCAAAAATATCACTTACTTATAGTAGCAATTCATTTTATAGTACTTTGTATTATTTTATAGTATTTTCTGATTTTCTCTGTTCTTCTCACAATGTGAATTCTTCTAAGTTTTTAACAGCTCATAATGAATGATTACTTGCCTGTGCCAGTTAGTAAGTATTGATTTTGGGCGAGCTTTGAAGCCTCATAATCTAACTTTCAGCAGACTTGCTCTCACAGTTCTTAGGTAGACCACACTTGATGTCAAAATCATTAATTTTAAAATTTATGGTGAATTCAAGTTTTCTGTTTGAAAATAAAATCCTGTGCGATAAACATTATTCACGTAAAATTGGGTTTTTTTGGTCATGCATATAGCTTCATGTTCACAATAGAATTTGTTTTAGGATATTTGTTCAATGTTCTCATGACAGTAAAATACCACATGGTACTTCAGCAACAATTTGGTGCATAGAATAAAATTCTTCCTTGAAAAGTAATATTTTGTATTTTTCATTATGAGGTAGAAATGAAAATTTACCCGTAATTCAAATATTATCCACTCATGCACTTCAAATTACACCACAGAACTACTTTAAATGCATCAAAATTCTAGCAATAACACCGGTTATTAATGTTTTATTTTACATTTGAAATGGCTTTTCTTGTGCTTACATTAACTTGTGATCTTGAAACTTTAATAAATTAAATATCTTACCTAGATAGATGCATTGCCGAAGTTTCATTTGAGAGAGAGTCTATAATAATTTTCTCTTGCTGTTTAGAGTGTTTTCCCATCAGTGTATTTATAAGAAGTGTATAAATCTATATTATTTATAAAGAGATTGAATAAGACTTGTGAAAGACTGCAAATTGTTATTTTTATGTATTATTTTCAGGATGCTCAAGAGTTTTTGAGGTGTTTTATGGACCAGTTGCATGAAGAGCTCAAAGAACCTATTGCTGAAATGTGTGCCATTTCAACTGATTCCCCAGACATCCATGAAGATGTAGAAAATGCCCATGCTGATTCTGGTGTTCCTGCATCAGGAGAATCTAGTCAATCTGATGGTGATTATGAAACATGTGATTCTGGATTAAGTAGTGAAAAAGCTTCATCTTCTGATGCATTAGATTCTTCACAAGAAGCTAGTGTTGAATCTCCAGATGCTTCAAATGAAACTTCAACAGTATCTATTCATCCATCATTAAAATTAAGCAACTGCAATCACCTTTCTGTTCATTGCTCTAAGATTTCAATTCAAAAAGCTGATGAAAAAGATAAAGATGGCATATTAACAACAAAAGAAAAGCTGTCATCTGGAAAGCATAATGTTTTTGTACAAGATAAAAAAGAGAGTGGTTTATCTAGAGACATTGAAGATCCCAGTGAGTCATGCAGGTGTGAATGTTGTCGTGATGAAAAACAAACAAATCCACAAATTACACAGTCAAATATCTCTTCACGGAACAAAGGATCAAGTGTTACAAATCAGGGATCTCAGATGAAGCATATGAGTCCTCAAGCAATTTTGAATTCCATTTTTAATGCACAAAACAAAAAAAATGTGCACTACCGAAGTATAATATCTGATTTATTTGATGGAAAACTCTTGAGTTCTGTTCAATGTTTAACTTGTGATACAGTGAGTTTTTTAATCTTTGTTTTATGTTTATAATTATAATCTGAACTATGTTATTTATATACATTTGGAACTACACTAAATTAATTCAAAATGCTTTTTTTAAACCAACCATCATCTCATTGGATTTCTTTGTAATTCAGTATTGTTTGGTAATCAAATCATTAGCATTATAATTTAGTCCCTTCAAACCATGAAAAATATCTAATTTTTTTGTTTTGGCGAAAAAATCTCTGGTGTTATTGGAGATGTCCCTCTTCTAGGCATTAATGTACCATGTGAGATATCCTTATTAAATCACATTAAATTAACTGAACCATAAATATTATTTTCCTCGTCCGGGAAAAGTAATATTTATATTTAATAGAGAGCCAAAATATATTATTTCTTAAAATTTTCTATAATTATTATTAATTTTCCTCATTAATTTACTTTTGAAATAATTTTTTGAAATCTTAATTTTTCAGTAAAATTTAATGAATTAGTGTATGAGAAAAAAGAAATTACGTATACATTTTTCTGGACTAACATTTTACTGTTTTAAATTCTGACTTATATCTTCATTATTTATAAAATTGTCTTGTGATTTCATGTAAAAATTATTACTGTATTATTTTCTTCAATTTCGTACTTGTTGAAAAAGATTAAAATTTATTCGATGTTTTTCTCTCTTTAAAGATTTCCACTACAAAAGAAACATTTCAAGATTTGTCATTACCTATACCAAATAAAGATCATTTACATATAATCCGTGCATCACAGGAAAGTCATCAAAAGAGTGGTGGTACCTGCACTGATGTTTATAATCATCGAAGATGGTTCAGTGCAGTTTTTGGCTGGGTTTTTAGGTAATTTGACTTTGTTCACTGTTCTATGAATATTTAAAACCATTTTTCAGATTATCATCCATCTATGCTGTAAAAATTTTTATTGCAAAAATTGATTGTTTTAAACTTTGGGGTATAATTATTGAAATTTTACTAACAGTCAAACAATGTATTTATAAAAATTTAGCATGATGGTTAAAAGGAAGTCCTTAGAATTATAACTGAAGTTGTTTCCATTGATAGTTGCTGTATTTAAAAATATTATTAACTCATTTTGAAGATACTAACTGAATAAAATTTGCTGTTTTTACTGTTACAGATTGTGTTTATGTTTTCCTGTATTATTATTGAAAGTGTTCAATATAGAAATGATGAGTAGAAATGAATAATAAATGTATCATCTGTAATTATTTATCTAAAAAATGTGTAAAACTTTGTTTAATTAAAATTCAGAGACTTTTTAAAACTTTACATAGATGATAAGGAACCATATTTAAACCTTTTTTTAAATACTAATGAATAAAAGTTAAATATGAATAATTTTTATAAGTATATATCAGGGATGGCAAATCTTTAAAGATCAACATGCCATTTTTTTTAAAGAAATGTTTAATGAGGTACAGACAAGCCGTCAAACAATTTTGACTTGTAATTGTTAAGAACGTTATCAAACTAAATATTAATAACTCAAAACTCTTTATTTACTACAAATAATTCAATGTGTAATTCAAATTAATGTAACATTAGTGTGACTTCTCTTGTTGCAAATTAAGTAACAAATAATTTATATTAGGATTGTAAAATGTTACTTCTCTAGTAGAATGCATGCTGAATTGGAGTCATCTACCCAATGGTTTCTAAGCGATCTTTAATGTTATTCATTTCTGAAAATGTCTCGCAAACATAGGTATATGAAAATATGGTTAAAACAGCATGAGACAACTTCTTCAAACAGTTAAATATGTTTGGAATCTGTTTTACAGGCGATTTTCTACTTGCCACTGTTCCAGAATATAAAACACACTGCTCTGTCGCCTTTACAAATCACGTCATTAATCTCGGTCCACCAAGTTTGGAAACCGACCATGTTAAATAAAAGTTAATTATCATAAATATAACAAATAAACTTTAAATTACACTTAAATCAACGAAATTTACTATGCTATGAGCAAGGTAATAACAAATGAGTGTGCTCCTCTCTACCCCGTGACCAATCACTTGGGTTTCTTCATAGTGAAATTTGTTATTTTGAACTAAAATGCAAACCATTTTGATCAGTGGTGTGCCCAAAATATGGTGTCATGTGCTATTGGTTCGCCATCTTTGGTATATATAGTGTAGTATCTCATAGTGTAAATGTGAGTGGAGAAATTAATTTTTGAGATGTGAATTTTCTTTGGACCAGAAAAACAACAAAATTACATTTTTTTCATATGTTTTTATAATGTGGATGCTTCCTTATTCTACTTAATAACTTTAATTTGGCTAGCATGGAGTCTGTAAATTTTTGTAAGTTTTGCAATTTCTTTTAAAGATATAAACCTGACATATATAACAATGGAAATTTTTTTGATTTTGCAAACATTATTGCAACTTACAATGAATGAATAATATACAGCTGTAAGTCATGGAACACCAATGCTCAATTTTTGCTCCTACAGGTTATGCTTTCATTAGTTCATATATTGAATTCTGGTTTTAATACTCCTGAAAGAAAATTAGAAAAGTAGCCTCAAGTATTGTTTTTCATGGATGTTGAAACAAAATGTTTTATTCAAATGTGTTGCAGTAGGCCTTTGATTATAAGTTTGCTCTCTCAGAATTTTCTCTTGTTAAAAAATATATTTCATAATTTTAGTTTTGTGCCATCTGCACACAAATATTTCATACCCAAAGAAGTTTTTGTTTTATTATGTTATACTATTGTTATGCTTTCTACTTACATATAATACTTTTTGTTGGATTGAATAATGAATCCTACTTGAAAGTCTTGTTTTGCTAGAAGATCAAAGCTATTTATCTTAAATTTGTTTTTTAAAAAAATTCTTACTACATTAATAATTACTTACATTATTCTTACTACATATTTACTTTTCATCAAGAACAATCCTTTTTGCAAGACTTGAAGCTTGATTATAAAATAAGATTAAAAAGCCAAATAATAGTTGTTGAATTCATGAAATTAACAGATGTATTATAAGGTATAAAAATAATATGCCTTTCCGAAGAAAAGGTAATTTTCCATTTTGAAAGACTGAATTATCAATTTGTGTCTGATGATTCAGTCTTTTTCTTTTATTTGATGCAAATTTTCACTATTTTTTCTTCATTCATAGTTTTGAAGGGTTAAAAATTATTCTGATGCTCTGTTATCAAATTCCAAATTAAAAACTATGTTTTTCAATAAAAAAAATTCTTTTTTTTTTACTTATTAGTATTTACTATACCATGTTTTACGACAAATTGCTATAAAGTAAATAATTCTCCCCCTCCCCTACAATATGCTTGAAGCCATCATTTTTATTTATCTGGCAAATAGTGAGGAAATCTCATAATCAAAATATTGGTAATATTTTTGTTCTAAAATTGATTTCATCCAGCTATTTTTTACATGTACTTTTTCATCAATTAAATACTTGCTTAATCTCTGAAGGTCTTAAACTTTTTATCGGTCTGAGAAAAAAAAGTTTTAGCATTGATTTAAACAATGCATACACCCTAAAATTCTAAAAAAAGATGTGAAGATTTGCTTAGCTCTAGGTACCTAGGATTATGCATTGAACTTGTAAAACTATAAGAGCAATAAATAAAAGTTTAGCTGTTAAACAAGTTAATGCCACAAAAGATTTTAGAAAGCAAATCATCTCCATGGAACATCATCACCAGTTGAAAATCTCAATTGTATTTTAGCTTAGCAGATGTGATACATCTTTCCAGTGAAAGAAGCAACATCTTGCCATAAGCAACTAGACTTTTTATCAACAAATAGTGACCGTTAATAATTTGTCTAATATATTAATTTCAAACTTTTTTTTAGCAGACATTTTATCGACAAATAGTGACAGTTAATAATTTGTTATGTCTAATATATTAATTTCAAACTTTTTTTATCCTTTCTCAAATAAATAAGTATTGATATACACTTCTAAAAACTATACCTGATTTTCATCACTATTACAAGGTTTTTCAGATTAAATTAGGTTCTTTATTTCACCTTGAATGGTTTCTTTGGGTAACACAGAACACACACACACATACCCCTTTCTACCACATAAATCATTTTTTTTTAATATAAACTGGATATACTTTTAACTCTCTTTTGTTCTTATTTTGAATCCTTTTGTCATATTTATCAAAATTTGAAATTTTATTAGAAATTATGTACTAATGTTTGTTCTGATAAGGCTTTTAATAAAGTGGTTCTTAACTTGTTAATTGAATTAATTGTTTTGATTAGTAGAAAAATGTAACAAAACATGAAGTACATTATGTAGTTTCAGTTAGGTTTTTAAGGTAAGAAAAAATTGCTACTTTATTTCTTTGAATATACCTTGCTAATGATTTACATATTTCTTCTTTTTTAGTTGGTTATGGGGACCTTCAGTTGGCTTGCAAGATTGTCTCGCTGCATTTTTTTCTGCTGATGAACTGAAAGGTGATAATATGTATAGTTGTGAAAAGTGTAAAAAGCTTCGAAATGGAATAAAATATTCAAAAGTTATAGAACTTCCTGAGGTAGATAATTATGTTTTCTACGTATAATTTTATTTCGGTTATTGATTTTATTTTATTTATACATACTATAAAATTTCAAGAATGTTGTCTTCTACAGTTAAAAAAAATTATTTTAGAAAATACTATAATATTGATAGCAAATTTACTTTTGGAATCTTTAAAATTATGTAATCCTCATAAGAATATGAAAGTTGTATGGTAAATGTAACCATAAGTAAATTCCTGAATTGCATACTTAACCCCTTCGAGCTGAATGTCCCAAATATGAGGCAGCATGAAACACCATCAGAGGCTGAATGACTCACGTGTGAGCCAGCGTGTTTCTCCCTCCACAGGCCAAACAACTCACCCATGAGCCAGGCACTTTGAACATTTTGTAAGCTCAGTTTTTTGGCAATAGATGGCATTCTATGCCCATAAGATTTAAGATACATGGAGATCTAACCTTCAACTCGAAATGAGAGAAATATTACTCTCATACAAGAGGTTTTTGTTGTATAAACATAAGGGGAAGGGAATGTTTTCGAATTGAGTACTTTATGACTGCTCTTGAAATGAACATGTGGTTTTTGTTTATAGTGAAGATGGAAATTTATTTTTGTTAAAACATTTGATTTGGGTTTGCAGTCTAGTTTTTAATGGATAATTAGATCTGGTTGACAAAATTTTTCTTTTTTTTTGTTTCTTACTTTTTTACAAAGTCGACTTTTACAAATGCTGACAATAAAATGTTTAAAAACTTGTACTTAAACAGGAAGTGGTTGAAGTAAATAAAGTATATTAATACGAAATATATAAAGCATATACCGTTCGTATTATGTACAGAAAAATATTGAACACGTTTATATTTCGGTATTTTTATGGATTTAGGCTTATTTACACAAAACCCTCAGGCCTGTGAGTGACACTCATGACGGAAACATCCAGCCCTAGCGGTACACACGCGTTTGTGTCCTTCTGAAAGAGTTAATGTAGCTTGATGGAAAGTTTTATAGAGTATTTTCAGAAGTTAAGTAGATATTCCATTTAAGTTTGACTCATCAATAGATGCCTTGAGGGAAATATAGGACTTATGACCCTGAGGATTTTCCATGAGGTCTGTATGGTATACACAAGAGATATATCCCTGTGATATTGTAACAAATTTTTCCTTTTTTTTTCCAACTCTTCTTTTCTGTCAAAAATTTCTTTTCTCTTCACCCTATATCTAGATCACACATGTATGTTTAGTAATAATTATTTACATAAGCTACTCAGTGTTATTAAATTAATTACTGTTAGACACAGCTTGGCCAAATATGACCTTTGTACAAATAGAATATTTTTTTAATAAATTATGTGAGTTTTTTTCTTTCTTCCAGATTTTGTGCATACATTTGAAAAGATTTCGCCATGAAGTAATGTATTCTACTAAAATCAACAGTTATGTATCCTTTCCTTTAGAAGGTCTTGATATGTCTGCATTTCTTCATAAATGTAAGTGATCATTCTTTTATATAACTACTGTTAATTATTTAAATAAGAATGTAAAGAAGGATAATTTAAGAAATATTTGTACAATAAATATATGCAATGAAATTGTAAAAAGGTTTTGTGTGATGTATCTTAATGATACATCCTAGAGAGTTAATTTAATAGCACTGAAACATAAGTAAGCTGCCAATTTTTAAATTAAACTGTAAATATTTTTTTCTTGAATTATATGTATGTAGAAAATATGTGTATCATAATATATGTATATGTAGAAGAATGCTCAGGATATGTATCAGTTGTAACAGGCATTAGAACTGAGCTTTTTTAGACTTCTTTTTCATGGCCCTGAATAATAAAAACGTTTGCAACAATTAATAGGCAAAAGTGCAATATGCAATATTAGTTACTATTGCCCTCTGGTTTTAGAAGAAATGTTCATCTTTTTAATAAATTTACTTAATGTCTCAATATTTTGAATTAAAGGTACTAGTTCCTGCAATTGCAGTTGGAAACCTTAGCTTTCTAAGCATATTATGAAAGACAAAATGGATTTCTAGTGTGTATTCAACTAATACTAACTTTTTATATAGATCAAAATGTACATAAACTTTTTCATTAAAATTATAAATGGCTCATTCTAATTTATACTTATTAAACTAGCTGAAATGCCTGTTCTTCGCTCAGGTTAAGTTTTAAAAACATAAAATTCACCTATTATAGTAATTAAAATATTTTTTTAGGGAGGGTAAAAATCCCTCTGTATGAAGTAGTATAATCAAAGATTAAAAAGTATTTTTTCAAATAAATGTTCACATTATAAATTATTTTAAACAAACTGCCATTTAACAAAAATAAATATTTCAATGTGAGAGAAAATTAGTGTGCTAAAAAGTAAATTGATATGAGTGAATGCAAATATAAGTGAAAATTATTACAGAAAAGTGATAGCAATGATAAGTTTCTGCTATGGGTGAAATAACCTGCAATAGATAAACCGAAAGAAAAAATTAATGATGATAAACTGATTCACACACACTAAATACTATCATAAATAAGAAATATTAGGAAGCCTTCAACTGGAAAAAATTAAATTAGTATTAAATGAGGTATGGATGTAATACTGTCTAACATCTGTGTGATACATCTAATATAGAGTATTGGATGTAATTCAATACTAAAAAAAATTTATTAGTATGAACTAAAATCAAAATCTACCTAAAATGGATAAAACAGGTCCCCATTGAAATAGACCAGAACCAACAACAGTATTGAATGAAACAAATAATAAACCATGTTGCTAAAAATTAATTGGAACAATACTTTTTTGCAATATTTCTATTAAAAATTATAATTTGATCACAAAGAGCAAACGAAGGAGTATGTACAATGATACATAACTACAGTGATAATTGTATGATAACATAAAATATGTGTATGATTTCAAAGAAACTATGCGAGGTATCAGAAGCTTTGTTAAACCATGATGGCACGAGATGTAAAATCACTTCAACACTGAATTTAATCTTTTGAAGGTGCAGCTTTTTTCTGCAAACATTTTTTCAATCACAAATTATATAGATTTCTGGTTTGAAAGATTGTCAGAAGCAAAGTTAAGTCATGACGAAAAATCTGATCAACATTCAACTCAAAGGAATCTAACAGAAAATATAAGAATATTGTTTCAAGGTTCACCTCATCATAGTTTCAGAAAATAGCTTCTTGCTAAAAAAATTTCTGAAATTTTCATTTAAAACGAGCTCTTATCGGTCATAGGGACCATAAGGCCGAAAGCAGTGACATGCAAAAAAAAAAACATGGTACATTCTGGTTTTTCATAAATAGGAAGCATTATCTTCAATATTACCAACATGTTAATAACAATTCTGTTATACTTAAAGCAGTATTTTTTTCTACAATGAAGAAAATTTTGATTATGCTGATGAAGGAAGAAAAGCAATAATCTTTATTTTCAATGACAGAAAATGGCATAGATATGTAAAACATATAACATCAAAAATAGATTATCAGAAAGAAAGTCAAAAAGAGAAAATTACTTTGATGTGCATTTAATTGCATCCATAATTTCAGTGTTCATCCATAGTTTATCTAACAGATGTTTTTTGCAAACAAATGGAAATGACATGAGAATAAAAGCAGGCGAGAAGTGAAGGTGTAGTTTCATTGATTGTAAAAAAACAACTTATGATATTTGTGTCATGAATAGGTAATTATGATCTAAGATTCTGTTTACAAAAAGCCTCACAAATTATTATTCGGCTGAAAAACTGACTTTTGAGTCTTAGTATTACATAATTACTGTTCCTACAATATGCAAGAAGAGAACAGTTCGGAAAATATAAAACTGTGACACTGAAATAGGAATTATCATATTTATATGAATTTAAAGGTTATCTAAAATAGAAAAAGTAAGCCCCAATTTTGATAAAATTGCCATAAACAGTTTTAAACTACAACAAAAAAACACACACACATAAGAGAATATCTTAAATATTTCAAATTGAAAAAGAAATAAAATAAATATATGTATAACCTTAAATATAATAGAAATTATAATATTAATTCAAACCAAAATGCTACTTTAAATATATAAATTAAGGTCTGATTTTGATGAAACTACCTTAACACTAGAAACGCTGCAGTTTCGGTATACCTAAAACCGCAGGCTGGGACAAATTGACCCCAATTCATTAAAACCTGTGTTATGCTGTTCGGTATACCTAAAACCGCAGGCTGGGACAAATTGACCCCAATTCATTAAAACCTGTGTTATGCTGTAAGTATTTGGCAGTGACATTTATTCATTTTTAACATTAAATTGTTATAATCAGTAATAAAAAATAATAAGATATTACAATATGGAATATTGTATACAGTTAGTAAAATATACAAACTTAGAAGAAATATTTAGTTTCCTATCAGTCAAGATTTCGGACACACACACACAGTTCATGCACATTTTGGGCAACATTTTATATACACTCATGTCCATAAATTAAGGATAATGAAGTTCAGGCAAAGAAACAGAAAGAAGCAAAACAAATTTGACTTATTTGTAAAGTCTATTTATTAAACAAAAGGTAAAGAGCAAAAAAGATGCTATATGGTTGACATAATTAATATAAATTGCGATTTTTACTCCCTGGAGCAAATTTCAAAAAAGAACATATTTACAAAAAACAGTATAACATGGTTAGTATGATGGTTAATATGGAGTATATCTCCCGGACGATGCAATACAGGCCTTACAATTCCTAGGCATGCTGAGTATCAAATTATCAATCGGATCTTGGGAAATATTACACCACTCATCAAGCAATGCCCTCCGAAGTTCCGGTAGATAGGTGAGAGGGAGTTGACGGGCTGCAATTCGTTGGCCAAGCATATCCCCCACATGTTCTATTGGATTCAAGTCCGGTGAGTATGCTGGCCATTCCATACGGGTGATATCCTCCGATTGAAGGCATTCGTCTACAATGTTTGCACGGTGAGGACGGGCGTTGTCATCCATAAACCGAAATTCAGCACCCATGGTGCCCCGAAGCAAACGTACATGTTGTTCTAGAATGACATCCCGATAGATGTGGCCTGTCATCGTTACACTCTGAACATGCAGGTCAGTTCTGGAACCAAGAATAATTCCTCCCCAAACGAGCCATCCTGCACCACCGTAACGATGTCGTTCAATGGCGTTCTCTTGGTGGTAAGAGGTACCTGGTGCTCTCCATATTAAAGTCCGGCGAGAATCAGAATGCAAACTAAACCTGAACTTGTCGGAAAACATCACACAAGACCACTGTTGTGGTGTCCACAATGCATGCTCTCTACTCCAGGTTAATCGCAGGTGACAGTGAGTTGCGGAAAGTGGAACACATCTGACAGGCCTACGAGCATATAGACCAATGTGCCTTAAGCGTCTGTACACGGTCTGCCATGAAACTGTCGTACCGGTAGCTGAAGAGAGCTAACGAGACAGGTCTGATGCTGTGCTCCATCTGTTTCTTTTGGCAGTAACTGCCAAATACCGGTCCTCATTCAGCGTTGTAACTCGGGGGCAGCCTGTGCTGTAACATCTACTCACATTACCATCATCTTGGAATCGTTGCCAAAGCCTGGAGATGACACTCTGAGCGATTTCAAGTTCCTCGGATACTTCCAGCTGGGTACGTCCACATTCCAGTCATCCAATAATTCTACCACGTAAAAAATCATCCAAATGCTTCCTTTGTGCCATAACTATGCGGTTATTGCACTGAAAAGCTTTTAAAGCGCTTGTGAACAATTTTACTTCTTTGCCACCATTCCTTATTTACCCCTCTCTTACACTCTTTTCATTGTGACGTACTATCTGCGCCATCTGGTGGTTTCCTGTAATTTGCATATTCTTCAAGATGTGTGTGATAATTCTACAGGTGAAATTTTTATTTTAGAGTTCAATTTCTGTGTGATTCTGAATTATCCTTAATTTATGGACATGAGTGTATTTTGTACATTTTCCACATATCGGTATTTTACAGTCAGAACAAGTATCTATAGTTTTGTTTCTACACTTGAAAGCAAGCTTGGCAATGAACCCTTTTTCGCATCTGCACAGATTCTTCAGTAATATCCTCTTTTGTCTGCATATCTGACGTACTTTATTTTGTGAATATTCACACTATGGAACTCTCCAATGAGTTGCTGAATATATTCTCTCCTCGTAATTTTTTTTCTAGTAACTTCGTATAAAACCCATGAATTAATCCCTTCTAGATCCATTATATTGTAGAGTACTTAAACTGGTCATTTCCTTGTTCCTGCCTTCACAGAATGTTTCCGGCCCATTTGGTTGGCAATGTCAACACCAAATTTTGTTGAGTTATAAAATAGTATTGTTTCTAGAATTTTTTGGGGGTGATTATTGTCGATATCAACTATGGGATGAAGGGAGCTCAATAATCTTTCACTATATATCGCAGGGAAAATATGGACCCCAAACAACAAACCACAGGCTATAACGCTCCTGATTATTTGCACCGTATATGCCTCGAGCATACAAAACTGATATAAAAGCATCTAAGTCACCTTAAGTTGTTGACCATTCATTTTTTCCCAACTGGCGGTGAACTTCTTCCTCTGTACAATTTTTGATATGACGAAGCATAGGCTGATCCATAAGTAGCCTCCTTGAACTAATTGCATAGCCATTTTCTAATTTTTTCTTTGCATAACTGGTTGGGCCACTCTTTTCTTTGAGAACATTATATTCAGCATTTCTTCCACGCATACCACTTCCAGAGGTGATGCTTTCCCATGTTCCATCATTTGTAACAAAAGTTCTAGAGTTCATTTAATCTGGATTTGAATCTGATAACTTTTTTACGTTTATTTATACGTTGTTTTTTCATCTCAGAAGTGGGTTTCTGCTAGTACATTGTCGTTTTCGTATTCATTTTCCGACAATTGTCACATATATTCGAGGGCCTCATTAACTATTAATTTACGCAAATTTCTTCCAGCCATTTTCACCTAAGATAAATTTTATCTTCATGTGTAAACAAAGTGGCAAAAATCGAACAGACTGACTGGTACACTCACACTTTCTCTAAGGCAATGCGAACAACCAGTTGTACAGTCATAAGGAACCAGATGTATGCTCATTAGACTACTGCATTGGCTATGGTAATATTGCACCACATTCCATTCAATAGGCCAAAACAAAAATATCGGAGAGAATACATTCCTTGAATACGCTAACCAGAGGCATTTTTCTTATATGGAATGATAAAGGGAGGGGGTTGCAACACTGGCTACTACTACATCAAAATTCTCAGCTGCTCTTCTGTCATCAGTTACAATCTGACCTTGAAATATTGTTCCACTTACATCTGGGAAATGGGAAGAGAGTACTAAAAAGCTTTTCCCATTCCAGGAAATGTTGAATTGCAAATTTAAGACTTGCGATTATTTTGGGGTCAAAATGACCCAATCTGCGGTTTTAGGTATAAGTATTTAACATTTCATATTTTCACAGATTATTATTGGTATAAAAGTAGGAAAAAGTCAAAAAATTTTTTTCAGTTCCGTTGGTAACTTTTTGAGAAAATCGGAAACAAAATTGCGCTTTTGGGTCAAAATGACCCCATCCGCAGTTCTAGTGTTAAGCAGCTCGGAACAAAAAAAGCATGTCAAAAAATCTTGTACATAAAAAGAAATTTTAACTTAAATCACACAATATTGACAATCTGTTAATCCCAGTTAGTTTGAATTGTCATTTTCTTTAGTTACATTTTTCTACTTTTTTGTTACAATGGAAAAACATGGAATTTGCCAATAAAGGAAAAGGTTACTTATGTATCAACATCACCTCAACAAAATTTGCACTTCAATATCAAAACAGATTCTTAAGTGTGTTTTAAATGAGAAAAAAAAATCAGTCAAATTTTGGTGAAAAAAAAGTACCACTTTGGCTGCAGTGACTGTAATACGTAAGTATCAGGAAAAACAGTAACCTTTTTATTTTTCAATGGAAGGAAATGTTGAAATTTGCATTTTATCACACCAATATCAATGTTCAAAATAACTCACCAAGATAGCAATCCTGATTTCAAATTTGTTTGTGTTAAATTGGCAACCATGTGCTTCACATTTCATGTGATGTCTCCGTTCGGTTGCAATAATATGCAAGAACTGAAATGTCATAGGAAGATTTTTTGGTACTTGCATATTATTGCAACAACTGCCAACTCTATTAATAAGCCAACATTGTAATAAACCATTAAATTCAATTTTCTGTAGCATTAATTTAATATTACAAGAGGAATGGATGTATTACAATAGTAAAAAATTAAATTAGTAATAACCAAAATAAAACTATCTAAAACGGAACTACGTTGAAAAAAACCATAATGAACATAATGAGAGATAATTATAGTGATAATTGAAATATACATATCATATATGAACAGTGGTCGCCCATCCGGTATAGTGGTTAGTGACGCTAACTGCAGTGCTGGAGGGTCTGGGTTCGAATTTTGGGTAAGCCATGGATCTTTGTGTCATAATCCTTCGCTTTGCATTATGTGCTTTACACTTACTTCTATGTAAGCCCCCTCCCCCCCGTGTGATGCTTTGTGGTGCACAGGGTTATAAATGTTCTCAATAAAGATAAAAAAATATATGAACTGTATGATATGTACAAAGTATATGATCTTCATAAAACTGAATGAGGAACATATTATCAGAAGCAAAGTTAAACCGTGAAATGCCATGAGATGTAAAATTACGTTAACTCTGAATTCTAAAGAAATCCACAGAGAAATATGAGAAAATCGTATCAAGATACACCTTTTTTCTTCAAACACTTTTGGATCACTGATGGTATAAATAGATTTTTTTTTAAGATTGTCAGAAGCAAAATTGATGCCATGTGACAAAAAATCTGATCCGTTTTCCTATAATGATGAGAACATAGTATTTGCTGATGAAGGAAGAAAAGCAATAATCTGCATTTTTCAACCAAAGAAAATTTCATAAAATGTATATGTATAAAATCGTTAGAAATCTATATGAAGAACAGATTGTCAGAAGGAAAGTTAAACCACATGATGCCCCACATGACAAAAATTGCATTAACTCTGAATTTTAAAGTGTAAAAGAAAATTACTTTGTTGTGCATTCAATCCCATGAATAGTTTCCGTGAAGATCTTCTTGATGAATAAAAACTATCTTTCCATGAAAATAAAAGATGAGTATTTATCCATTATAAAAACTATAAGGTCAAAAAAGCAACATGTAGAAAATATATCAAAATCTGGTTAATAACAGCTGTTGACATAAATGGAAGGCAGTTTTTTTCAAATATTGCCAATCCGTTTTAATAGCAATTAGTTTAATTTAGTACTGTTTTCTTTTTGTTATACTGTTAGCTAGGATATTGTTACAAAATAAGCGAGATTTAGAATTTGTTGATGAATATATATATATATATAAAGAAAAGTAATAATTTCTTCTAACAAAAAGAAACTTTGTAATAGATTATTATTTTTTTAACATAAGAATAAAAGCAGGCAAGAAGTGAAGGTAATTTAACTATCGAAAAAATTCATTGATATTAAGCCAAATTTGCACCTCACAAATCGCACCATTTTCCACCAAAATTTGACTAATTGTTTTTTTATAGAAAATATGTTAGAATCTTCATTGTTTTGTTATCAAGGTGTAATTTGCATGGCAACAATTTTGCTGTGGTGACACTAAAACATAAGTACCTCATTGTCTAAGCATCTGTTTACAAAAAGCTTCACAAATCATTTTTTGGCTTAAAAACTAAATTTTTAGTCACAGTATCACATAATTAAATACAATAAGCAAGAAAATTATAGTTCAGAAAATGAACAAATATAAAACTGTGTGTCGTTAAAATAGAAATTATAGCATTAACTTAAATTAAAAGGTTATCTAAAGCAGAAAAATTTTGATGAAATTACCATAACCAGTGCTGAACAAAACACTCCACAAAAAATCTTAAACATAAAAAATTTAAACATGAATAAAATAAATATGAAGTAACCTAGCATATAGTAGAAATTATAACATTAATACAAACCAAAAGCAACATGTAGAAAATTTGCCAAAATACATTCATAAATAAATATATTTACTACAAAATGTGCTAAAATAAACAAAAAAAAGTGCTTTAAACATTAATTTTCACAAAGTTAAGACTTGACACGCCTGATGACATATCTCCATTTAGCTGAAAAGTCGCTTAAAAATTGAATTTTGAAAAAGTCTAAAGCGAAATTTGAAAAAAACTCTTTAAGGTTAATAGCATAAAGACCTACAGCTTCTACGTGCCATGTTTCAGACTTCTGGGTTGCTTAATTTGGCCAGAATAGATGAAACACACAAACTCTTTCTTTTATTAGTATAGATTAACCAATTTTTTTTGCAGAAATCATTTCCTGTAATTCTGCATCACAATTCTATGATATTCAAATCATTAAAAAACCGATCGGATGTCCCTGATTTGTTGTTTTTAGTTTTCTTTCCATATCTTTTAAAGACAATTTCAAACCTATTGAATATTTTAAATATTCAGATTAGGCATCTAATCATTTTAAAAAGGTTCATGTTAGAAAATTTTTCATTGTGATTATATAAAATTAAAATTTCTTAAAAATTAATGAAAAATATTAAACTTAATAAATATGCAAATATTCTTTTAATAAAAGCAAGTTTAAGTTACAGTAAAATCCTGAACTGAATAAGTATTGTTTGATTGAACATAGTGAACAGTAAAAATAGTGAACTGAATGAATGTAACAAATGTACTGCAGAAAAAAGTTAATGGTTATTGATTTAAAAAAAAATAAAGGATACAGAAAAAAAAGTTTCATAATTGTAGTCTGATTAAAAATTAATTGCTTTTGTTACAAAAATTGTTTCAGTACAAGTTAAAAGATGTAAATATTTTTAAATTTTTCTCAATCTAATTTTTATAAGGATTGCTGTGAAATGTCTTTTTTTTTCTGTAAACAAAACTGAGTTAGTATTGCAGATCTGTTTGTGTTCAATTAGGCTATAATGTAGAGTAAATGAGTAGTATAATAAATGAAGACTTATTTGTTGGTTCTGCAAAGTTACATTAATTGACATAAATTTCTTGATGTGCAATGTATATTGCTTTATTCATATAACGTAAAACTCACACTGTTATTATGTTGAAGGCTGTCATCCACATTGGCAGGCCAGATGATGTTTCCAACTTATGTATTCCAGCATGAAAACACCTTTCATACCTTTCCAACTTTTCTTCATTCTATCTATCTTTCCACAACATGAACTTCAGTTCAATACAACTCTGACAAGTATAAGTCCAGTAAAAAAAAACTTAAGTCAGGGGTGACGAACTTTTATGGATCAACATGTCATTTTTTCTGGATAAGTGTTTAATGAGGCATAAACGTGCTGTCAAATAATTTTGATTTGTCATTCTTGGGAAAATTATAAAACTAAATACTAACAACTCAAAACTCTTCACTTACAACGAAAAAATACCTTTTGCACTGTATAGTTGTAAATGTTTTAATTACATGTGTAATTCAAATCAAAATAACAATAGTGTGACTTCTAATGTCGCAGACTGGATGATAAGTAACTTATATTAGGATTGTGTAAGATGTTACATTTTGTAGAATGCATGCTGAATTGGAGTGATCTGCCAAAAGGTTTCTAAGCAGTTAATTATTTTTGCTGTCTTTCACTTTCTTTACAAGAGCGTTTGTGATTTGTTTCAAAATGCCGTTTTACTGACAATGTTCTGCATACTACTGTTCCAGAACACTTACACTTACTATCACACTTTGTTATTATTTTGCTGAACTAGCCATGTTAACAGTTAAAAATCGTAAATATAGCACAAATAAACTTTAAAATACAGTTGTGTCAACGAAATTGCAACCGTAATTACCACGTAATTAAGGCGTGAAAATAACAAACCCTGTGACCAATAACTCGTGTTTGTTCATAATACATCATAATGAACTTAGTTATTTTGAAATAAAATGCGAACCATTTTGATCGCTGGCGTGCTCAAAATATTGTGTTACGTGCCATTGATAGCACTCGTTGCCGCTGGATCGCCATCCCTGACTTAAGTTGCTGAAATCATAGTGTTACTATTTCAATTATCATTCAAAAGTTTTGAAGGAAGATTAATTGATTGGGGGGAATAGAATAATTTCAATAATCATTTAAAGTTTAATTTTAGGTTTTTGAAAGAGTGAATAAGTAATCCAATAGCTTCAAGGTCAGTTGATGTTAGGTAAATGCTACCTATGATAATATGATTCATTAAATTGAAGTACCATCAACAAAAATTTAGATATTGTAATGTTTTTAGTAGATAAAAAAAGATATATTTTGATTTTTTTTTAATTAAAAATTATTTATGTATTACTTTTGCTGTAAGATTTTCGGAATCTAACATTTTAGTCTTATATTATCATTCTTGATATCAGCAAACTGTTTCTCACTAGCCTAACTTTTTTCGTTGATATTTATACTTCAATACTTCGCATAATTTTTGTATTAATTCTAATTCCAAAATTTTATTCTGGAGATTCTTTGTATCATTGAATGGCTTTGTATCGTGTTATTGCAGTCATTACAATTGCTTTTTCATCAATCTTAACTGTTTTCATAAAAAAACCTCAATATGAATACTTTGACATTCTGTTACACTTTAAATAGTTGTTTTTTTATATTCAAAGATTGTTTTTTTAAGAAAATATTATTTTTACATTTGTATTAATGTTTTTGATTCTTTAATCTTATTACTGTGGAATGTTTTTAATAGCCTACCCTCGTGGAGTCGCAACCTATGATCTAGCAGCTTTAATTTGTCATCATGGAACTGCTGGTTGTAAGTATATTTATCTTTAACTTTAATACTTAGCTTGTAATTTACTCAACATCAAGGCTATCCATAATATTGTTATAAATTATCTATTTCTTTAACCAGTTAACTGTGGCGCCCCCGTTTGAGAGCGCACAACTATGTGTGTCACGGAAATCGAACGGTGATGATAATACTCGTCAATCACAGAGTAAGCGTCGCTGTCAAAGTATTGGATCAGATAGATGGGTTTATTTTATAAAATTGCCAATTTTATTACAAATATTTATTTGGTTAATGTAAACATATATTACATGTATATTATTCACAAGAAAAATGAAATATATATGAAGGTAAGAATTTAAATTCCTCCTGTGGAGTGGTAATCGTCCAAACCGGGTACTATGCATAATGAGATTTTAAAAATGGAACACCAGTAATTTGGTTCCTTCCTGATCATGCATGTAACTTTGGGCCAGCAACTATTACTGGGCTCAATGCCTGGTTGGCATTATGCATTTGTCCCATGGCTGACCATATCTGAGGGAACCCTGTTATAAATCAACTTTCTGACTTTTGCCTTTGCCCCTTTTAGGCTAACATCTAAAGAACATTATCATCCTTTGGCATAACTAGTCTTGAGTGGACCCTATATCTAAAATTTCTTGGAGGTCCGTTTTTGAAAAATAAATAAAAATGACAGCGCTAATAAAACTTGTTTGAAAAGTTCAAAATATTACACATGTTAAAGGCCTTGTAGTTTGGGGGCCCCCATCATTGATATGGGGGTAGCTACACCCCTGTTTTCATCGTACAAAAATAAATTCATTATGCGAACCTATACGCTGTCTCAGAAGAACATACAGGGATGCGTGATTATCTTAAATTTTTCATATATTTTTTTTATTTATTTGTTTTACTCTATCTTGGCTTCAAAGTATTCTAAACCTCTTGAAATTTGAGAGTATGTTTTGTTAAAAATTACAAGTTTAAGTAGCCAATGGTCACTACTTTTTATGCATGACAAGTATACTCATCAATCACAGTTGACTGGTTAATAAATGCTGTACTGTTGTATACTAATTTAAATTCTGAAAGTAAAAGGCATCCATCATGAGCATGTTTATGATGCAATGCTTCATATTCCAATTGAATTTTTTTTTCATCAGTCCTAGGAGAAAAAATGCATAATCTAATTTCTGTGTGTTGATGAAATTGCAATTTAATTTTGTTACTTTTCTTTTTAATTAAGTAATCTAGAATAAATCTAGTAAGATCACATTTCAAAAGACCAAAGGCAATTGAATATTTTTCACCATTTCAGGTGAATTTGGAAGATGTTTATATCATAATTAATAGGGGAAGAGAGTTGGCCAGGTACAAAATTGCTGATCTAAAATGGAAAAGTTTTGTAGATTTTTCCTTTTGTTTATCTAAATTACCAGAAGTATCATACATGTTAACAATGTTTTTTATGAACATTTATAGGAATGCTTCAATATATATATATACTGTTACTGAAATGTGCATCAGCTAATGCAGACAAAATTTCTCACATGATTTTGTTTCTATGTTTTGTTATATCTCCATTTTTGGAAATTGTCCTTTTTTAAAAAATTAATAATAGGAAGTTCCCTTTCATGCAATGTATTATGATGCAAATTAGTTAAAATATTGGGTTTTCGAAAAATTCACTCCTTTTACAGAGGAAAACACTTTGCTAAAAGTTATTTCTTCATAAAATTAAAATGCTTTTTTTAATGTTATTAAATGCTTTAATTTTTTATATATATAGCTGGGCACTATACAGCCTACTGTCTAAACTATTTGAATGATCAATGGTATGAATTTGATGATCAGTATGTTACTGCTGTGGATGCAGAAATTGTAAGAAATTGTGAAGCTTATGTGCTGTTTTATCGGTAAGAGTTGTATGTATTTTTCTTTTTGGATTATTAATTTAATTTATGAGTTGTGTTAAGTTGTAATTAATTATTCAGATTAAAATAAAATATCAGGAACATAAAAGATTTTTTGCAGTTTTTATTTGGAATGGTTATCTGATTCTGAATGTGAAATGGTAAGTCCTTTCCATGGTAGCCAATGTCTTGACATCAGATTTGTGTTTTCCATTTTTTTCAATCCATCCCCATTTCCAATAAATACCCATCATGTAGAGGGGCTAATGCATGTTCAATCTTTTGGAACTCCAAAGATGCTAGGTTGGGTATCGACCATATTACTAGCAAGGTTCAAAATTACAATGCATATGTTCTATGGTTAGTGGACCTTGTATCAAACAGAAATAGGCAGTTGAAGGATGTTCGTTCAAATCCAATTAGACCTCTATTTAACCAAGTCACTAAATCCCGAAGGAAATTTCGTAATGTAGAAAATTGGTTAGATTCATCTCTCAGCGTGTGTTATATTCTTGGTTCCAGGACAATGTTCGGGAAATAGAGGTGCAACTGTATAACATAAATGCTTGGAAGTTTTTATATTTTTTTAAATGATTAAGTTTTCAGTTTAAGATATTTATTTTCCCCCTCTCCCTTAGAAAATGCGGAGATGAGATGATCAAAAAACGCCAGTGTGCTGTTGAGCTTATGAAACGTAGTCAGAACGAAGTAAGCATTCTTCTCCAATTTCATCAATCATATAGTTAGTTTCTTTCTATATAGAGTTAAAATCAATGACAAATTTTGTAATATCAGTACAATATTGAGTAAATTTATAATTTGTAATATATAAATTTTGTAAATTATGTAAAAATTTGTAATTTTCAGGATGAACTAAATGTAAATTCTTTTTTAAAACTGCAAAGAATTTCTCTACAATATTTTAATCAAAATAGTGAAAAGTTAGATCATTACAATTAAAGTTAGAAATGAAATTAGTACTATATTCTGATTCAAACTTACTTAAATGATTCAATTTTAAAACAATTAAATTCTAAAGAATTGCAAAAATATTTTAAATTCACTGTCTTATTTCTAAGATTCTTTTGACTACTAAAAACTCGGTATTACAAAATTATGATTGTAATTTTTAAAAAATAGTTTATATTAATTAAAATATGTATGTGTTTTAAAAGTGTTTTTAAAATCAGTATATTTGTAATGATATATTTTTCTCATCGTTTTACTTCAAAAACTGCTACAGGATAAACTTGCTTCATTACCAAATATATTTGTAAAGAAACCAGAAATTAATTATGTGCATTTTCTTCTATTATAATGTAATTTTTTGTGCATTTAAATGCTAGCTGTTTTTTTAATCACACACGTTGTCTCACTCTCTCTCTCTTTTATCTCGTATATTGCGATTATAAGTATTTTCTTTACTTCTTATGCAAGCAAACAATCTTATTAAATAAAAAAAATCTGCAAATGCCACAATATGCAGACAATGGTGT
Organism: Trichonephila clavipes; assembly: GCA_019973935.1. NCBI lineage: Eukaryota > Metazoa > Arthropoda > Arachnida > Araneae > Nephilidae > Trichonephila > Trichonephila clavipes. The sequence continues at coordinate 325,718 of BMAU01021198.1, forward strand.
AAAATCGTTTCAGCACATGCTCAAAGAAAATAATTATGTCAGCATATGCTAGAAAATAAAACCTTTAAAGGTTGTGAAGGTCCCCTTGGACCTCACTTTGAGAACGAGAATAAGTAGGAGTCAGATAAGAGCCAGTAGCCATTTTTATAAATAACTTTCTTTATTTGGTTATCTTATCCAAATAGAATCAAAGACTTATTAACAAATATATCTAACTAGTATTATGAGGTTTTAAAGGGAATGTCCTTTAAATTAACTTAAATATTTAATGATCCAATTAATTAACGATTAGAATATCGATCACGCAGAAATTACCACGATAAGAGATCCCAGATTTATATTTAATGTTCCTATTGAACATTTAACTTTAATCTCACTCCTAAAACTTTAATGAGACTTTAATCAATATTTACCACACATGCAGTTCAGCTCAGCCTTTTCGTGAGATTTTATCCTCCTAGAAATCTCCAATAATATCTTTCTAATTTCACTATTATAACTTCTTACTTCAATCTCTCTCCCCTACTCCTCTAACTTTACGATTCCGTTTGACTTAAATACTTTATCTAATCTGCATAACAAGGAATCCTGTCCTCTTTTTGGAGCTGATTGGAAATAGGTAGGGAATTAAATTTCCCTAAAAAAGACGACTCAGAAGGTTAGTGATAAAGTTCCGTATAGATTTGTCACAAGGTTGTACCATTTTCGCTGATGTTCAGTCACAATAATCTTGATCGCTCATGCTCGAAAATAATATATAACTTTGTTTATATTTTGTAAATTATTTTTATTTTATTTTTTGTTGTGAAAAATTATTAAAATTTGGGATCTATTTACTATGGAAGTGAACACAGTGAGTTTTTCCAAAAATACTGTGTAATATGTAAGTAATCTGAAGACTATTGAGTTTAGCAAATTAAAAAACATAAGGGAACTGCATGACAGCATTGATTCATACTTTTTCGAATTTATGTGACAGTATCTTCGTAGTATGATTCAAAAGTTCGGGGATAAGGTGTAGAAAACCTTACCCTGAATAATTCACAGCACCAAAGCACATCTACCTTCAAAGTAGTCCCCTTAGGTGATGATGCACGTCTGCCAGCATTCGTATTACTTCTGGAAGCCATTTTTTGCAACCTCCCGTAAGGCCTGCGATACTACTTTCACTTCATCTGTTGACACTAAACGACGTCCCTGTAAATGTTGTTTCATTGGTAGGAACAGGCAGACGTCACATAGGGCTAAGTCTGGTCAATAGGGGGACGTGGAAGCACTTAAGTAGGAGTTTTGGCGAGAAACTCTATTACCAATTGGAATCGATATGCTGGTGTGTTGTCATGCAAACGATACCAGCCGTCACTCTGCCAGAACTGAGGCAGTTTACGACGAATGGACTCCCTCAAACAACCTAGCCTCAGCGATTTGTTCAAGTGTTCGGCGACGATCTTTTCGAACTCATTCAAACACTAACACAACATTTTCCGTGTTCCCTGAAGCCGAAGGTCGTCCAACGCGATCAATGTATTCGAAGGATTCTCTGCCCTCTTTTAAAACGCCGATGTCACTCGTAAACATTGGATCTCGCCATGGTAGATTCACTATACACCTTACTTAGCATTTCCAAAGTCTCCATTGGTGTTTCACCTAAGCGTTGACAGAATTTAGTGTTCAGTGCTGTTCAAGAAAAGCCATCTTTCTTATAGATTGTGAAACAAAGCTAACTAGCTTCGGAAGATAATAGCTGCGTGTGCGGTTCGGTCATATGACATGGACTAAACCAACCTGACCAGGTAAGGGAGGATCGAAGAATCCATTTCAAGTGGTTTAAATTCTGGTACTTGCTTTCGTCGTCAACAATGGCCATAGTCCCCGAATTTTTGGATCGTACTACGTATGTAAAGACTCATTATTCCATGATTTGATATGCAATTACCGTGTCTAGGCGTCTAAGTATCGTAGTTATTAGATTATTTTCAAGTATACATGTTTTCTTAAAAATATAGTTCCTAATTCTAAATCTGGGTCAATTTATTTATCGACGGATTAATGCAAAAAGAGCCTGCTCAGGGATTTGTTTTTGCTCATATGTGGAAACGATGACAGCATTTGGCGATATATTTTGGCTTTAAAGAAATTTGTCGATAATATAATACGTAAGTACCGTATTTTCAATGTCTGGAAGCACTTATCTCCTGTAGTACTTTCTTTGAAAATTCCTGTTATGTGCTTTGGTAGCTAATACCATGAAATGTTTCTTTTTAAGCCTGTTTCTGAAATTTTTAATGCATTTATACGATCTATAATTGATTTTTCATTTTCATATATCTGAATGGTTATGATAAGAATTTCTTATCTGATATTCTGTTGTAAAAGTGTGTGGTTTCTTTCAACAGGGCTTGCTGAAATTCCACATTTCCAAACAGTGGGTCAATAAATTCAACAATTTTGCTGAACCTGGACCAATTTCTAACTCTGACTTTTTATGTATTCATGGAGGTAAATGAGGATAATAAATATTTTACATGTTGATTATTTTGTGTGTATCACTGTTATTCTTCAGCTTAAAAAAATTAACTGCAAATAAGGTAAATGTAATATATTAGAAATTTAATGAAGAAATTGTGTTGCTTACAAATGACTATATTGTATATGAAATGAAAGTTTTACGAAATCTAATTTCAAATACTTGCATGACTAGAATTATTTATGCATATACATGGAAATAATTTTTTATAAAATTATTTAAGTACAATAAACATTGTATGTGCACTTACATCATAAAACCTCAGTGTATCGGTGAGGATTATGAACATTGATGGAAAATATTTTTCTGCATAATTATAACTCGTATAATGTATGGATTTTTCTAAGTCAATTCAAAGGGGTATAAGTAAGACATTTTGCAATGCTTAGCTATTTATTTAATTTCTTTTATATGCTGATTGAAGTAATGTATTATGTATTTTTTTGTAGCTAAAATTATAAATTGAATAAAATGTATATCATGAAATTTAAATCTGTTTTTAAATATATATCTTCTTTCTTATCCTACTAATTGGAATCAGATAAGATCCATGAGTTTATTCACCTTCAGCACCCCTAGCACTACATTGGGTCATATTATACATAAATAATAAACAGATTTGGGGCAAAATTATGAGTATTTCAAATCCATAATTGCAAGAGTTAATCATTTATATACATATAGTATATAAACACACTAGCACTTAACGAATCACTCCTGCAACTCACAAAACTTACATATTGAATTGATTTATATATTTAATTATTTCATGAGTAATTCTTTATTACTTGTGATAATTTAATTCGTAGTAACTTTGCTTCCAAATGTCATCCCATAAAATGTCTTGAAAATACCATATCTGTTAATTTTTCATTTCTAAGTTTGAGCAGCATAATATTGTGGAAGGGGGGGGGGTGCATAGAATAATACATAATACTTCTTAATTTCGGGATCAATGTTCTGATGTTTGAATTTAGTTCTTAACATTAACTTCTTGTTAGAACAATAGTTCTCAAAATGTGGTGTCTATACCCCTGAGCACTCGAATCCTGGAGCATCTCTTTTTTATTCACTAACCAATAAAAGCTGCTGAAAATTATAATGAAGTGGACTCCAGTGACCGCTTTTATAGTAATAAGCAATATGGAAATTAAAAATGTACTCTGACTGTGGAAAAAGAGTACTCCAGTAAGCAAAATTATTGCAAGCTTAATAAGATTATTTGCAAGATTTTCCTGAGAGACTGCATCAAATTTATTGTATTATCTCCAATACTGTTTGGAAACAAACACTTAGCTATCTGAATTTCTATTGAAAGTTTCAAACATCCGATAATATGCTTTGGAAAGAATTCATACTAATCGTTTTTTATTTATTATCTTAGGGGGAAAGTGTGTCTGAGTTTTATCGAACAATTTGGCAGTAAAATTTAAATTAAAAGAATTTCTCTTTTCCTTTAACTAATTTTACATACATCTAGGTATTTTTTTACATATATATTTAGAGGTTCGAATGCAGAATCGGTCCTGACCAGGGTGTCATTTGGACTTGATTGATCACAGTAAAAAGAAATGCAATTGTTTTTCGTAATGGAAGGTTTAATTTTAACTTTCGACTTTCATCATTTACTTAGGACAATTAAAACAGGATATTCCTTTTGCCGAATATGACCATACATTCTGAATCCTCAATGCTTTTTCAAGTGTTAGATGTTCCCACACTACCTGTCAACCACAACTTATGTACTTTTGATGTGTATCTGGACATTCTTCCTAAGTTTACAATTTGGAGATATAGTGCATTAATTTTCACTAGTTGTATCTTTATTCAAAACTATGCTCAAAATGACAATTGGAATAAAAAGATTCAAAGAACTGAAAATACCCAATCACTTTAGAAGTTGACAAACTCGTAATTTTTCAGGAATTGCAAACATGTATACCCATTCTGCTAATTTTTCTCCTATTCCACTATTGCCCAAATAGATAAAAAAAAAAACGTATCTGTGTGTGTGTGTCTTTGTATTTTTTATTTTTAGCTCGATTTTAAATTGTTTCAACAAACCCTTCTTCTCATTCTAAAGTAGTTTCAACTGCATCTACTTGATTTGCATTTAATTCCCAATTTAATGTATTTCTAGATATATATCTGCATAACTTCTATGTTAACATTTAAATACATCCTCTAAGTAGCATTTCACAAGCCTCAAACTTCTAAAAACAGTTTAAGAAAAGTTAAACTTTTAAGAATATTTCGAATTCTTCACCAGGGAGTCAACATAGTATTTTTAAATAAGTGACCCCCACTGAGTTGAAATAACTTGGTCACCCACATCAAGCAATTTTAGGATAATCACATAATTACATTTGATGTGAATGAATTCATGCTGGAATTACCTTGGTTAGATATAGTCAATTTGCCTGTTGACATCTAAAAGTAGATCACAGAAGCAATTTTTGTTTTTCATTTTTGTACTTGCGATTATTTATAAGTTTTTCCCCACTTTTTTGCCTATTAAATATCGTTTTAGCGCATATGTAGCAACATTTTTTGTTAAACATTCTTATACTAAGATTAATGTGATTTTAACGAATTTTTCCACTTATTGTAGTGTTCAATTTTTGACTATTTTATGACAGAACGTTGTTTGAACTGGTATTCCCCCTTCCCAATTGTATGCACACAAAAAAAATTGTTTTAAATTTTTGCTTGGCAACCGGTTTTTTCTTACAGTATGTTTGGAGAATTACATCCCAAGAGAATTTAAAGCCAAAAAATTACTAGCAACCAACCAACTAACTTGGTTCGTAATTTATTTGATAAACTGATGTTTATTGCAGGTGAAGATGAGATAATTGAACTTTTATAGATTGGAAATATGAAATATATTAAACTTGCAAAACGATTCAAAGTTTCTTTAATAGTGTTTGAAGTTAAATTTTTGTTGCTTAAATATTTTTTTAGGAGTGCCTCCACAAAAAGCAACATTTGCTGAGGAGTTATGTACAATTATACCTCAAGCTGTATGGGAATATCTTCATGATACGTGAGTTTTTCCATTTTCAAAATGTTATTCTAATGCATATATTTTTTTTTCCAATTATTTGTATATTATGAAAATGCTTTTAAATTAAATGTGATAAAATTTAGCACATATTCTAGGAATCTAATACCGGTATTATTGGATTAAAAAAAATTTCCTTGCATGTTCTCTCATCTGAATTTTAGTAAACTTTTAAGTGTTCATAAGAATAAAAAACCTTAAATCTATCAAACAAATTTGTTTAAAAAAATGTTTCATAAAATTGATCTGGACATGTATTTTAAAAATTAATATAATTGTTCAATATTATCCTCTCTTGGGAAAGGAATGAGAAAAAGATTATACCTTTAGTTGGCTTTTAGTATACATTTGAGAAATGGACAGTAAAAGTAATATTAAGAATGTAGTAGGTAGCTTGAACATAAACTCAAAGTATATATTGAAGAAACTTAGAAAGTATGCTAGAGTAAATCACATGTACCGTTTAATATCCATTTAGGCTGTTTATTTAAGTCAAGCATTTTTTTGTTTTCTCTCATAGCTAGTATTGAAGGAAAAGGGAAAATACCATAATCAGAGATCAATTGTATGTTAACTCCTTGAGCTAGAGAAAATCAGTTTCTTTGATATTTTATTGCTTTGAATTTATCAGACTTCTAGAATATTTTTATGTTTGTAATTTGTTCGATCAGGTCAGAAAGTAATGGTAATAGATTTTAATGCATTACTAATGACATTTCAGTATTGTGTGTTTACTTTTTAGATTTAAACATTGTGTAATATTATTTGTAAATTCGAGTTAAAATTTTCATAATGTGAGGAACAGGTTATATCTGTAGGGTAAAATATAATAAGAATTGCATTGCAAGTCTACTTGAGTTGTAATCCTTCAAAGCTGTTAATCAGTGTGTGCTTTATTAGTCTAAATTTATTGCAGTAAGTACTTAAAACACTAATTTTCACAAAAAGAATTTTTTTATTATTATTAAATAAATTTTGTTTATCTAACTTTTAAGATTCAATTTGGTTTCATATTTGTTTTGTTCCATAAATTGAAATATTAATAAACTAAATGTTTAATTATTAATTCCATTTTAATTTTAAGTGAGATTGTTATTTGTATCTTAAAATCTTTGAATCTCTTTTTGTTAATCTTTAAAATCTTGAAAGTGATATGTAAACATTTTCCTCTGCTTTCAGGTTTAGTGGTGGGCCACCTTGTACACATCTATATATATGTCCTATATGCCAAGCCGAGCAAAATAATTTAAATGAAAAAAGAAAAAGAGAATTGGAAGAATTTACTGCTGTAAGTTGAATTTGTTATAAAGTAAACATCATTAACAAAGATTATGACTTTATTTTATTCTAATCAAATATATATGCTTTATTTAAATTTCAGCTGAATGCTGCATTCCAACGCTTAGAAAATCCTTCTGTGGTTTACGCAATTGGAATGAATTGGTTTAAAATTTGGGAGATCTTTGTTTGCAAAAATGGAGGTAAGCATATTGAATAATGTTCTTGATTACAGCTTATTACAAAATTAATAAATCAAATAGTTTTAAAATTCATAACATATTGTACAAATTTCTGTTTAGAATAAGTTGACGCTATCTATTCGTAAAGAAAATGGTTTCATTTGCTGTATTCAGTTAGTAACATTAAATTATTTTCTTATAGAAGTACCTGGTCCAATAGATAACAGTGCTATATGTTATGTAAAAAATAATCAAGCAGTCTTAAAGCAGGGTGAGTAAAAAAATTTATTTTATTAGATTCATTATGTGTAACTGTATAGCTTTTACTCATCACTTTAAATGGGTTTGTGTGCATACGTTTTACTTTTCTAGGCTCTGATTTTTGTTCAATGTCAAAAGAAATGTACCAATACTTACACAATATTTATGGTGGTGGTCCAGATATTATTCTACAACCAACTGCTAAAGTTAGTTCACAGAGTTCGACTACAAGTAATCCTGGGCAATCAAAATCTCTTTCCACAGTTTCAAATCATGCCCAGGTGCATACTAGTTCGAAAATGAATTTATCTAGTCACAGTCATACATTACCCTGCTCGAATTCAAGTAAATCACTGTGTGGTAAGCTGTTTTGCTTCATAATATACATGTTATTATATATATTTCCATAATTTCTACCATTATATATTTTTTTCAAATAAAATATTTATCAAGTAGTTAAATTAAATAAAATGAAACTGATTATTGCCAAAATATGAAATAAATTTTCTTCTAGTTGAAATCCAAATCTTTTTAGAATTTTCTGATACATGTATAATGTTTACCTTATAAAATTGTATATTAACAAGTACACCCAACTCTTTCTATACATGGTAGATACATTCCTTAGAAAACTGTGGGGAAAAGAATCATGTAAAAAAATACTTACCTACATATAATAAATTTGGAGATATGTTCCAAAACTGTAAAAAATAAAGTGAGTTGAAAAAACTCTTAAATATTTTCCCAAAAGGCCTTGCAAAAAAAATAATGAAATCCATTTTACATACTGATAAAACAATTCATTTTTATTACAACAATTAATGTACAGTGTAAATTCAATCTATAATTACATACAACATATAAAAATTCAAATTGAAGTAAACAGTAAAACCTCTCACTAATAATTATTCATCCCTACTGGGTATCAAGTCTGCACGTTTATTACAAACTGGATTAAAAATGTTTTGCTATCATCAGTAGATGTATCGGACATATTTTGCACAACTGTGTTTTAATTCAAATGGAGAATTTCAATCGTTATTCACGGCTTCTGTTTTTGTTACAAAATCTGTTGTTTTGGTTTCTCAAGTTGCTTAAGTAATTTTTGATATTCTGCTACACAAAACTTTCTCCCTGCTTCCACAACAGTCAAATTTCTGGCCCTGCTGAAACCACGATTCCTTACTGTATTATTACCTTTTTAATAGTAAAAAATAATCAACACAAATTATGCTGGAAATTTGAACATCAACTTTTAGAGCTTTATTGAAGTTATTTATTGTAACACTAAATACAATTATACTGAAGAATGAAATGTGTGTGTGCTGTGTTCAAAATAAAGTGTGTTTATAAAATGTGGGTATTCCCCGTAACTCTAAAATACAAAATAAACAAGCTATGAAATAAAACAGTATATTGGTGAGCCGTGTTATTTCAAAATCATCTAAAAAAAGAGTTGGGTGTAGAATAAATTAAAGCTTATAGGCTTAAATTTTTCTTTCCTGTTACTTTATGGATTTAGCTTAATATGGTTTCTTTATTTTTAAGGTGTAATATTTTAAAAATACAAATGCAAATTTTTCAAAACTACTAAAGAAATATATTATTGAAATTGTTTCTGATTAAGATATTTCTATTATACTTGGGGACTTTAATCATAAATAAGACAGAATTTGTGAATAATGTTTATAAATAATGAAAGTTTGTGGGGTATAATAGGGACAATCAAGAACCTAGTGAGCTTAATCTCCAACAATACCTTAACATTATTAGGGAATGCTTTTAATTTTTAATATGAGAAAGGTTCATAGTTGGTCAAAAAGTACATTCGATGTTTGTGAGTTGTAATTTATTGTTAGATTGTTAGAAACTGCTTCGTAGGATGTCCAGTGCTATATTAAATTACTATAATATTAAGAAAGTTACTATTTTTAGTTATATTTCTATTAATTTGATTCAAGTAAATAAGTTTGCTCACTGTATTGGTCAATTTCTACATGAAGGTCGTGCTGTCTGTATAAATATTAATTTTTCTTTTATTGTTATTGTCCCAATTACTAGAGAAGTCAACAGCTGAAATATCTGCCTCATAACAGTGTTATAATTATTTAATTTAAGAATCATGTCAGAATATACTTCTCTAAAAGATGCGAATAAAAAATCCTGGACTCATTAATGCAACAAGTTTAAGAAAATAGTCATCTAATTTATCAAATGTAATTATAATGAGATAATTATTTCCAAATTTTAAGTGAGTTGATATTAGTAAAAAATAACTTTTAAGACACAATGAAACTATTATCAATAACTCACTAAGTTTGATCGAGGTCGTATAATAGGGCTAAGAAAAGGTGGGTTTTCTTTCCACAATTTTGCAGATAGTCTTCGTAGAAATGTAACCATTGTACATGATTGTTGGCAGCATTGGTCACAAGAGAGCTGTTTCTCAAGACTAACACCGAGCTCCAACCATGCATGGGTCACCCACTGACTGTTGAGATCGCCATATTTGCCGCATGACTGTAGAGCAGGGGTACTCAACCTTTTTTTCTGCTGGGCCATATATATATGTTAGCGATTTCATGCGGGCCGCATCATGAGGATAAAGGGGGGGAGTTAAAATGCGAAAAATTGTTCAAAATAGTTTAACTCCTATTTTACTTTTTAAATTATTTTTTTATATAATTTATTTTTGACACATTGAATTAGAAGCATTGAAGAAATGCTCCTTCACAATTTCTGCATCAGTAAACGGTTTCATATGATTACCAATATTATAACAAACTTCATAAGATATCTAGATATCTTTGTTACCGCTGTGACATTACCACTGACAAAACATTTTGTTGCTGTTGCAAAGATTTTTGAAGAAAGCCTATTTATTACATCTTGAACGAGATCTTCGAGAAAAAGTGTCATTGAATGATTCTTGTTTATTGGTATTTTTTAAATTCAGCACTTTCGGGAAAAATCAAACAATTACAGATCCATGTTTGTTTTTCACTACAAAATAGTCAACCTCCCAATCGTCTTGAACCGATATATTTTCTTTGGATATTTTTCACTTGCAAGATTTGAAAGATAGTTAAAAAATAGTTTCACCCTTAAAACTATCTCTACTCCATTGTTGTCTGTTATCACTAACCGTAACCATTATAAATAGAAAAAGAATTTTAATTCGAACTCACACGACATTGACAACAACAAAAATTGATATTTTAAGTGAATTTTTCAGAGCAATGGTCACTGATCGAGCCACTTAAAAAGGCTCGATGGGCCGCAGGTTGAGCATCGCTGCTGTAGAGCATCGTAGTGCATCTGCAGCAAAAGTTATATCGTTTGTTAATCACAGTGAATTGTATCAAGTCGGTTGTTTGAGGAATACTTCCGAGCTTAATGCCCTGCAGCCTTCATACTATTAGCTCCGAATCATCGACATCTGTGACTTCAATGTTGTCACACTAGAGCTCATTGGTGGGTGGAGTGACCATGTGTTGTTTTCTCCGATGAGAGCTGTTATGCTTCGGTGCCAATGAAGGCCGTATATTAATTCAAAGGCCAGGTTAGCACCTGCAAACTAACTTTCTGCAGCCTAGACCTGCACCTGAAGTAATGGTCTAGGGAGCAATTTTGTATGATAGTTAAAACACTCTTGCACTTATTCCACTTGACTGCAAAGTTGTGCATCAATCTAGTATTTCAAACTGTTGTGCTGCCATTTATGAATATTATTCAAGGGGGTATTTTCCAACAGAGTAACGTTCACCCTCATACCGCTATTATGACCCAACTAGCACAGGAAAATGTCAATGTATTGTTTTTCTGCATCACCAGATCTTTATCTAATGAAACTTGAATGGTACATCATTGGATGGCGACTCCAGTGTCATCCACAACCAGAATTAAACATCTTTATATTGATCGAACAAGGGCAACAGGCATGTAATTACATCGCACAAACTGATATCCTGTACCTGTATGATACATGGCTTGCACATTTCAATGCTTGCAATCAAAATGCTAGTGATATCACCAGTTATTAATGTTCCATCATTTTACATTTGAAATGGCTCTTCTCATGCTTACCTGTAATCTTAAAACTTTAATAAATTAAATATGTTACATAGACAAAGGTTTTGCCATAGTTTCATTTGTCTACAATAACTTTTTCTTGGTGTTGGATATTTTTTCCATCAGTGCAATTATAGTTTTTTTTAAGTATTAAATAAGCTAGAGGAACACCACTTAATCAATTTATTGATGTGTTGCCTTGAATTTTTTTTAATAAATATATTCTTTGAATTTTTTGTTTATTTGACCTGTAGTCAGGTTCCCTCTCCATGTTCAAGTACCATATGTTACTATACTTTATTTATAACTATCTGATATCATATTTTTAATTGGTCTCTTGTTTATCTCCTAATTATGCTCTTTTGAAATTAAATGGCTAAAATGGGAGAGGGTTCGCATTGTAAGTAGGTGATATACTGAGACTCAGGTAATTTATTATTCATAATATGGTGTGTGATGAATAGAAATTTTAACATTTTAGTTGCTCCATTTAAAAATTGAATTCATGTTAAAGGTTGTTTTATGTCATTTAGGCTTGTTTATTTCTGATACGTTCAAAATTATAGTTTTTTTCAGAGAAGTTTTGAGTTAAATATGAATTTAGTTGCAGAGATTTATAACTTTCTAATTTATTCCTTGTATCTTCAAATATATCAATGCTGCAGTAGCCTGCCTAATGGTCAAGGTATCAGATTTGTGACCATGGCGTGTCGCGAGTTCAAGCCCAGTATGGCTGATGACCCGCTGTGTTGAGGAGCAATAAATATTAATTCTGTCAAGAGCCCAAATGCCTTCCCATTGGTGTGGTGTAGTAGTTAAGAGAGGCAGGGTGCCAGCTCAGGTATTCTCATCACTTGACCATGGTTCAAAATTATGAGGTCCATCGCCAAAAGCCCTCGAATAACTGAACAGTGCAACATTAATATTCATTCACTCACTTGAATATATCAAATTAGCAACTATAATTTAATTTAAAATTACATTGATATATATATATTCTGTAAAAAATTGGTGCAGTAATTGGCCCCTAGAAACATCCTTTCAAAAAATGTATTTGATGTTAAAGGATTTTTTTTTAGTTAACTTTTCAATCTGCAAGAACAGATAAATAAGTGCTTGATATCTGCAAGGAATATTGTGTGATTGAATAATATTTCATGTTCAAGAGAACAATTTTAATTTTGAAACAGATTTGATGTCAACTCAGACTTAAATATGATTTAAGCATAGTTTTTTAATTTTTGTAATCAATGATCTGTTACTGTTTAATAATTCCTCATTTCTTAAAAATCAGATTAATAATCAATATAACATATCAATCTCATTTTTATAACCAGTTCCTTTTCACAGCTAAATAATGGCTGTATGTAATTTCCATATACCATTTTTGTATACAGATAAGTGTCTTAGATTTTCTAAGTATGTAAGCATTTAATAATTCTTTTTAAATAATTAAAATTTACATTAACATCAATCATAATTAAGTGCACAAGAATCTCAATTTGGAATGTGAAACCAAAACAGTTACTATTCAATAATGTAAACAAGTATTTCAATATTTTTTTTTTTTTTTTTTTTTTTTGTATTTTTAAGAATTTACTTGCAAAAGCAGTTGCATGCATTAATATTGTTAATTATTTTAATTTGTGGATGCAATTTTATAATGTTAATTAATTCTTAAAAGTTTTATAATATTGACTATTTTAGAAAGGAAGGATTAAAAGAGAAATTGAAGTAGAAATATTGGAAGAAGTAGAGATGCAAACACATGAAAAAAAAAAACCCTCTTATTTAACAAATGTTTATAAATCTTGGGGGGAGATTTTCCCCTTCAGCTATGGATCACATTACATCTCTGGATTAGATTTAAATTCTTTTTAAAGATATTCATATTCTTTTTTAGTCGTGCATGCATAAAAGCGAATTTAAATACTACTGAAGAAGAAAAGTTAAATTTAAAAATAGAAATATAACTGAATTTACAAACATATTGCAACATAGGAATTATCTCTTAAAATAAATATCCAAACATTGCAAAAGCAATAAAAACCTGTTTTTCTATTCATTTCACATTTGTTCAAATCAAGCTTTTTTTCCATGCATGTTAAAAATAAAATTTGATCTCAATGAGAATCATTGAAACATTTTAAAATTTTTTAAAGAATTTTATATCTTTATTGCAAATTATAAAAAAAGTTGTTTTGCTTTAGTTTTTTTTTTTTTTTTTTTTTGCTCTGTTGAAAACAAATGGTATGTGCACATACAAACAGAAATTGCACAAATATTAAAGCAAAACACAAGTTATATGAAAAGCATTTTAAATAAGTATACGTTCTAAGTTAGCAAGTATGTTTGTTATTCACTGAAATATAGAAGTTATTTCATTTTAACGTGAGGCTTTTAAAAAATTTACTAACTTACAAAAATTATAAATCTTTGATATCAATAGCATTTATTTCCTTAGTTTCTCTGTTGTCATTTTTTTTATAACACATGAGGACTTTTCTTTTAGACCTACTTTATTAAAGTGTGCTGCAAAATTGGGACAAGTAAGCCACATTAAAAATATTAGGCTCAAAATTCTGATCTAGTATTTCATTTATATTAAACCACCAGGTGAATTTAAATTAAACATATGCTGTAGAAATGTTAGTGAATTTGCCTGGTTCAAAAAACACTATTTGATGTGATATTGACTGCCAAAGAGAATTTGTGACTGATTAATTACAATACTTTAAAGTCAGATGCTTTGTTTTTACTCTGCCATCTTGTTGTTATAGATGATTTTCTGTATATATTTTTAAGTAATTTAAGGTTACTTTAGAGTTATTAATTCATCTTAGTAATAGAAAACTTTTGACTTTTTTAGATCCAGAACATGGTAAAAATCCTACTCTTACAGAAAATACAGAAATTTCAAGTCCTGATCAAAATGTTCCGATATTAAAACACACCAAAATATAAAATAAGTAGCATTCTAAAATGAAATGAGTATCTTTATAATATGTTTCATTATTTTTATTATTATTATACATACTATGGATACAGCAGTTATTTTTCATTGAATATTATACTATGTATTTTTACCATTGTTGTCTACACATTTAGTTAATGCATTCCTTTTTTTTTTAAGTTATAGAACCAATAATTTTTCGCTGTTACTTGATTGTTTTGATAATGCTGTTATTTCAGTTATTTGTTTTGTCTAAACATTAAAATGTACAAGTCATTTTAAATCGTTTTAAAGTTTTAAACTTGTTAAACTTTAAAATAATACACTGCAATTTATTAAAATCAAAAATTTTTATATTATAACTAAATAGATAGGAATGGCTTTTATGTATTTTTAGAGTATGCAGAATTAAGAATAGGAATTTATAAAATAATAAATATCTATTGTCTATTTAAATATTTCAAATGGTATTTTTAAGAAACTTTTATAAATATAATTATTCTCATAAATGCTGATACATATTGTAGTATATTTTTCACATAACTGATCTTCTCATCTTTTATTTATTTTGTATAAAGTAATGCTCATCCAACTTATTTATTTTTGTTTGTAATGGTTTACAAAATTTATATCAAGATATTTTCAATTATTTTATAGTTAACTGTGTGATCTCTGTGCACACAATTTAAAATGTTTCCTGTAAACATTGCAGATATTTATTTTCCTGTATGAACATCAACAAGATATATTAAAATATAGATTTCTATGTCAGTGTGGGAAAATTTTATTTAGTACAATGTATTAAAAACTGTTTAAAATAATTTCCTCACCCCTGTGCCTTGTTTCTACTAATATTTTTATTTTTATCAAATACTATCTATTTTTGAAATACTAAGTATGTGATATTCATTATTAATCATTTTGTATTTGCATTTTTTATCTCTGTAAACTGATGCAATTGATCTGAATTAAAATTTTATTCGGTTATGTGAACTATAATTTTATTGATATTGAGAGCAAGATTGGTGAATTAGTAGTCCATATTAGAGCACAAAAAAACCTGAATACGGTTTTCTTACTGTAGTAGACTGTATTATAGTATGACTCGCTCGCAATGATTTTAAATCAAAACTAATTTTCAAAACTCCTATATTTTTAAGCTAAAATTTATTGCAGAAAATTTTCTTTCTATTTGCAATATTTTGCAAGCCTAGTAAAGTTTTAGTTAAAGGAATTCTCTCTCTTTAAAGTGAGAAATTCTTTACATTCTAACTAAAGGCCATTCTGAAATTAATCTTGGTAACAGTTACTGCATAGATGCTTTTAATTTTCTTTTGAACATGATTAATGTAGTGTTTAAGGTATTAGCATTTGTTGCCATGTCACTTAATGAGCTTCAAATTTTGGCCTATAATTATGTATCTTTAATATGTTGCAACAAATAAATTATAGATTTCATTGTGTGAAAAAATACTGATGCGACACACATGGATTTTTCAATTCTTGTAAAATAAATATTACACCAAAATTATGCATGTTATATCTTCGATGTAAAGAATCCTGGAGATAATGGCACATTTTTATATTTTATGCATACTATTACTATTTGTGGTTATTCAGTTGAGGGAAAGAAAGCAACCTTACAAGTTATCTTGACCTTTATGACTAGCTGGAGTATTTCAGTCTTATCTCCATTGTGTGATCACTAGTTATAAAGATATTTATAAAAAATTTTTAATTTAAACGAGTACAAATCATGCTTTTAATAAATTTTCATTTGTCTCTTGGCATCACAAAGCTGTAGTAAAAATAATCTTACAATTCATTGTACTTAGTGTACATTTTGCAAAATAACGATTTACTAAAGCACAAAGCGACTTCTTTATTCGAACAACTACACACACAGAGAAAAAACGAACAAAGTACACGAAAAAGGGGTTGTTCCATTTTTCCCCTGCAAGAGGGGAGCAGTGACAAGGGATGATGCAATAAGTCCATAACATCCTGCCCCACGTTGAAATAACAAATTTTTTAAGTATACATCAATATAAAGTGGACTATTGCAAATTATCAATAAACACAAATTGTTACAATATTCAATGATCCAAAATATGCACAGATATCATAAATAATAAGCAAGAAAAAATACAATTATGCAGAGGATTTTAAACTTGCTTCAGGCAGAATTGTGATGCTATTGATGGACCTTTTCAAAATTTTATCTTTTATTTTTACTTTAACAACACATACCAGACCATCAGAACCATGTATGACTTCCATGATTCTGCCTTAGCTCCATTTGCATGTAGGCATATTATCTTCCTTTATTAACATTTGGTTTAAACCATTTAGTTCTTTGTTGTAGATTAGAAAGCTAATCTCAATGCCATTTAATCCAAATAATTTGTACCATTTTTGTCAACCTTTGCCACTTATCCAAATCAATCAAACTAGGCTTTGGAATAGCATTTAAAGATCTTCAAATAAGAAGTGGCCCAGTGCGAGGACTTCAGTTATCTGGGTCATTAGACAATGGACAGATAAGGCACAAGTTTAAAATTGCCTCTACTTTGTTCATGGCAGTACTAAATTCCTCAAATGTTAGCTTGGCTTCAACAACTCTTTTAAACTGATATTTAAAGGACTTGGCTCCCGCTTCCTAGAGCCCTCCAAAGTTAGGTGCTCTGGGAGGAGAAAAGTTCCAATTAATATTCTCTGATGCATAATATGCTGCCAACTCTTCATTTGGATTACATACCATTTGGTATAAACTTTTTAGTTCTCTTTGAACCCGAACAAACGTTTCAGCATTGTCTGTCAAAAGTTTTTTGCTAATTCCATGCCAAGCAAAGAATCTTTAACGTGGTTATAAGGGCACAAGTCTTAAATCTGTAATAATTTCAAAATGAGTGACTCGTGTAACTAAACAAGCATAAATGGTTACATAGATTTTATGATACACACCTTTTCGCTGCCCCTTATAATTAATATAGGATGGCCCTAGAAAATCGATCCCACAGCAATTAAATACAAAACCCTGGTTTACACGTTCCCTTGGAAGTGAACCCAACAATTTGCATGCAAAGTTTAGGTTTAATTTTGATACAAGCAACACACTCGTGAGTAATTTTATGAACTAGAGATCTGCCATTTAGAATCCAGAATTTCTGCCGAACAAAGGATTTTGCTTGAGGGCCCACATGCAAGTTTTTTATGTGATAGTGATAGTACAACATAATTAATTTTTGAAATTTATGAGAATGAGGTAAGACAATTGGAAATTTACCGATCTTTCCCCAGCTCTGAGAAGACCTTTTTCATCCAAGAAAACATTTAAAAATTTTAACTTGTTTGTTTTAGGAATTTCCTTACCTATGCAGCCAAACATTTAATTTCTTCATAAAAACTCTCCTGATGTACTGCTTTAACTAACGCATCTGTAGCTCCTTCCAGTTCTTAATTTATGAGAACATCAGACTGTTTAGAAGCAGGATATTTACTGTTATAATAGAACCTGAAAATATAACTTACAATCCGAACAAGTTAAGTAAAACTGTCTGTAATATTTATACAACTATCAAGGAATAAAGATAAGCCTGTATGGGTGACGAAGGTGTATACAATGTTAGGGTTTTTAAGTTCTTTGAAAAAGTTGTCTTTCCTCGAAACGACTGAGTTCTGAGTCTAAAAGTCTGAGTTCAAAGTTTTGTCCTTCAAAAAGGAAGGACCTGTCCACCAAAGTTCGTCTTGAAATTTCAACGTAGTTGCACCTCTTGAAATCAAATCAGCAGGGTTGTCCTTGGGTTTTTACATGGTGCCAGGAAAAGGCTTGAGTCAATTCTTGAATTAAAAAAAATCGATTTGCCACAAAGACTTTTAGAAGGTGTGGCTGGGTTTGGATCCAATACAAAACAACCTTCAAGTCCTAAAAATGATGTCAACTTCGTCAAATTTTCAATCAATAATTTTAACAATCTTTGTGGCCAATGTCGCAGCAAGCAGTTCGAGCCTAGGTATTAACCAAGTCTTGAGAGGGGCAACACGAGTCTTGCTGCAAAGTAATCTTATCTGAGTTTCGTTAGCATTCTCAGATTTTACGTATAGGCATGCACCATAAGCTTGGGCTGATACATCTGCAAATCCAATAAGTTGAACTGCAACAGAATCCTTCAGCAAAATGCACCCAGGTATTTTCAAGTCCTTCAATTAATGCAGTTCGGCCACGTATCTCTGGAAGGTTTCCATTTCTCAATGAGGCAAGTTTTGATCCCAGTCAATTTTTAATAGCCAAATTTTTTGAATCATCATTTTGGCCTTTATGATTATCGGTTGAAGCAGTCCTAGTGGATCGTACAATTTCGAGATAAATGACAAGGCGCTTCTTTTTAGTAATAGTCACTGGAACCTCTTGCAAATTCGTCTGATACATTAAGGTGTCCTCCACGGCAATCCCAATGTCTTTACTAATTCATCGTTTTCATTGAAGAGGGACTCCTTGTTTTCTGTGGGCACTTCTTTCAGCAATTTATCACTGTTCATGCTTCACTTGTAAAGATGAAAACAGTCCTCTTTCATCAAGCCAGTTAGTTGTCACTGCATCTCTTTAGCAGTAGTGATGTCATCTGCTCCTGACAAAATGTCATCCATGTAGGTGCTATTATGGATAACTGGAGAGGCAAGTGGGTACTTGTTCTTCCCTTATTGGGCTAGTTGTAGAAGGCATCTGGTAGCTAAATGTTGAGCTGGTTTGGTCCCAGACGTAACCGTTTTCAAGCGATAAGACACGATATCTTCTTCAGGCGATGGTCTCCATAAAATTCTGAGAAAACTTGTTGATGCTCCTGTAACTTTATTTGTCGAAACATCTTCTTTATGTCACTCGAGAAAGCCACGACATATTTTCTAAATCTTAAAAAATATCAAACAAATCAGGTTGAACAATGCCTCCTTTAAGCAAAATGTCATTCAAAGAGTTTCAATTGCTACTTTTACATGACACATCAAACACGACTCTTAGCTTAGTCGTTTTGCTCTCAGGGCGAATCACAGCATGGTGAGGAATGTAATAATGTAATCCTGGCTCCTCATCTTTAACTTGCTGCATGTGATCAAGATTCTCATATTCTTGGAGAAATTCGACATATTTATCTTTTGTATCAGGTTCTCTAACAAATCGCCTTTCCAACATTTTTAATCTTCGAATAGCAGTAGGCTTAGACTATCTTGACACAAAAACGTTCGTTTGTGCCTCTATTCAAAAAATGTTCATTGCATTTCTTAAGTTCATCATTAACAAATTTGGTGGGTACAATTTCTTCTACTTCTCAGAACGATTTTAAAGTACCATTTAAGCTTTCAAAGTCTCTTGTGATCAAATCACAATGCAATGAGCCACTTGAGAACCCCGAGGTGTTACCACTAATTTTATTGCCAAATTCAGTATTTTGCAGGATCAAGTTACCATTATCTAACTTGTATTTGCCATCTTTCAAAATATCAAAGAAAATATCTGCAAATAATAAGGCATCGATAGAATTAATTACCTATATTAAAAGTGGGGTCTGCTAGATGCACAGTTTTCGGAAACACAATATGTGAAATATCAAAGGAATTAACATGTATTATATTTTTAATTTTGGGTGCAATATGAAAATCCACAATACGTGTATATGATCCAGAACCGTTTGAAATTACCCCTTTGATTTTATATTAACATTCAAACCATCCAAACCAGAGACCGACATATCAGATTTAATTTACGCAAATTCAAGAAATCTGCTGTGCTCGACCTCAATAGCGTAACTTGCGTCCCACTGTCTGCGAGAACTCATAAAGGAACTTTCCCCAGCAGAATTTTCAACATAAATAGTACAAGTCGATAAAATATTTTTATGTTTCCGAGAAGCAGAAACGCTCATGTTCAATCCCGAAACCTGACCTTGAACAATGTTGTTTTGGGCACTCGGAAAATTAAATGAATTCTTATCAGTTTTATTTTTTTTTTATTTGTTATGCCAGAATTTTGAAAATAAATCTGTTCGAAAACGTCATCTTGGTGTCTGGTTGGGATGACTCAAAGTGTTGCCTTTCCGGAATTTTTTCATTAACAAAATGTAGCAACTGATTGTGGTTCTTACAAAAACAAATATGCTTAGATTTACATTGTGATATCCTATGGTTTGGTTTCAAGCATTTTAGACATAAATTTAAAGATTTGATAGTATCATACCTCTCTCTAACAGGCATGTTTTTAAATTTATCACAGTTATACAAGTCATGGTTCAAGGAACAAAGCTTACATTTTTTGTCAATATTTGCATCTGTATGCAACATGAAGTTTTTGTGACGTGTAAGGTCTTTAAAATTTTCTTTACCTTTTGTCCCTGCGGGTGGCAGGTTTTCTAAAATAAACAAGGCTTATGCAAAAAATCATCCCACTTAGGAATATCTGTACTCTCCAAGGTCATTTCGAAAAGACGTTTTGTCTCTGTATCCAAAACCTGCACAACTAATTGAATCAACAACAATTCTGAGAACGTATTATGCTCAATTTTTAGCAACTTTAATGCTCTCAAATGTTTAGTACAAGTGTTAACTAAATTTCTTAAATCAACATGTGAATCAACTCTAAATTTTTCATTTTTCAACATCAATAAAGCATTTATGTGTTTGTTTATAATGAATCTTTTGTTCACAAACTTCTGCTCTAGAGCCAGAAACAACGAATCTATATGTCAACCACAGTCTGGACATTTTTTGCAATCCCCATTAAACACGATTGTAAATACTGCAATTTTTGTTTATCATTTAACCCTTTATGTACCGACGGTACTTATAAGTACCACTCACTTTGAAATTACATAGAACTACCATTTTTATGAATACTCTGATGATACTTAGCAGAAATATTCTTTGAAATCCATTCTTTCAAGATATATGGCAGCATGGGTTCTGTGATTAGTATCTTAGCGAGGAAAGGAAATAGTTTTACAGCAGAAGTTACGTTTTCAGCTGACTCTTTGATCGCATTGCGAGAAAAAAGTAGTTAATATCAAAAGGTGTCTTATTTTTTGTACATGTTAATGAAGACCTTAGAAAACGATTTGACTATTTATTTTAAGTGAACAGTGTATACAATTTTACAGTTGAAAAACTTTGTGGTACTTACAAGTACTGACAGCACACTGGGTGTTGGAGCAAGAACTTAGTTTTTTTTTCGTCCGTGTAGCTTTTTATTGGTTTTTGTTCTGTTGAAGCGTCATCACTATACTGCAATAGAGTTATGC
This sequence comes from Trichonephila clavipes, assembly GCA_019973935.1. Taxonomy (NCBI): domain Eukaryota; kingdom Metazoa; phylum Arthropoda; class Arachnida; order Araneae; family Nephilidae; genus Trichonephila; species Trichonephila clavipes. The sequence goes on from BMAU01021198.1 coordinate 347,340, forward strand.
CTTTTTTAGCGTTTCTTTTTGCTCAACTGGTTTATTTTGTTTTTTATATTTTTTTATTTATTTTATTGTTTTTAAAAAAATTGTAACTTAATCCGAGCTTGTATTGTTTTTTATTTTTTTTTGCCACTAAATTTAATGAAATATGTATTCTCTCTTATTTAAAAAAATTTATATAACTTCATAATTCCTTTATGTGTAACAGAGATTCAACAGTAGTTGGAGATGTTCAAGGTGCTAATATTATTTTTATTATTATTTCTTTTTCTTAGAGAGTCTGTAAAAAAAGAAACTCAGTCTTCTAGAGGCTTTGAATTTGTTATAGAACCTACCATCTGAAATCAGTGATGTAGTAACAAATGATTTTTCTGATGAAGTCCCAGCAAATTATCTGCTAGAATTTTCGTTAGATTCTTAGGATGGCGTTCAAGGGGCTGAACTCAAAGTGTAGTAGTTCATGTTAAGAAAATGCTGCATTTCTTACTTCAAGATGCAGTGTTTTGTAAAACATTCAATCAAAACCTCACTCAAAATGCACTCTATTTGAGACCTTTGTATGTTGATGATACTTTAAAGTACCAAATTAAATAATTAGCTCTAACGAATTAAATTTCCCAAAGTTGAGTATTTTATTTATGTATATCCCTTAATTTTGAATGTAGTGATCCAAAAAAAAATATTGCATGAAAAAATTTGCAGTAAATCATAATGTGGTACATAAAGGGTTAAACCACAATTTTCAATTATTTCTTTGAATTGCTTTTTAAAAACAAACCATGTTTCAATTTCACCATTGAACTGTGGGAGCGATAATTCTGGTAGTCTAGGGCACGGTTTGATAACATTAGACACAGCATTTGAACCCGTTTCATTACTGTTTTTATTATATTTTAAATTCAAAAATTTAAGTCTCCCCTCGAGTTTCTCAATATGCTCATTGCAGGTGGTAATTTTCGCATCAAAATTATCAAACTCTCCTTCTATTAGAGACGTGAAAATTTCTTCTTTTACTGTTTCAAATTTTATATTAAGTGTTTCAAACTGACTTCATTTAAACGGCAATACTTCTTTGTCGTCTTCAGCGGAAGTGTCCACAAACGCAATTAATCCACTTAACTGTTTTTAAATGTCTGAGAACTTCCTTTCGAGAGCTTTACCTTCCGCCATTACACATTCAAAGCAACTAAAAAAAGATTTCTCAAATAATATCTTTTAAATCCACAAGTCCGTAGGTTCTGGCGATTTCATAAAACTCAGCAAGGCGGGTCGTTTTTATGTACAAGTTTTGCACATGTGTCCATAGCTTACGAATTATTTTAAATGCGAAATAACGATTTACCAAAGCAAAGCGACTTTCTTATTCGAACGAAAAACTACACACGCAGAGAGAAAAAACAAAGTACACGAAATGGGGGTTGTTCCATTTTTTCCCTGCAAGAGGGAAGTGGTGACAAGGGAGGATGCAATGAGTCCATAACAGTTAGAATACCCCACCTCATATTTTCATAAAACATCATGGGGGGGGATTCAAAGTAGGCTTATATATAAACTCTCCCCCTTTCTTTTGAATTTTTCATGGTTCAATCAATGTGACAGTTCAGTTAACTGTCAAAGATAATGAGCGAGGTAGAGAAAATAGACATCACACACTTGAGTTACAAAAACCAAAATTTGAACTAGCTAATTATAAAATTACTTGCCTGTTCTTTCCCTTGACAGTATTTCATTTCACATTATACTTAAAAATGCCAAAATTATTTACCAAATGAAACTTTTAGTACTACAAATATTACTCATATTGCTGTAAAAAATTAAATTTTGTATAGCAGGCATTCGAATTTTCTAAGTGCCTAAATAATGACATTAGATTGCATACTTACATACTTTTATTAGTCAAAATTTATTGAAAGACTACTGGCTGTCAAAAGGTGCTAGTTTTGTTTACTTTCTGAAGTCCATTAAATCAGATTCAAAATTCCTAAAAAGAACATGACAAAGTTTTGCAAGCCTACTTGATTCCCAAATGAAGTTTGTGTGGACAGGTTTAATTCATAAATATAATTAAATCTACACTTGCAATGTATGAAAGCAAAATCTATTATTGCCATGCTTGTGGTAAAACATGAATACAAATGAAATTTAAGGACATTGATAAAAATTTAGAAAGTTCTGTATATAATTTTTCAATTATAGATTCTCCATTCAGACGTACAATAATTTGATTCTTGACTCTGTAGGGTTTTTTTTATTACTTTTGTCAAATTTGAAGCATAAGGATACGCAAATTTACTAGAACTAATATAAATAACAAATTTATAAATGGCCCAGCAAAAACGGCTACATTTATAACCATAATATATTACACATTCCATTTCTTTCATTATGCTTGGCAAAATGTAAATTCAGAAGGGTCATGAATCTATAGAAAAAGATTGTAAATAACTAACGGTTTCAGAATGCAGCTCATAGACTCGAATAGTAGGGGGGAAAATCATGTTCCCCTTTTTGTAAATATTTAAAACTGTAACAAATGGATGCGTCTAAAACTCAAGTGTGGAGAACTGTTGAAAGCAAACGTTACAGACTTTTGGGAGAACTGATGAAAGCAATCGTTACCGATTTAAAATGAAACGAGCGAGCGGCAAGCGCTGTAGTGATTTGGTAGAAAAGAATTCAGTTTGAAAAATAAAGTCTTGAGTTGTATGTGGCAAGAGTTGTTGACATTTTTATTTTCGTTTTAAAATTTACGACCCCGTAGAAGCAGAAACCGCCGCAAAAAAATGAAAATTTAAATGGCTCACTAAACCTTACTGTCCCGGAACAAATTACTGGTATTACGCCGCAATCCTTCTAAAAAGCAAGAGAAAATTCCTGGAAATCGAAAAAGACAAAGTGAATCATCCTGACTTTAATTGTCTGAAGAAAAAAAAAAGAAAATCTATTTCCTGTTAAAAGTTTTTGCAATAGTGTTTTGTGCATTTTTCATATACAAGTGATAGCAATCCTGCTACAGTGTGTTAGTGCTAGGGATAATTTTATTATTTGAATTAATGTTCCTTGTTGGTATTTTGAATGTTATTAATTTATTTACCCATTTTAATTGTTTTTGAAGTGCATAATAATTTATAAGGTTTTAAAACTAGCCATATTTTAAAGTGTATTCCCAAATCTGTAAGAGCTTTGGTGGACAATAAGGCCTGGACCTTAGTTATTTATTTTATTTATTTGCTACTCTTAAATTTCTCAGTCATGTCATTTCTGGGAAAAGGGAAAAAAGCTGATCTCGTTAAGCTTGTTATTGGGTTAGGTGAATGTGAGTCGAATGGGGAAGAGCTAAAAATAATTAAATTAAGGAGAAAAATTTTAACAAATTATGCTTATAAGGAAGACCCTGAATTTGTGAAATGTATCTTTGAGGGAATCGTATCAAATAGGATAGACGAGGAAAACAAACAAAAAGAGGAAACACTGCGTGAATTTGAGCTACAGAAAATACGACTGCAAAATGAGACTCAAAGAGTCGTAGGTCGACAAACCTTACCCCAAACAAAAATTGAATTAAAAAAGTTGCTACCAACATTCAATCCTGAAGTTGATAACATGGACCTGTTCCTCACCTTATTCGAACGGCAAATGAAGCTATTGGATCTTGGTGAAGATCTGTGGGTACCCTATCTCATTGGTGCCCTACCTAGTGATGTAACCTCCCTCATTGTCCGTGAGCCTGAGGAGAAATGCAGGGATTACTCCCACATTCGAGGAATGCTTCTGCAACGGTTCAAATTAACCGCAGAAAAATTCCGGGAGCTGTTTTCACGTCACAGAAAAAGCCCAAATGGGACGTGGAAGGATTATTATTTTGAAATCCGAGCATATTTTGAAGGTTGGCTCAATGATCTTAAAATTGATTCATTTGATAGATTGAAGAATTTGATGATTGCCGATCAAATGAAAAAGAGATGCTCTCCAGAGTGTAAGGAACATTACCTGGATATCTGGGAAGAACTTATCTCCCCAGAAATGTTAGCAGATAAGCTGAAAGCTTTTGACAACATCCGACGTTCCCTACCCAGTGGACCTAGGAGACACGTGAAGGCAAGTGAAACCGTAAATGATGGAAGACAGGTATCATTCAGGAAGCCTGAACGCCCTCCCAAAAGAGAATATTCCCATCAGGTACCAAATGAGAGATCCCCCCCCCCTCAGTTGCTATGGCTGTGGGAAACAAGGAGTGATAAAATCTAGGTGCCCCACCTGCAACCTCAACGCCTCACAAAGAACAGACGTAGCAACCAATCACATCAATGCTTACACAGCTCAGACCAGAAGCCCTTGATTGATCCTAATCGACATAACTTTTTGTGGAATAAAGGGACGTGTATGTGCAGACACAGGATCTTCACATTCAATTGCTGGGGACTATGTTCCAGATATTTAAGGATAAGGGACTCCTTTTCCAGGAAACCACATTAGCAATGAGCTTAGCAGATGGTCAACAGACCACAGGTGAGGCCCTCACAACCCAAGTAATGGTAGAAATTGAGGGGAGATCAGTCTTGACCAAATTCATAATTCTCCCAAAGGCAAAGGGAAATAGAACACTTCTAGGAACAGATTTCCTTAGTTCTGCTGGTCTGGTTCTAGATGTGAAGAATACTTGTTGGTACTTCTGGGACAATCCTACCCACAAGTATCCATTTGGTGAAGAATTGGACACCCCGTCCATAGTTGAGAAGATGTCCAGCAACACCTGCCAATTAAGAGAAGGGGAAGGTGAAAGTTTGACCTCTGTGCCCAGAAGTAGAAACTTAACCTCCTGTTGGAATCCTTCCAAAATGTCTTCGAACCAGGGGAGAAGCAACAAATATCTTGGAGCACCACATTAATAGTCCTCCTATCTCTGTATCCCCATACAGAATGTCTCCTGTAAAAAAGGAAATATTGAGAAAGGAAATTGAGGAGCTTCTCGAAAAAGATATAATTGAAGAATGTGAATCTCCTTACGGAGCCCCTGTTGTACTTATTCCAAAGCCAAACAACCAGTTTCGCCTGTGTATCGACTACTGGAAGTTGAATGAAGTCACGGTCCCTGATACTTACCCACTTCCACGAATGGATGATTTATTGCAGGAGGCAAAACATATACTGCATACATCTCCACAATTGACTTAAAGTCTGGTTACCACCAAGTGAATGTTAATCCTGCTGATAGGGACAAAACCGCTTTTGTTTGTCCATTTGGAACCTACCGGTTCAAAAGGATGTCCTTCGGACTTAAGAATGCACCCGCAACCTTTCAGAGACTGATGGATATTTTCCGAAGAGGGTTACCTGTACTCGCATACCTAGATGACATCATAATTATGTCCCCTACATTCGAACAGCATCTAGCAAACTTGGAGGCCGTGTTTAAGCGCTTGATGGATTTCAAGTTACGAGCAAACAGGGAGAAGTGCCAATTTTCCTGCTCACGTGTTAAATACCTGGGCCTATGGATTACACCCCAAGGAATAGAAGTCGATCATGAGAAGACTTCAGCTATTTTAGGGATTCCACCTCCTAAAAATGTGAAACAACTGCAGTCCTTCCTGCAAACCTGCTCATGGTACCAAAAATTTACAGCCAATTTTTCTGAGATTGCCAGACCCTTGAGCAACCTAACTAAGAAAAAGGCTTCCTGGAAATGGTCAGAGGAAGAGAAGAAAGCATTTCAGACCTTGAAGCAATGTTTGGTATCTCCACCAATTTTGAAGCAAGCAGACTTCTCTAAACCTTTCCTGATAAGAACTGATGCCAGTAACTATGCTGTAGGAGCAGTCCTCCTACAAGGAGAAGACAAAGAAGAACATCCAGTTGAATTTGCTAGCAGGTTGTTAAACCCAGCTGAAAGAAACTACTCGACCACTGAACGAGAAGCTCTAGCTGTGGTTTGGGCCCTCAACAAGTTTAGGGGCTACATTGATAGAGCAAGCATCACTGTAGCATCTGTCCACCAACCCTTAAGGTGGCTCATGAAACTGAAATCTCCTACTGGAAGACTAGCCCGTTGGGCTCTGCAATTGCAATCTTTCAACCTCAACATGGAGTACATCCCCGGAAAGAGTAATGTGGTTGCAGAGATATGCTATCTCGTCCTGCGTGTCATGAAGAAAATGAACTGTGTGAGGTCTGCACTGTAGCCATTGATGTCCCATCCAGGTCTCCCAAGGAGATACGTGATGAACAAATGAAGGATGAGGAACTGGTCAAAATTATTTCTTGCCTCAAAGATCCTGACAAGAATGTTAATTATATCAATTGGGTGGAACGAGGTTATTTAATGAATCAGGGTGTCCTATTCAGATATGCTCCAGACTCTGAGAGTGAAGAGGCCCAGTTAGTGGTACCTAGCCATGAAAGAACTTTGATCCTCAAAAACCATCATGATGCCCCAATGGCTGGTCATTATGTCGCCGAAGGCACCTATACTCGAATAGAAAAGAACTATTATTGGACTGGTATGAGGAAATACATAACTGATTATGTAAAGAACTGTCCTGACTGCATTAAATATAAAGCTTCAAATCAGAAGCCTTCAGGGCTATTACAGACACCTGTGCCAGCCCAACGTTTTGAAACCTTGGCCATTGATCTCTTCGGGCCCCTACCTGAGAGTAAAGATGGTAAAAGATGGATCCTCATCATTGAGGATTGTACCACCAAGTGGGTCGAACTGTTTGCACTACCCAATGCCACAGCTAAAGAATGTGCCATTACCTTGATTGAAGAGGTTCTACTGAGGTATGGCATTCCTCGCCGCCAGTGACAATGGAACCCAGTTTGTGTCAGCAGTGATGCAACAAATATGCTACTTATTAACCATCCATCAATCCCTGATCCCTGTATACCATCCACAAGCTAACCCAGTTGAACGAAAGAATAGGGATCTGAAACCACGGCTGGCAATTCTCGTCCAAGACAAGCATGACTGTTGGTCAGAGAAGCTACCCTTCATCCGCTTTGCTCTCAACACAGCCAAAGGCGAAACGACAGGACAGACGGCAGCCTTTCTGAATTTTGGTAGTGAGTTACGCACTCCAAGTGAAGTTGTTAATGATATCCGAGTCGTCATCCAGAACGATAATTTTGTGCCAGAGATAACTCCCTATCTCAAGAAATTTGCTAAGTTTTCCACTCAGATTAGAGAAGTGGTTGAAGAACAACAGGATAGTAGGAAGTTTTACGCTGATAAAAAGAGAAAAGCTGCTCCAACATATCAACCTGGAGAACATGTCTTTGTAGCATCACATCCGCTGAGCAACGCTGCGCAAGGAAGAAGTGCAAAACTAATGCCACGCAGAGACGGTCCCTACGTGATTTTAACACAAAGATCTCTCTCTCTCTCTCTCTCACCATCATCTTACGAGATTGCTAGTCTTGATAATCCGGGGGAACCTCTTGGTGTTTACCACACCTCTGCTTTAACTCCTTGTAATAATGACAAAGTAAAACCCCTTATTCCTCTTCGTAAATGTGGCCGTCCACTAAAGGTCCCACAGACTCCTGGTTCCTCGTCGGAACCAGAGGGGGAGGATGTAACAAATGGATGCGTCTAAAACTCAAGTGTGGAGAACTGTTGAAAACAAACGTTGCAGACTTTTGGGAGAACTGATGAAAGCAATCGTTACCGATTTAAAATGAAACGAGACGAGCGAGCGGCAAGAGCTGTAGCGATTTGGTAGAAAAGAATTCAGTTTGAAAAATAAAGTCTTGAGTTGTATGTGGCTAGAGTTGTTGACATTTTTATTTTCGTGTTAAAAAACTTATATATATATAATTTTGCTTTCATTATCTTAATTTTCAGTAGATATGATTATTTTCAATGAAGAATATACTGCTTCATCATATTTTATATATACACTGAAGAGCCAAAAAACTGGTACAGGCATGTATATGTCGCAGGGAAACGATGAAATTAGAGCTTTTGCCAAATCCCTAAAGGAGATGGCCAATTCACGCACGATGTTAAAATGAAATAGTCTAGAACAGGGGTGGCGCGCGAATCTTTTTGGGTCAACGTGCCATCTTTTCTAAAAAAAACGTTTAATGAGTTATAGGCGTGCCATCAAATAATTTTGACTTGTGATTATTGAAGAACTAATAAAACTAAATACGACCAAATCAAAATTCTTTATTTAATACGAAAAAATACATTTTGCACTGTATAGTAGTAAATGTTTTAGTTATATTTGTAATTTAAATTAAAATAACATTAGTGTGATTTCTGCTGTTGTAGATTAGGTGACAAATAACTTATATCAGGATTATAAGATGCTACTTTTAGTAGAATGCATGCTGAATTCGAGTCGTCTGTTAAACGGTTTCTAAGCGAGTCTTTGATGCTATTTATCTCCGAAAATAATGACTCGCAGGCATAGGTAGATGAAAATATGGTTAAAATAGCATACGCCAACTTCTTCAAACAGTTAAATGCGTCTGGAATCAAATTCCATGTTTCCAAAATTTCGTTACTGGTATTTTTACTTATATTGCTTGTCAATCTTTCTGCTTCAATCAATTCCAACTTTTTCCTTGTTTCAATAAACTTTTGAATCCATGTTGAACTAGACTGGAAATCAATCAGTTCCATTTCAAGTTCTTCAATTTCCAACCAATCGAATTGAGACAATTCCAGTTTATCAAACGAAATCACATCAGGGTACATAATAAATTTGAACGTTTCCAATAATTCCTTGAACAGAGAAAATCTCGTTGAAAATTCTTTGATTTAAGAATCCATTATGGAAATAAAGTCATCAATAACTTTTTCTTCATTTCGTTTCTCTTGGGCATCTAAGTCTGATATTTTTTTTTAAGTTTGGGAAGTACTTGTAGTTTTTTGTAATAATATCGTTTCTGAAAACATATAGTTTAGCTTCAAAAGCGCGAATGAGATCCATCATGACTGATCGAGAATTCAATAGAGAGCAAGAGGACTGTATTGTTGATTTATATGTTCAATCTGATAAATGAAGAGCCCTTGGTATACAAATAAGTTTATTGATAATTAAACATTACTTCACAGCTCTACACTACACACACACACCAACATTTAAGAACTATTTAACTATTTACAGAGGGTTAAGAATAATTTTCGCTTAAAGCGCACTGCCAAAGCATCATGCCTTTCACCTTAGTTCGATCAGTTACATTCGCGTTCTGACCTCATTCCATCGCGTTACATATGTTTTTCCTGGCAACCCTGAAGTCGCCAATTCCGTTAGAAGGCGCCAACATCCTGGGCCCCGTTGCAATGTTAATTGCAAATTTGCATACATTTTTACATACTAATATATGAAATATATACAAAATACTGATAAACAATTTCAATAATTAATATAATACAATACGTAAATGCAATATATGCTAATGAATATAATACACAAATACAATTATGCAATACAATAATATATATATCGTTATTCATAGATTGGCAATTTTACCAATTTATTGACTGGGCGTTGGTAGGTGCCTTTATTTGTTTTTAAAGTCACAACTCTTATAATATTATCTTTACCTGGGTGCACTTTGATAATTTTTGCAAGATTCCAATAAAGTAATTTTGAAAAATCTTTATCTTTAACTAGCACTAATTCATTTTCCTTAAATTGTTGCTCACCCCTTTGCCATTTTACTCTTGATTGTAGCCGGTTTAGATAGTCATTTGACCATTTTTTCCAAAATGTTTGTGTTAATTTTTGCACCAATTGCCATCTATTTAGTCGATTGATTGGTGTATTTGTAAGGTCGGGTTCAGGCAAAGCAGTTAAGGAAGTTCCAACCAAAAAATGAGCTGGAGTAAGAATAGAATCGTTTGGATCGCTAGAAATTTTGGTTAAGGGTCTTGAGTTTAAAACTGATTCCACTTGGGTTACAAGTGTAACAAATTCTTCATAAGTTAGTATTGTGTTACCTATAACTCGTTTTAGGTGAGATTTGAGAGATTTAATACCTGCCTCCCATAAACCACCGAAATGGGGAGTAGCAGGCGGATTCAAGTGCCAAACTATGCCTTCAGACGCTATGAAGTTTTCAATTGTTTCCTTACCTTCCTTAATGAATAGATTTTGCAATATCTTTTTTAATTCATTGTTAGCACCTACAAAGTTTGTACCGTTATCACTAAAGATATCGTGGGGTTTTCCCCGACGCGAAATGAAACGTTTTAATGCACCAAGAAAAGCATCAGTAGAACAATTGGTAACTATTTCTAGGTGAATTGCCTTTACAGCGAAGCAAATAAAAATACATACATAACATTTATATGATTTCTTGAATTTACCTGGATACAATTTAATAAAGAAAGGACCGGCATAATCAATACCGACCTTGGTGAATACCCTTGATACATTAACTCGGTCACTGGGCAAATCTGCCATAACTTGATTTTTTGCCCTTGCATTTACCTTTAAACAAGAAATACAATTTTTCAAAATCTTTCTTACCTGGTTCCTACAATTAATTATCCAAAACTCTGACCTGATGTTAGCTATAGTTGATTCAACACCTGTATGAAAATGTAAAACATGATAATAATTAATCAACAAATTAGAAATATGACCTTTGTTTGGAATAAGCATGGGATGTTTTTGATTGACAGTTAAGTTGGAGTGTTTAAGTCTTCCTCCAACACGAAGGATGCTGTTCTCATCTAAGAAAGGGGACAAATTTAGTACACTACCTGAATTGGGTATTTGTTTACCCTTAAGAAGACACTGGATTTCTAAAGGAAAGTGCACTGATTGAACATTTCTGATAAGGCAAATTGAAGCTCGAGATAATTCAGTTGCAGTTAGACTGCCAATGGTTCTTTGCGAGGAATGGTTTCTTGCATTTTCTTTAAACCGTAGGCACCATGCAAGAATTCTTTTCAGTTTCACAAAAAGATGAGCACTTATTGATGATTGGGAGTAATTCCACATTTTGTGTTACAAGACACACTGGATCGGATTTTTTTTAAACTCACGTAAATATAAATCATTATCGTTGATTTCACTGACATCACAAGTAGACACCACTGGGTTGCTTTTGCAAACCCGATGGACCATACCACCACAATACACTATCTTGAATTTTATCAGGATCAATCCCTCTGGATATAATATCCGCGGGATTTTCTTGCGATTGGACGTGTTTCCAGGAGCTCACCTCGGTTAGATGTTGAATTACACTGACTCGATTTTTCACAAAGGGCTTGAGAACTGAAGGGTCCTTTTTATCCATGCAAGGACTATGGTCGAATCAGTCCACAGCACAATATCGTTGAAGGAAATTTTCATCGATTTGATGGTCTTTCGTATTAACTTAGCAAGAAGCACTGCTGCACACAACTCCAGCCGGGGAATCGTTACTGACTTCAAAGGTGCAACTCTTGATTTGGAGCACAATAAATTTGTAGATACAGTTCCCGAATTATGAAGACACTTTACATAAATTGCAGCACCGTAGGCTCTTAAAGAACTGTCGCAGTACCCATGGAGCTCTATTCTCAGTGCATCGTCCAATAAAATATATCGTGGAATGTTCAAGTTGTTAATTGCAGCTAAAGACTTCACAAATCTTTTCCACTGCGTTTCCAAATGTATTGGCAAGGAATCTTTCCAGTCCAATTTTAATCTCCATAATTCTTGCATCACCAGTTTCGCCTTCGTAACTACAGGCGAAATGAGACCTAATGGATCAAAAATCTTAGCTGTGGTTGATAGGACTGACCTTTTTGTAATTGTACAGGAATCAGAGACATCTGCAATAGAAGACACCGAAAATGCTAAAGTGTCCTTTTGAGGTCTCCACAAAAGTCCTAAGGCTTTAGTTTCATCAGGAATTGTGAGAGAAACATCTCCACCGGAAACATCGAAATTAGAAAGCAATTCAATGCAGTTGGAGGACCATTTATGCAACTGCATGCCAGCTCCACTGAAGAGGGATATAAGTTCCTGTTTAAGTTGCTTTGCTGAAGAAATGCTCGAACAGCCACTGATAAGATCATCCATGAAAATATCAGCACTCACAGCTGAGGCCGCTAACGGATATTTATGCCCATCATCCGTAACTAATTGCTTAAGCACTCGTTGTGCAAGAAAGGGAGCACATGTTGTACCGTACACTACTCTATTCATTCGGTACGTTTTGATAGAGTCGTCAATACTGTCCTTCCATACAATTCGCAACAAGTCTCTCTGAGATTCATCTATGAATATCATGCGAAACATTTTTTAATATCTGAAGTCAAAGCGATTTTATTTTTTCTGAATCTCAATAATATCGCGAATAAATCATCTTGAATGACTCCTCCATTTGCCAAAATAGAGTTCAATGACTCGCCAGTCGAAGTAGAACATGATGCGTCGAAAACAGTTCTAAGCGGTGTGGATTTGGAGTCGAGACGTAATACACCATGATGCGGCATATAATATGAAACTGTCGGTTCAGATTCATCGGATAATTGCTCCATATCTCCCATATCCAAATATTCATGGATAAAGTCTCGATATAACTGTTTAAGATTTGATTGACATCTAATTTTCGCCATAACGAATTTAATCGACTGACAGCCGTTTGTTTGGATTCGCCAAGACAACTAGGTTCCTTTAAAGGCCATCTGACAATGTATTGTCCCGATTCATCTCTCCGATGATTATTTACGAAATGTTCTTCACAAAACTTGGCTTGTGAATTTAGATTACGAGGTTCATCTTCAATCGATTCTAACTGCCAAAATTTAGAAATTAAACTTTCCAACCCTTCTTGATCAGAAAGAAGAAAACACTGCTGTTTATCATCGACTGCCGGAAGCCCTCCAGTAACTATGTAATTAAAAACAGAATTTTGCAAAGTTACTGAATCATTTAATTTTATCTGATCTGCCTTAATAATTTTGAAAACACTTGCGCGCCTAAGAGCATTGAAACCTTCGATGGTTTGTAAAAAGAAGGATCCGCTAACTCAATGTGCTTTGGAAAAGAAATTTGTTATGTCTAACGTACACGACGGGGTAAATGATGATATATTTGGAACAACGAGAAACTTCAAGTGTTGATTGAAAGAACCATCTCTATTCGAAATATTAGCACTTACAGAATAGTTTATCCTTTGAGCAAGGCCGTTAAAGCCAGAAACCGTTGAATTTATTTTGTTTCTCTTTAATCCCAATGTAGTTGCACTATCTGAATCGATCAAATTTATTTCTGAACCACTATCCAGAATTATTCTTACTGGAATATTATTTATGTATATGATTGCTGTGCTCAGCATATATTTAACTCGCGGTGATTCATCTGCGTTCGTTGCAAAACATTGCTCGGTATTGACCTTGGATGCTTCGCCTGGCGTGGGTGAAGAGGCAATTAAACTATCAATTTCCTTCTCTCGATGTAGTTTAGTATTATGAAATTTATTACATATCTTGCAACGGGATGTCGACACACATTTTTTATCAGGGTGGTAATTAAGGCAGTTCGTGCAAATGTTATTCTTTTACATAGTTTATACCTTTCTAAAGGAGAATGATTTAAAAATGATTCGCAATTAAATATCGGATGCTTATTTTCTTTATGACAAATCAAACATTCCCTTTGGCCTTGGATAGATTCAACGGAAGTGGTTGGTTTTAATTTTTCTTTAGTCAGAAACGATTTCCATCGCGGATTAATTAAACCGGGAGTTGGTTTATTTTTTATTGGAACATTTTTCGCCACGATTTCGGGAGGTTTAATGACTGCTTCTAACTGAATGCATCTTAGTTCCAAAAGGAAATAAATTCATCTAAGCTAGGTACTTTAGTAGTAGTTAAACTTAAATGAAATAATCGCTGAGATTCTTTATCGACTTTGTTGCTTAAGACATGCAATATAATTGCATCAGACAAAGGATTCGATTCGAAATTTAAATTTTTTAAAGATCTCAAATGATTTCTTACTTTATCTATGATTGATCGAATTTGAGATGGATTTTCGCTGTTAAGTTTATTTATAGAAAGAATTTCTGCTATATGAATGTCTACTAAAGCTCTTGTATTTTCATACCGGACTTCCAAGGCCTTCAATAGTGAATCAAAAGTATCTTGATCACTCTGAATTAGTGACGCTTCATTTTTAAGTGCTCCTTTGAGATAACAAAGTTTCTGTACCTCGTTTAAAGACGGATTATTTCCGATTAGATTCATAAACTGTAATTTAAATTGTTCGAATTCTTGGAACTTGCCACTAAAGATTGGCAATGGCAGATCTGGCAATTTAACATGAGTATTCTTTGAAGTATTATTTACAGTTTCAATTTTACTTTCATAATTGGATAAAAGCACAAGAAGACTTACCTTGGTTTCTTCAGCCTCATCTTGTAAATCGCTTAAAGAACCCAATGCGTCATTTAAATTGATTTTATCCGGAAGGGCACAATAGTCGTTTTGAAGAATGTCCAATTCTTTGATAATATTTTTTATATTGTCCAGTTTCGATTTTAAGGTGATGTAATCCTTCGTACTGTCTGTTGGTTGAAAAATATTAATGAAATTTTTTACCTTCGAAACTTTATTTCGAAAGGTCGTTTTTTTACGATTAAGTTCAATGATGGTCATTTTTGTTACACAATTTATTCCTCGTTCAGGAATCGATTTGGTTATTATTCCTTCGTTCAGGAACCGAATTACGATTATATTCCTCGTTCAGGAACCGCTTATCGATATGGTGTGGTGAGAACTGTGAATGATCAATTAACCAGGGCTACTTCAATACGATAGTTAAATAATTGACTCGTTGTATCCATAATTAAGCTAGAACAACTCCAGGGAGTCGGACCATCTAATGATCGAGAATTCAATAGAGAGCAAGAGGACTGTATTGTTGATTTATATGTTCAATCTGATAAATGAAGAGCCCTTGGTATACAAATAAGTTTATTGATAATTAAACATTACTTCACAGCTCTACACTACACACACACACCAACATTTAAGAACTATTTAACTATTTACAGAGGGTTAAGAATAATTTTCGCTTAAAGCGCACTGCCAAAGCATCATGCCTTTCACCTTAGTTCGATCAGTTAGTTACATTCGCGTTCTGACCTCATTCCATCGCGTTACATATGTTTTTCCTGGCAACCCTGAAGTCGCCAATTCCGTTAGAAGGCGCCAACAATGACGATAACTGTTTTATTCGGGCCTTGAAGCTTTATGTTCAATTCATTGAAATGTTGGCATATGTCTGTAAAAACATCAATTTTAAAAGCCACATAATATCCATCAACTGTTTGCTCTCATTTTGTAGAAACAGTCTGATTTCTTCTTTGAAGTACGTTCCCGCGGCTCAACCAGCGAACATTGTTATACACTATTAAGCCATTGTACACCGAATTGACTTCATACAACAAATCATCAAACTTTCGTTTATTTAAAGCCTGCGATGATATGAGGTTCACTATTTTTGTGACTAAAGTTATTACATTATCAAGAGATGTTAAACCACTCTTTGCACACAAGGCTTGTTGGTGAATAATGCAGTTGCATTCAAGAATTGAATTTCCTACGTCTGTTTTAAATAAAGAAATGAAACCATTTTTTGCCTATCATATTTGGAGCACCATCAGTGGTTACTGAAACAATTTTTTTCAAATCAATTCCTTTCTCAGCAAGCGAATTTCTAGCTGTCGTACAAATATGTGTGCCCTTTGCAGTTAACAACGATGTTATCGCAATTAATTCTTCCTTAATGATGTTTCCTACACAATATCGAGCAAAGACAGCTAAACGTGCCGATTTAGTAATGTCAATACTTTCGTCAAGACATAGCGATATAAAAGGAGTGGAGTTAATATCATTTTTTTGTTGATCTGTAACATTTTCTGCCAATTTCAAGATTCTATCTTTCATTGTGTTTCTAGATAGAGGAACATCTTTGATGCGCTGAATTATCTTATCTTTATTATCAAAATCATCAAAAAGTGAGGGCGCACATGCCAACTAAGCTTCCTTCAAAAACTCTCCCTCTTGAAAAGGTTTACCATGCCGAGCAATGGCATTTGCAGCCGAGTAACTTGCCGCACTTGTGTGACAATTTTTGCTTACATATTTAAACATAGATGTCGACTGTTTATTTCTGTCTTTTATTGCACTTGCAATTAATTCTTTTTGCTCTGGTTCGCTTTTTCACAAAAAGATTTGTGATTTGTTTCAAAATGCCGTTTTACAGACGATGTTCTGCATACCACTGTTCCAGAACATGAAACACACACCGCTTTGTCGCCTTAATTGATCATGCCATATTTCTCAGCCCACCAAGTTTGAAATTCTCTGCTATACTTACTATCTTGCACTTTTTCTTTTGTCGAACTAGTAATGTTAAATAGCAGTTAAAAATCGTAAATTTAACACAAAACTTTAAATGTACAGTTGTGTCGATGAAATTGACTATTCTATGTGCTCTCGCTTGATTCCCCCCGCCAAAAACCCTTTTTTACTGACTGCGCACGACTGCGGGCTCATGGGCAGATTTATTTGTTTTTAGGAAATTGAGTGCTTGTACGAGATTTCTGTAGTGTTTGATCTTTCGCTTTTGTCTCAGATCATTAAAATTTTTAAAAATAAAGCAGTGAGAGTTATTTTACCAATTAGACTTACAAGACAATTAGATCACATTAATAAATTAGATGTATACAAGCTGAACTATTAATGTAAACGTTAGAATATGTTTTTTAAACAACTTGAATATATTTAGAAATAGTTACATACACACACTATGCGTAGATAAACTTTGCATCATTAGCAATTTATAATATACGAAGTATTTACGCAAGACATAACAAACGAGTCTGCTCCCCGACTTATCGGCATCGCGACGGATCACTCACGTTTGTTCATAATACTTCACAGTAAACTTAATTATTTTAAGCTAAAATGCAAATCGTTTTTGATCGATGGCGTGCCCAAAATATTCTCTCGCGTGGCGTGCCATTGGTTCGCCATCCCTGGTCTAGAACTATGTTTTCGCTTTCTACCCGACCTTTACCCGCTTTCTCCTCAACACATTTTTTTCCCCTGCGACATTTACAAATAAAAATGAATGTTTATTTGTGCGTCTCTTATGCCTTCTTAAACCGTTCATCTGATAATGATAAAACTTTGGGGAGTGGTCCGCGAAGGTTTCTGAGTTAGTAAAACTATGTTCCGAACGATGCCCAGTGGCGTTGCGGGAGATTATATATAAGAGGCGTTATATATATAGATAATTATTTTCATTTTTAAACTATTAGACGTACAGTCTTGAAATTTGACAAGCAGATTTCGTGCATGGAGTAGAAATTTATGAAGAAATGGGTTTTACGAAAATCGACCTCCAAGGGGCGTTGCGGGGGATTAGAAGTTGTTATAGGTAAATATTCCCGTTCTTGAACTATTTCACCTACAGACTTAAAATTTGGCATCCATGTTTCTTTTATAGAGAGAGATCTGCTACAAAAGAGGTTTTTATGAAAACTGACCCCCAAGGGGTTAAAGTGGCGTTACAGCCAATTATTCCAGTTTTCGAAGTATTTGACATACAGTCTTGAAATTTGGTAAGCAGATTCCTTTTACAGAGTAGATACCCGCTACAAAGTGTTGTAGTGAAATTCTCCCCCTAAGTAACGTTGTGGGGGATTAAAGGGCATTATAAGTAGTTATTTCCATTTTTAAACTATTAGACGTACAGTCTTGAAATTTGGCACACAGGTTCTTTTCATGAAATAAAGATTCGGTACAAAAAAGTTTTGCAAAAATCGAACTCTAAGGGGGTTTGTGAGGATTAAGAGTTGGAGATAAATATATTCCTATTTTGGAACTATTAGACGTACAGATTTGAAAATAGGCAGGCGTATCCCTTTCATAGAATAGACATCCGCTAAGAACAGATTTTTCCAAATCCGACACCCAAGGAGGGTTGCGAGGGGATAAGGGGAGCTATAGATGAAAACTCCTGATTTTGATCAGTTAGACTACAGACTTGAAATTTTGTTTGAATGTTTCTTTTGTTGAATATAGATCCACTGAGAACGGATGTTACGAAAATCGACTCCTTTTAAGCGAGCGCTGGTGTTAACTAGTAGACCAGGGATGGCTGACCTTCTTGAGACGTGTGTCAAATTTTGCTCATATTTTTTTTAGTACTAACTCGTGGGTCACTAATGCCTATTTACAACAGCGTTAAGTTTAAAAATTTTAAACTGAGTATTTTTAAAATTAAACATCTTTAATATTCAATAAGCCTAACGAGTAAAAATGGGAGTGGTTTGATGATTTAAAAGATTTTAGTGGGGTTAAAAATTCTTAAGCGTTTGGGGCAAATGGCAATAAGTATTTTAATGAACAAAGAGTAACGATTACATACAATATAAATTATGAAATATTATTTATTAGTACAGTTGAACCTGTTTTTGAGCGGTTGATAAAAACCGCATAAAAATGTTCGAAAATTTAATGAATTCTTACATATGACAAGCCAATTCGTCGAAATACTGCAAAAGTTTTTTTTATGCGGTTGCACAAAAATAAAATCGCATAAAAAAGGACCGCACAAAAACAGATTCTACTGTATATATGTCCAAAAATATATGTATAACAAAATCGATTATAAAGTATTTAATGAGAAATCTATTGCTGTTTATTTCAGGTAGTTTTTTAATATTAGGTTCATATTTCGTATTCATTAGTTAAACATATTTCGCAGTTAATTCCCCCTGTCAAGTTTATTTCTAATAGTTTACCAACTTCGTTGAAGAAAACAATTTCTCACACATGAATATGTGGACCCAAACATCGTTAAAAGATCATTTTTTAACTGTTTTTTTCATTAATATAAAATTATATGGTAAAGAATACCATACATTTAATGTAATATTTGTAATTTTTACTGTTGGATCACAATATTTAGCTGCACTAGTTTCGCACAGTTTTTCTTCTACTTCGGAAATGAAGTCTTTAAATTTTATTTTCCACACAACACTGCTTCAATATTCAACTAATTCCATTTCTAAATTATCGATACTCAGCCACATAAATTCAGTTAACTCCATTGTGTTCACTCTATTTTGTACGGATACAAAATAAAGTGAAATATTTTTTCCAAACGTTTACATTGATTGAATCTCTCCTCAAAAGCTTCTTTTATTTCCTGCATAGTTATTAAATATTTTTAACTGCATTTTCTTGAAGTCAACAGAGTTTCTAAAAACTATTGTGTTTTGAAAATGTCTTGTAATCGAGGAAAATATTTCATGATTTTCGTTTCCGAATCCTTAGTAAAAATGTTAAGTTTCGTCATAAATATTTTAATATTTTCAAAATTCGTTATAAGTCCATGCCCTTGAAGTTTTTTATTCAATTCTTTAAAATGCTGAGTGATGTCGCATAAAAACATTAAATCATTTAACCAATGTACATTGGGTAATTCATAGAAACTATTCTTTTTTAATTAAAGAGAACTTAATTTCTTCTCTCTAATAACGTTACAAAACGATTAAGGACTCGACGAAACTAAACCATCTCACGTTGTTGTACCTGTATGTCAAAATCCCTGAATATTGCAATTCACTTTCCTCTAAGAATTGTGCACATTGCCGTTTATAAAGAATTCGTGCGTTTATAAAATTGATTATTTTTATTACAACTGACATTACACTGGAAAATATTTTTAAACCACATGCTTCGCTCATAAAACTTGCTGGTGTATTATACAATGAAATTCAGTCAGAGAATGTGAAATATTTTGCTTAAGATACTAAATAAATCCAAATTTTTTCCTTTCCATACTAGGTGCACCATCTGGGCTTACAGAAACTATTTCTTGAAGATCAATAGTCATTTGTATAAATGCAATATCAAATATTTTAAACATATTAAGACCGGTGCACTTCCTTTCAACGTTATTAGTTTTATTATAAATCTTCTTTCATTATATATTTCCAAACTTATACCAAGCAGAAACTGCTAAATGTGCATAACCAAAAAAAAAAATTTTTTTTTTCTTATTCTATTACTCGATCATTAATTATATTGGGACTTATAGGTTAACTCATTTATACGCTTTATAATCAAGTCTTTTTTTTTACAAATTCTCCTTCTGGATGAGGTGTCTCTCGGCGAGCAGTACAATGGACAACTTGGAAACTAGCAGCTGTACTCTGATTTTTTGGAACCAAAAAACTTTTTTAAAAACTGCTTTGAGAAAAATTCTCTTTTTTCTTCTGTAAAAAAAATTCGTTTTTCTTTCTTCATCTGTTAACATGCCGAGATTAGAATGCAACTTTTCACACACGAAATGTCTTTTCACATTATATGTATGTGAAGTCACTTTTTCATTAAAAATTACAGTGGTGGCCAAAATTGTGGACACTTTTTTAAATTGTTAGGTTTTTAAGTTTGTATGCTTATAGAAAGTTTTACGTTGCACAAAATGCTAAGTATTTTATATCACTTTAAAGGGTAGGTACGTAATAAATCAGAAAAGAAAGATAGATAACAATAATAATAATGCTTGCAACCTTCCTCCTGTAGTGTTTGAACGCTAATGTGTGCGCGTGACGTCAGAAGCTTGGCACTGCCGTGGAGACAAACCGAAAACAAACTTTTGAAAATGCTGACTCGTTCATTTCATTATTTCAATAAAACAGTTCGAGGATTTAATTAATTCACTTACTTACAACAGGGAAAAGACATCAAAGAGACGTTATTTTAACATCGTGCGTGAATTGGCCATCTCCTTTAGGGATTTGGCGAAAACTCTAATTTCCTCGTTTCCCTGCGACATATATGCAAATAAAGAGATGAAATCAGAGTACGGCGCTGCGGTCGGCAAAGCCTATATAAGACAACGAGTATCTGAAACAGTTGTTAGATAGGTTATTTCTGCTACAATGGCAGGTTATCAAACTTAAATTGAGTTTGAACGGGGTGTTATAGTCGGCGCACGAGAGATGGGACATAGCATCTCCGAAGTAGCGATGGAATTTCGAATTTCACGTACTACCATTTCACGAGTGTATCGTGGATATCGGGAATCCGGTAAGACATCAAATCTACGACAACGCTGCGGCCGAAAAAGACCATGCAAGAACGGGACTGACGAGAATCATTAAACGTGACAGACGTGCAACCCTTCCGAAAATTGCTGCAGATTTTAATGCTGGGTCATTACAAGTGTCACCGTACGGACCATTCAACGAAACATCAACGATATGGGCTTTCGGAACCGAAGGCCCACTCCTCTACAGTTGTTGACTGCACGACACAAAGCTTTACGCCTTGCCTGGACCCGTCAACAGCGACATTGGACTGTTGATGACTGGAAGCACGTTGCCTGGTCTGACGAGTCTCGTTTCCAATTGAATCGAGCTGACGGACGTGTACTGGTATGGAAACAACCTCATGGATCATACATGTCAACAGAGGACTTTTCAAGCGGGTGGAGGCCCTGTGATGGTATGGGGCGTTTACAGTTGGCGTGAAATGGGACCCCTAATGCGTCTAGATACTGTTACGTTGATTGGGGTTCGAGGATTTTATGCCAATCAGTCGCAAAAAACAAGACAGTTCTTTAAGAGCGATGAGAATTTATTGTAGAAAATCCAATCCTTTAAATACAGGATTCAGCAGCAATATTCACAAAATAAATCTCAAAAGGTCTTCACACCTTCAACAGCACTCAGACGCAATTATCGGTGTCTAAAATACACGTTTATAAAAGATTATTCACAAACAGTCACTCGTTCAAAAGCCGAAATAATCATTTATCGCTTCAACAGTCAAAGCAATACTAACTGATCGCTAGTCAAAACCAGACTGACTGATTTTCGGTGACCATCTCGAGAAAAGACCCGCTTGCGTCATAGAATTTGAAATTAGTATATTTCTCTACTAATTTCTAGAAGAATCCAGAGAGTTCCGAACTCACCAAAAATGACGTCAACTTGGCTCCATCGCCACGTTCCCATTGAATCACCATTTATAACGTAAGGGACGGCGTTTGCTTGTGTGAATATTATTATTCTAACGTAAATTAAATCTAATTTAGAGTAAGATAAAAGCATTACACATCCAAAAAGAAATTATTTACATTATTTTACTGAAAATTCGTAACTATACGATTCTGACAGGTGCGTAAGCATCCTGTCTGATCTCCTGCACCCATTCCTGTCCATTGCGCATTCCGACGGACTTGGGGAATTTCAGCAGGACAATGCGACACCCCACACGTCCAGAATTGCTATAGAGTGGTTCCAGGAGCACTTTTCTGAATTTAAACACTTCCCCTGGCCACCAAAATCCCCAGACATGAACATATCTTGGATGCCTTGCAACGTGCTGTTCCGAAGAGAGATCTCCACAATCCCCTCTTACTCCTACTGATTTATGAACAGCCCTGCAGGATTCATGGTGTCAATTACCTCCAGCACTTACCACGCAGTGTTGCGGCACTTCTGCGTGCTCGTGGTGGCCCTACTCGATAGTAGGCAGGTGTACCAGTTTTTTTGGCTCTTCAGTGTATATATTGTAAAATGTAGATACAAAAAAAAATTTACATAACATGATAAATCCAGTAATGATTTATTAATAGATCTTTTCTATCCGATTTCTTCCCAAAGATATTTGCTTCAAGCTGCAAATGCAAAAAAAAAAACTTATCGCACTACAGTGTGCAAGGTAACTCCAGAATTAATTAGTTATCACAAGATATTTAACAAGTAGTAAAAAAAATAATTTTAAAGTCAATTCCTACTCAGGTCAAATAATTTTTTTTATTTACTCTTTACTAAATAATTACAATTCATATAAATATGTATATACATATGGCAGAATCACAATATCAAGTGGCAAAATAGAAAGCGAATTTCCTTGCAATTTTCCTTTCTGTATATAGTGTTGGACTATTATTTTTGTTTGTTACTTTTTATCTCTTTCTTTTTTTCCGTTTCCAATTTATGAAGCTGATGGTGGTCTATATTTTCTCATTCTATCCATCTCTTGTAATACTTCATTACTGCAAGGAACTTTTCTAGTGAGTTTCGAACAGTTCAGTTCTCCAATTAATAGTCGATCTAATGATTTCACATGACACAAGGTGACATATGCTTGACCTGCTGCGAAAAGTTTTCGTCTTAGATATATATTACTGCATAATCTACAGTGCTACCTAGCATCTTATGTACGGTTAATGCCCAAGATAGTGCTAATGGTTTCATTCTTCATTCAGCAGTACCGTATTTGCGTTTGGCGGGGAATTGCACTGATATTGGCTCAATACTGTGAATACCATTATTGCCAAAGTTCACAGTGACTCATGGAATGTCTTGTTCTTTACTACCCTATGTCATTCACCTTCACGACACCTAATTCAATCTTAAGGTTAGGTAGGAGAAGTGATCAATTGATGACAAAGGTTTTAAGGAGAGAAATCAGAATTGAATCCAAAGCATAAAATTTTTTCAATTTTTCTTTCACATGTTTCCTTTTCCATTTTGTTCCCTCCTTGATTCAGACTAGAAACTGAAAAAGAAAAAATTTTTTCCAGTGATCTACATGCTTCGCCACTGATGGTATTTATTCCTAAATTTACATCCTGCTAAATATCTTATATAAGAGACAATCTCCCTCCCCCCCTCCCAACCCATATAAAACTAAAGGTAATGAATTAATACTTGAAAAAAAATGTATATGAACTTGAGTGGATGATTGAAAATTTGAACAAGATAGGGAGAGTGTGAACTAATAGTAGGAATTGAAAAATAGATTGAGAGGCCAACTAGCCCTAAGAGATGGGAAAACCAAATTTTCCCAGTCTATAACAAGGTCTGGGTAAAGTTTTTCAAAAGAAATCAAAACGTTTAGAAATGTTTTTTCTTCTACCCACTTTTGAATTTAAAAAGTTTTCTTTATAATTCTTAACAGACATAATTCCAATTTATAAAATATTCACATGGAATGTACAGCTTCACAAAAGCGAATGTAATAATTACAAGCCAAAATCATAAACACAAAATTTATTTATATGCTAACATTTATTTTAGATTCCATGCAATGTATATTATTAAAGAAAGTAATCTGAAATAATTAGATAACATATTAACTATTCTACGATGTACAGCAGTGTTTCTCAAACTGTGAGGCATGATATCCCTACGTGGGGGGTGCGAGCATATTGAAAAGTCAAAAATAAATTAGGTTCATATTTCGTATTCATTAGTTAAACATATTTCGCAGTTAATTCCCCCTGTCAAGTTTATTTCTAATAGTTTACCAACTTCGTTGAAGAAAACAATTTCTCACACATGAATATGTGGACCCAAACATCGTTAAAAGATCATTTTTTAACTGTTTTTTTCATTAATATAAAATTATATGGTAAAGAATACCATACATTTAATGTAATATTTGTAATTTTTACTGTTGGATCACAATATTTAGCTGCACTAGTTTCGCACAGTTTTTCTTCTACTTCGGAAATGAAGTCTTTAAATTTTATTTTCCACACAACACTGCTTCAATATTCAACTAATTCCATTTCTAAATTATCGATACTCAGCCACATAAATTCAGTTAACTCCATTGTGTTCACTCTATTTTGTACGGATACAAAATAAAGTGAAATATTTTTTCCAAACGTTTACATTGATTGAATCTCTCCTCAAAAGCTTCTTTTATTTCCTGCATAGTTATTAAATATTTTTAACTGCATTTTCTTGAAGTCAACAGAGTTTCTAAAAACTATTGTGTTTTGAAAATGTCTTGTAATCGAGGAAAATATTTCATGATTTTCGTTTCCGAATCCTTAGTAAAAATGTTAA
Source organism: Trichonephila clavipes (assembly GCA_019973935.1). Lineage (NCBI taxonomy): Eukaryota > Metazoa > Arthropoda > Arachnida > Araneae > Nephilidae > Trichonephila > Trichonephila clavipes. The sequence goes on from BMAU01021198.1 coordinate 372,186, forward strand.
GTTTCGTCATAAATATTTTAATATTTTCAAAATTCGTTATAAGTCCATGCCCTTGAAGTTTTTTATTCAATTCTTTAAAATGCTGAGTGATGTCGCATAAAAACATTAAATCATTTAACCAATGTACATTGGGTAATTCATAGAAACTATTCTTTTTTAATTAAAGAGAACTTAATTTCTTCTCTCTAATAACGTTACAAAACGATTAAGGACTCGACGAAACTAAACCATCTCACGTTGTTGTACCTGTATGTCAAAATCCCTGAATATTGCAATTCACTTTCCTCTAAGAATTGTGCACATTGCCGTTTATAAAGAATTCGTGCGTTTATAAAATTGATTATTTTTATTACAACTGACATTACACTGGAAAATATTTTTAAACCACATGCTTCGCTCATAAAACTTGCTGGTGTATTATACAATGAAATTCAGTCAGAGAATGTGAAATATTTTGCTTAAGATACTAAATAAATCCAAATTTTTTCCTTTCCATACTAGGTGCACCATCTGGGCTTACAGAAACTATTTCTTGAAGATCAATAGTCATTTGTATAAATGCAATATCAAATATTTTAAACATATTAAGACCGGTGCACTTCCTTTCAACGTTATTAGTTTTATTATAAATCTTCTTTCATTATATATTTCCAAACTTATACCAAGCAGAAACTGCTAAATGTGCATAACCAAAAAAAAAAATTTTTTTTTTCTTATTCTATTACTCGATCATTAATTATATTGGGACTTATAGGTTAACTCATTTATACGCTTTATAATCAAGTCTTTTTTTTTACAAATTCTCCTTCTGGATGAGGTGTCTCTCGGCGAGCAGTACAATGGACAACTTGGAAACTAGCAGCTGTACTCTGATTTTTTGGAACCAAAAAACTTTTTTAAAAACTGCTTTGAGAAAAATTCTCTTTTTTCTTCTGTAAAAAAAATTCGTTTTTCTTTCTTCATCTGTTAACATGCCGAGATTAGAATGCAACTTTTCACACACGAAATGTCTTTTCACATTATATGTATGTGAAGTCACTTTTTCATTAAAAATTACAGTGGTGGCCAAAATTGTGGACACTTTTTTAAATTGTTAGGTTTTTAAGTTTGTATGCTTATAGAAAGTTTTACGTTGCACAAAATGCTAAGTATTTTATATCACTTTAAAGGGTAGGTACGTAATAAATCAGAAAAGAAAGATAGATAACAATAATAATAATGCTTGCAACCTTCCTCCTGTAGTGTTTGAACGCTAATGTGTGCGCGTGACGTCAGAAGCTTGGCACTGCCGTGGAGACAAACCGAAAACAAACTTTTGAAAATGCTGACTCGTTCATTTCATTATTTCAATAAAACAGTTCGAGGATTTAATTAATTCACTTACTTACAACAGGGAAAAGACATCAAAGAGACGTTATTTTAACATCGTGCGTGAATTGGCCATCTCCTTTAGGGATTTGGCGAAAACTCTAATTTCCTCGTTTCCCTGCGACATATATGCAAATAAAGAGATGAAATCAGAGTACGGCGCTGCGGTCGGCAAAGCCTATATAAGACAACGAGTATCTGAAACAGTTGTTAGATAGGTTATTTCTGCTACAATGGCAGGTTATCAAACTTAAATTGAGTTTGAACGGGGTGTTATAGTCGGCGCACGAGAGATGGGACATAGCATCTCCGAAGTAGCGATGGAATTTCGAATTTCACGTACTACCATTTCACGAGTGTATCGTGGATATCGGGAATCCGGTAAGACATCAAATCTACGACAACGCTGCGGCCGAAAAAAGACCATGCAAGAACGGGACTGACGAGAATCATTAAACGTGACAGACGTGCAACCCTTCCGAAAATTGCTGCAGATTTTAATGCTGGGTCATTACAAGTGTCACCGTACGGACCATTCAACGAAACATCAACGATATGGGCTTTCGGAACCGAAGGCCCACTCCTCTACAGTTGTTGACTGCACGACACAAAGCTTTACGCCTTGCCTGGACCCGTCAACAGCGACATTGGACTGTTGATGACTGGAAGCACGTTGCCTGGTCTGACGAGTCTCGTTTCCAATTGAATCGAGCTGACGGACGTGTACTGGTATGGAAACAACCTCATGGATCATACATGTCAACAGAGGACTTTTCAAGCGGGTGGAGGCCCTGTGATGGTATGGGGCGTTTACAGTTGGCGTGAAATGGGACCCCTAATGCGTCTAGATACTGTTACGTTGATTGGGGTTCGAGGATTTTATGCCAATCAGTCGCAAAAAACAAGACAGTTCTTTAAGAGCGATGAGAATTTATTGTAGAAAATCCAATCCTTTAAATACAGGATTCAGCAGCAATATTCACAAAATAAATCTCAAAAGGTCTTCACACCTTCAACAGCACTCAGACGCAATTATCGGTGTCTAAAATACACGTTTATAAAAGATTATTCACAAACAGTCACTCGTTCAAAAGCCGAAATAATCATTTATCGCTTCAACAGTCAAAGCAATACTAACTGATCGCTAGTCAAAACCAGACTGACTGATTTTCGGTGACCATCTCGAGAAAAGACCCGCTTGCGTCATAGAATTTGAAATTAGTATATTTCTCTACTAATTTCTAGAAGAATCCAGAGAGTTCCGAACTCACCAAAAATGACGTCAACTTGGCTCCATCGCCACGTTCCCATTGAATCACCATTTATAACGTAAGGGACGGCGTTTGCTTGTGTGAATATTATTATTCTAACGTAAATTAAATCTAATTTAGAGTAAGATAAAAGCATTACACATCCAAAAAGAAATTATTTACATTATTTTACTGAAAATTCGTAACTATACGATTCTGACAGGTGCGTAAGCATCCTGTCTGATCTCCTGCACCCATTCCTGTCCATTGCGCATTCCGACGGACTTGGGGAATTTCAGCAGGACAATGCGACACCCCACACGTCCAGAATTGCTATAGAGTGGTTCCAGGAGCACTTTTCTGAATTTAAACACTTCCCCTGGCCACCAAAATCCCCAGACATGAACATATCTTGGATGCCTTGCAACGTGCTGTTCCGAAGAGAGATCTCCACAATCCCCTCTTACTCCTACTGATTTATGAACAGCCCTGCAGGATTCATGGTGTCAATTACCTCCAGCACTTACCACGCAGTGTTGCGGCACTTCTGCGTGCTCGTGGTGGCCCTACTCGATAGTAGGCAGGTGTACCAGTTTTTTTGGCTCTTCAGTGTATATATTGTAAAATGTAGATACAAAAAAAATTTACATAACATGATAAATCCAGTAATGATTTATTAATAGATCTTTTCTATCCGATTTCTTCCCAAAGATATTTGCTTCAAGCTGCAAATGCAAAAAAAAAAACTTATCGCACTACAGTGTGCAAGGTAACTCCAGAATTAATTAGTTATCACAAGATATTTAACAAGTAGTAAAAAAAATAATTTTAAAGTCAATTCCTACTCAGGTCAAATAATTTTTTTTATTTACTCTTTACTAAATAATTACAATTCATATAAATATGTATATACATATGGCAGAATCACAATATCAAGTGGCAAAATAGAAAGCGAATTTCCTTGCAATTTTCCTTTCTGTATATAGTGTTGGACTATTATTTTTGTTTGTTACTTTTTATCTCTTTCTTTTTTTCCGTTTCCAATTTATGAAGCTGATGGTGGTCTATATTTTCTCATTCTATCCATCTCTTGTAATACTTCATTACTGCAAGGAACTTTTCTAGTGAGTTTCGAACAGTTCAGTTCTCCAATTAATAGTCGATCTAATGATTTCACATGACACAAGGTGACATATGCTTGACCTGCTGCGAAAAGTTTTCGTCTTAGATATATATTACTGCATAATCTACAGTGCTACCTAGCATCTTATGTACGGTTAATGCCCAAGATAGTGCTAATGGTTTCATTCTTCATTCAGCAGTACCGTATTTGCGTTTGGCGGGGAATTGCACTGATATTGGCTCAATACTGTGAATACCATTATTGCCAAAGTTCACAGTGACTCATGGAATGTCTTGTTCTTTACTACCCTATGTCATTCACCTTCACGACACCTAATTCAATCTTAAGGTTAGGTAGGAGAAGTGATCAATTGATGACAAAGGTTTTAAGGAGAGAAATCAGAATTGAATCCAAAGCATAAAATTTTTTCAATTTTTCTTTCACATGTTTCCTTTTCCATTTTGTTCCCTCCTTGATTCAGACTAGAAACTGAAAAAGAAAAAATTTTTTCCAGTGATCTACATGCTTCGCCACTGATGGTATTTATTCCTAAATTTACATCCTGCTAAATATCTTATATAAGAGACATTCTCCCCCCCTCCCAACCCATATAAAACTAAAGGTAATGAATTAATACTTGAAAAAAAATGTATATGAACTTGAGTGGATGATTGAAAATTTGAACAAGATAGGGAGAGTGTGAACTAATAGTAGGAATTGAAAAATAGATTGAGAGGCCAACTAGCCCTAAGAGATGGGAAAACCAAATTTTCCCAGTCTATAACAAGGTCTGGGTAAAGTTTTTCAAAAGAAATCAAAACGTTTAGAAATGTTTTTTCTTCTACCCACTTTTGAATTTAAAAAGTTTTCTTTATAATTCTTAACAGACATAATTCCAATTTATAAAATATTCACATGGAATGTACAGCTTCACAAAAGCGAATGTAATAATTACAAGCCAAAATCATAAACACAAAATTTATTTATATGCTAACATTTATTTTAGATTCCATGCAATGTATATTATTAAAGAAAGTAATCTGAAATAATTAGATAACATATTAACTATTCTACGATGTACAGCAGTGTTTCTCAAACTGTGAGGCATGATATCCCTACGTGGGGGGTGCGAGCATATTGAAAAGTCAAAAATAAATTAGGTTCATATTTCGTATTCATTAGTTAAACATATTTCGCAGTTAATTCCCCCTGTCAAGTTTATTTCTAATAGTTTACCAACTTCGTTGAAGAAAACAATTTCTCACACATGAATATGTGGACCCAAACATCGTTAAAAGATCATTTTTTAACTGTTTTTTTCATTAATATAAAATTATATGGTAAAGAATACCATACATTTAATGTAATATTTGTAATTTTTACTGTTGGATCACAATATTTAGCTGCACTAGTTTCGCACAGTTTTTCTTCTACTTCGGAAATGAAGTCTTTAAATTTTATTTTCCACACAACACTGCTTCAATATTCAACTAATTCCATTTCTAAATTATCGATACTCAGCCACATAAATTCAGTTAACTCCATTGTGTTCACTCTATTTTGTACGGATACAAAATAAAGTGAAATATTTTTTCCAAACGTTTACATTGATTGAATCTCTCCTCAAAAGCTTCTTTTATTTCCTGCATAGTTATTAAATATTTTTAACTGCATTTTCTTGAAGTCAACAGAGTTTCTAAAAACTATTGTGTTTTGAAAATGTCTTGTAATCGAGGAAAATATTTCATGATTTTCGTTTCGAATCCTTAGTAAAAATGTTAAGTTTCGTCATAAATATTTTAATATTTTCAAAATTCGTTATAAGTCCATGCCCTTGAAGTTTTTATTCAATTCTTTAAAATGCTGAGTGATGTCGCATAAAAACATTAAATCATTTAACCAATGTACATTGGGTAATTCATAGAAACTATTCTTTTTTAATTAAAGAGAACTTAATTTCTTCTCTCTAATAACGTTACAAAACGATTAAGGACTCGACGAAACTAAACCATCTCACGTTGTTGTACCTGTATGTCAAAATCCCTGAATATTGCAATTCACTTTCCTCTAAGAATTGTGCACATTGCCGTTTATAAAGAATTCGTGCGTTTATAAATTGATTATTTTTATTACAACTGACATTACACTGGAAAATATTTTTAAACCACATGCTTCGCTCATAAAACTTGCTGGTGTATTATACAATGAAATTCAGTCAGAGAATGTGAAATATTTTGCTTAAGATACTAAATAAATCCAAATTTTTTCCTTTCCATACTAGGTGCACCGTCTGGGCTTACAGAAACTATTTCTTGAAGATCAATAGTCATTTGTATAAATGCAATATCAAATATTTTAAACATATTAAGACCGGTGCACTTCCTTTCAACGTTATTAGTTTTATTATAAATCTTCTTTCATTATATATTTCCAAACTTATACCAAGCAGAAACTGCTAAATGTGCATAACCAAAAATTTTTTTTTTCTTATTCTATTACTCGATCATTAATTATATTGGGACTTATAGGTTAACTCATTTATACGCTTTATAATCAAGTCTTTTTTTTTACAAATTCTCCTTCTGGATGAGGTGTCTCTCGGCGAGCAGTACAATGGACAACTTGGAAACTAGCAGCTGTACTCTGATTTTTTGGAACCAAAAAACTTTTTTAAAAACTGCTTTGAGAAAAATTCTCTTTTTTCTTCTGTAAAAAAAATTCGTTTTTCTTTCTTCATCTGTTAACATGCCGAGATTAGAATGCAACTTTTCACATTATATGTATTTGAAGTCACTTTTTCATTAAAAATTACAGTGGTGGCCAAAATTGTGGACACTTTTTTAAATTGTTAGGTTTTTAAGTTTGTATGCTTATAGAAAGTTTTACGTTGCACAAAATGCTAAGTATTTTATATCACTTTAAAGGGTAGGTACGTAATAAATCAGAAAAGAAAGATAGATAACAATAATAATAATGCTTGCAACCTTCCTCCTGTAGTGTTTGAACGCTAATGTGTGCGCGTGACGTCAGAAGCTTGGCACTGCCGTGGAGACAAACCGAAAACAAACTTTTGAAAATGCTGACTCGTTCATTTCATTATTTCAATAAAACAGTTCGAGGATTTAATTAATTCACTTACTTACAACAGGGAAAAGACATCAAAGAGACGTTATTTTAACATCGTGCGTGAATTGGCCATCTCCTTTAGGGATTTGGCGAAAACTCTAATTTCCTCGTTTCCCTGCGACATATATGCAAATAAAGAGATGAAATCAGAGTACGGCGCTGCGGTCGGCAAAGCCTATATAAGACAACGAGTATCTGAAACAGTTGTTAGATAGGTTATTTCTGCTACAATGGCAGGTTATCAAACTTAAATTGAGTTTGAACGGGGTGTTATAGTCGGCGCACGAGAGATGGGACATAGCATCTCCGAAGTAGCGATGGAATTTCGAATTTCACGTACTACCATTTCACGAGTGTATCGTGGATATCGGGAATCCGGTAAGACATCAAATCTACGACAACGCTGCGGCCGAAAAAGACCATGCAAGAACGGGACTGACGAGAATCATTAAACGTGACAGACGTGCAACCCTTCCGAAAATTGCTGCAGATTTTAATGCTGGGTCATTACAAGTGTCACCGTACGGACCATTCAACGAAACATCAACGATATGGGCTTTCGGAACCGAAGGCCCACTCCTCTACAGTTGTTGACTGCACGACACAAAGCTTTACGCCTTGCCTGGACCCGTCAACAGCGACATTGGACTGTTGATGACTGGAAGCACGTTGCCTGGTCTGACGAGTCTCGTTTCCAATTGAATCGAGCTGACGGACGTGTACTGGTATGGAAACAACCTCATGGATCATACATGTCAACAGAGGACTTTTCAAGCGGGTGGAGGCCCTGTGATGGTATGGGGCGTTTACAGTTGGCGTGAAATGGGACCCCTAATGCGTCTAGATACTGTTACGTTGATTGGGGTTCGAGGATTTTATGCCAATCAGTCGCAAAAAACAAGACAGTTCTTTAAGAGCGATGAGAATTTATTGTAGAAAATCCAATCCTTTAAATACAGGATTCAGCAGCAATATTCACAAAATAAATCTCAAAAAGGTCTTCACACCTTCAACAGCACTCAGACGCAATTATCGGTGTCTAAAATACACGTTTATAAAAGATTATTCACAAACAGTCACTCGTTCAAAAGCCGAAATAATCATTTATCGCTTCAACAGTCAAAGCAATACTAACTGATCGCTAGTCAAAACCAGACTGACTGATTTTCGGTGACCATCTCGAGAAAAGACCCGCTTGCGTCATAGAATTTGAAATTAGTATATTTCTCTACTAATTTCTAGAAGAATCCAGAGAGTTCCGAACTCACCAAAAATGACGTCAACTTGGCTCCATCGCCACGTTCCCATTGAATCACCATTTATAACGTAAGGGACGGCGTTTGCTTGTGTGAATATTATTATTCTAACGTAAATTAAATCTAATTTAGAGTAAGATAAAAGCATTACACATCCAAAAAGAAATTATTTACATTATTTTACTGAAAATTCGTAACTATACGATTCTGACAGGTGCGTAAGCATCCTGTCTGATCTCCTGCACCCATTCCTGTCCATTGCGCATTCCGACGGACTTGGGGAATTTCAGCAGGACAATGCGACACCCCACACGTCCAGAATTGCTATAGAGTGGTTCCAGGAGCACTTTTCTGAATTTAAACACTTCCCCTGGCCACCAAAATCCCCAGACATGAACATATCTTGGATGCCTTGCAACGTGCTGTTCCGAAGAGAGATCTCCACAATCCCCTCTTACTCCTACTGATTTATGAACAGCCCTGCAGGATTCATGGTGTCAATTACCTCCAGCACTTACCACGCAGTGTTGCGGCACTTCTGCGTGCTCGTGGTGGCCCTACTCGATAGTAGGCAGGTGTACCAGTTTTTTTGGCTCTTCAGTGTATATATTGTAAAATGTAGATACAAAAAAAATTTACATAACATGATAAATCCAGTAATGATTTATTAATAGATCTTTTCTATCCGATTTCTTCCCAAAGATATTTGCTTCAAGCTGCAAATGCAAAAAAAAAAACTTATCGCACTACAGTGTGCAAGGTAACTCCAGAATTAATTAGTTATCACAAGATATTTAACAAGTAGTAAAAAAAATAATTTTAAAGTCAATTCCTACTCAGGTCAAATAATTTTTTTTATTTACTCTTTACTAAATAATTACAATTCATATAAATATGTATATACATATGGCAGAATCACAATATCAAGTGGCAAAATAGAAAGCGAATTTCCTTGCAATTTTCCTTTCTGTATATAGTGTTGGACTATTATTTTTGTTTGTTACTTTTTATCTCTTTCTTTTTTTCCGTTTCCAATTTATGAAGCTGATGGTGGTCTATATTTTCTCATTCTATCCATCTCTTGTAATACTTCATTACTGCAAGGAACTTTTCTAGTGAGTTTCGAACAGTTCAGTTCTCCAATTAATAGTCGATCTAATGATTTCACATGACACAAGGTGACATATGCTTGACCTGCTGCGAAAAGTTTTCGTCTTAGATATATATTACTGCATAATCTACAGTGCTACCTAGCATCTTATGTACGGTTAATGCCCAAGATAGTGCTAATGGTTTCATTCTTCATTCAGCAGTACCGTATTTGCGTTTGGCGGGGAATTGCACTGATATTGGCTCAATACTGTGAATACCATTATTGCCAAAGTTCACAGTGACTCATGGAATGTCTTGTTCTTTACTACCCTATGTCATTCACCTTCACGACACCTAATTCAATCTTAAGGTTAGGTAGGAGAAGTGATCAATTGATGACAAAGGTTTTAAGGAGAGAAATCAGAATTGAATCCAAAGCATAAAATTTTTTCAATTTTTCTTTCACATGTTTCCTTTTCCATTTTGTTCCCTCCTTGATTCAGACTAGAAACTGAAAAAGAAATTTTTTTCCAGTGATCTACATGCTTCGCCACTGATGGTATTTATTCCTAAATTTACATCCTGCTAAATATCTTATATAAGAGACATTCTCCCCCCCTCCCAACCCATATAAAACTAAAGGTAATGAATTAATACTTGAAAAAAAATGTATATGAACTTGAGTGGATGATTGAAAATTTGAACAAGATAGGGAGAGTGTGAACTAATAGTAGGAATTGAAAAATAGATTGAGAGGCCAACTAGCCCTAAGAGATGGGAAAACCAAATTTTCCCAGTCTATAACAAGGTCTGGGTAAAGTTTTTCAAAAGAAATCAAAACGTTTAGAAATGTTTTTTCTTCTACCCACTTTTGAATTTAAAAAGTTTTCTTTATAATTCTTAACAGACATAATTCCAATTTATAAAATATTCACATGGAATGTACAGCTTCACAAAAGCGAATGTAATAATTACAAGCCAAAATCATAAACACAAAATTTATTTATATGCTAACATTTATTTTAGATTCCATGCAATGTATATTATTAAAGAAAGTAATCTGAAATAATTAGATAACATATTAACTATTCTACGATGTACAGCAGTGTTTCTCAAACTGTGAGGCATGATATCCCTACGTGGGGGGTGCGAGCATATTGAAAAGTCAAAAATAAATTAGGTTCATATTTCGTATTCATTAGTTAAACATATTTCGCAGTTAATTCCCCCTGTCAAGTTTATTTCTAATAGTTTACCAACTTCGTTGAAGAAAACAATTTCTCACACATGAATATGTGGACCCAAACATCGTTAAAAGATCATTTTTTAACTGTTTTTTTCATTAATATAAAATTATATGGTAAAGAATACCATACATTTAATGTAATATTTGTAATTTTTACTGTTGGATCACAATATTTAGCTGCACTAGTTTCGCACAGTTTTTCTTCTACTTCGGAAATGAAGTCTTTAAATTTTATTTTCCACACAACACTGCTTCAATATTCAACTAATTCCATTTCTAAATTATCGATACTCAGCCACATAAATTCAGTTAACTCCATTGTGTTCACTCTATTTTGTACGGATACAAAATAAAGTGAAATATTTTTTCCAAACGTTTACATTGATTGAATCTCTCCTCAAAAGCTTCTTTTATTTCCTGCATAGCTATTAAATATTTTTAACTGCATTTTCTTGAAGTCAACAGAGTTTCTAAAAACTATTGTGTTTTGAAAATGTCTTGTAATCGAGGAAAATATTTCATGATTTTCGTTTCCGAATCCTTAGTAAAAATGTTAAGTTTCGTCATAAATATTTTAATATTTTCAAAATTCGTTATAAGTCCATGCCCTTGAAGTTTTTTATTCAATTCTTTAAAATGCTGAGTGATGTCGCATAAAAACATTAAATCATTTAACCAATGTACATTGGGTAATTCATAGAAACTATTCTTTTTTAATTAAAGAGAACTTAATTTCTTCTCTCTAATAACGTTACAAAACGATTAAGGACTCGACGAAACTAAACCATCTCACGTTGTTGTACCTGTATGTCAAAATCCCTGAATATTGCAATTCACTTTCCTCTAAGAATTGTGCACATTGCCGTTTATAAAGAATTCGTGCGTTTATAAATTGATTATTTTTATTACAACTGACATTACACTGGAAAATATTTTTAAACCACATGCTTCGCTCATAAAACTTGCTGGTGTATTATACAATGAAATTCAGTCAGAGAATGTGAAATATTTTGCTTAAGATACTAAATAAATCCAAATTTTTTCCTTTCCATACTAGGTGCACCGTCTGGGCTTACAGAAACTATTTCTTGAAGATCAATAGTCATTTGTATAAATGCAATATCAAATATTTTAAACATATTAAGACCGGTGCACTTCCTTTCAACGTTATTAGTTTTATTATAAATCTTCTTTCATTATATATTTCCAAACTTATACCAAGCAGAAACTGCTAAATGTGCATAACCAAAAAAAATTTTTTTTTTCTTATTCTATTACTCGATCATTAATTATATTGGGACTTATAGGTTAACTCATTTATACGCTTTATAATCAAGTCTTTTTTTTTACAAATTCTCCTTCTGGATGAGGTGTCTCTCGGCGAGCAGTACAATGGACAACATGGAAACTAGCAGCTGTACTCTGATTTTTTGGAACCAAAAAACTTTTTTAAAAACTGCTTTGAGAAAAATTCTCTTTTTTCTTCTGTAAAAAAAATTCGTTTTTCTTTCTTCATCTGTTAACATGCCGAGATTAGAATGCAACTTTTCACATTATATGTATTTGAAGTCACTTTTTCATTAAAAATTACAGTGGTGGCCAAAATTGTGGACACTTTTTTAAATTGTTAGGTTTTTAAGTTTGTATGCTTATAGAAAGTTTTACGTTGCACAAAATGCTAAGTATTTTATATCACTTTAAAGGGTAGGTACGTAATAAATCAGAAAAGAAAGATAGATAACAATAATAATAATGCTTGCAACCTTCCTCCTGTAGTGTTTGAACGCTAATGTGTGCGCGTGACGTCAGAAGCTTGGCACTGCCGTGGAGACAAACCGAAAACAAACTTTTGAAAATGCTGACTCGTTCATTTCATTATTTCAATAAAACAGTTCGAGGATTTAATTAATTCACTTACTTACAACAGGGAAAAGACATCAAAGAGACGTTATTTTAACATCGTGCGTGAATTGGCCATCTCCTTTAGGGATTTGGCGAAAACTCTAATTTCCTCGTTTCCCTGCGACATATATGCAAATAAAGAGATGAAATCAGAGTACGGCGCTGCGGTCGGCAAAGCCTATATAAGACAACGAGTATCTGAAACAGTTGTTAGATAGGTTATTTCTGCTACAATGGCAGGTTATCAAACTTAAATTGAGTTTGAACGGGGTGTTATAGTCGGCGCACGAGAGATGGGACATAGCATCTCCGAAGTAGCGATGGAATTTCGAATTTCACGTACTACCATTTCACGAGTGTATCGTGGATATCGGGAATCCGGTAAGACATCAAATCTACGACAACGCTGCGGCCGAAAAAAAGACCATGCAAGAACGGGACTGACGAGAATCATTAAACGTGACAGACGTGCAACCCTTCCGAAAATTGCTGCAGATTTTAATGCTGGGTCATTACAAGTGTCACCGTACGGACCATTCAACGAAACATCAACGATATGGGCTTTCGGAACCGAAGGCCCACTCCTCTACAGTTGTTGACTGCACGACACAAAGCTTTACGCCTTGCCTGGACCCGTCAACAGCGACATTGGACTGTTGATGACTGGAAGCACGTTGCCTGGTCTGACGAGTCTCGTTTCCAATTGAATCGAGCTGACGGACGTGTACTGGTATGGAAACAACCTCATGGATCATACATGTCAACAGAGGACTTTTCAAGCGGGTGGAGGCCCTGTGATGGTATGGGGCGTTTACAGTTGGCGTGAAATGGGACCCCTAATGCGTCTAGATACTGTTACGTTGATTGGGGTTCGAGGATTTTATGCCAATCAGTCGCAAAAAACAAGACAGTTCTTTAAGAGCGATGAGAATTTATTGTAGAAAATCCAATCCTTTAAATACAGGATTCAGCAGCAATATTCACAAAATAAATCTCAAAAAGGTCTTCACACCTTCAACAGCACTCAGACGCAATTATCGGTGTCTAAAATACACGTTTATAAAAGATTATTCACAAACAGTCACTCGTTCAAAAGCCGAAATAATCATTTATCGCTTCAACAGTCAAAGCAATACTAACTGATCGCTAGTCAAAACCAGACTGACTGATTTTCGGTGACCATCTCGAGAAAAGACCCGCTTGCGTCATAGAATTTGAAATTAGTATATTTCTCTACTAATTTCTAGAAGAATCCAGAGAGTTCCGAACTCACCAAAAATGACGTCAACTTGGCTCCATCGCCACGTTCCCATTGAATCACCATTTATAACGTAAGGGACGGCGTTTGCTTGTGTGAATATTATTATTCTAACGTAAATTAAATCTAATTTAGAGTAAGATAAAAGCATTACACATCCAAAAAGAAATTATTTACATTATTTTACTGAAAATTCGTAACTATACGATTCTGACAGGTGCGTAAGCATCCTGTCTGATCTCCTGCACCCATTCCTGTCCATTGCGCATTCCGACGGACTTGGGGAATTTCAGCAGGACAATGCGACACCCCACACGTCCAGAATTGCTATAGAGTGGTTCCAGGAGCACTTTTCTGAATTTAAACACTTCCCCTGGCCACCAAAATCCCCAGACATGAACATATCTTGGATGCCTTGCAACGTGCTGTTCCGAAGAGAGATCTCCACAATCCCCTCTTACTCCTACTGATTTATGAACAGCCCTGCAGGATTCATGGTGTCAATTACCTCCAGCACTTACCACGCAGTGTTGCGGCACTTCTGCGTGCTCGTGGTGGCCCTACTCGATAGTAGGCAGGTGTACCAGTTTTTTTTGGCTCTTCAGTGTATATATTGTAAAATGTAGATACAAAAAAAATTTACATAACATGATAAATCCAGTAATGATTTATTAATAGATCTTTTCTATCCGATTTCTTCCCAAAGATATTTGCTTCAAGCTGCAAATGCAAAAAAAAAAAAACTTATCGCACTACAGTGTGCAAGGTAACTCCAGAATTAATTAGTTATCACAAGATATTTAACAAGTAGTAAAAAAAATAATTTTAAAGTCAATTCCTACTCAGGTCAAATAATTTTTTTTATTTACTCTTTACTAAATAATTACAATTCATATAAATATGTATATACATATGGCAGAATCACAATATCAAGTGGCAAAATAGAAAGCGAATTTCCTTGCAATTTTCCTTTCTGTATATAGTGTTGGACTATTATTTTTGTTTGTTACTTTTTATCTCTTTCTTTTTTTCCGTTTCCAATTTATGAAGCTGATGGTGGTCTATATTTTCTCATTCTATCCATCTCTTGTAATACTTCATTACTGCAAGGAACTTTTCTAGTGAGTTTCGAACAGTTCAGTTCTCCAATTAATAGTCGATCTAATGATTTCACATGACACAAGGTGACATATGCTTGACCTGCTGCGAAAAGTTTTCGTCTTAGATATATATTACTGCATAATCTACAGTGCTACCTAGCATCTTATGTACGGTTAATGCCCAAGATAGTGCTAATGGTTTCATTCTTCATTCAGCAGTACCGTATTTGCGTTTGGCGGGGAATTGCACTGATATTGGCTCAATACTGTGAATACCATTATTGCCAAAGTTCACAGTGACTCATGGAATGTCTTGTTCTTTACTACCCTATGTCATTCACCTTCACGACACCTAATTCAATCTTAAGGTTAGGTAGGAGAAGTGATCAATTGATGACAAAGGTTTTAAGGAGAGAAATCAGAATTGAATCCAAAGCATAAAATTTTTTCAATTTTTCTTTCACATGTTTCCTTTTCCATTTTGTTCCCTCCTTGATTCAGACTAGAAACTGAAAAAGAAAAAATTTTTTCCAGTGATCTACATGCTTCGCCACTGATGGTATTTATTCCTAAATTTACATCCTGCTAAATATCTTATATAAGAGACATTCTCCCCCCTCCCAACCCATATAAAACTAAAGGTAATGAATTAATACTTGAAAAAAAATGTATATGAACTTGAGTGGATGATTGAAAATTTGAACAAGATAGGGAGAGTGTGAACTAATAGTAGGAATTGAAAAATAGATTGAGAGGCCAACTAGCCCTAAGAGATGGGAAAACCAAATTTTCCCAGTCTATAACAAGGTCTGGGTAAAGTTTTTCAAAAGAAATCAAAACGTTTAGAAATGTTTTTCTTCTACCCACTTTTGAATTTAAAAAGTTTTCTTTATAATTCTTAACAGACATAATTCCAATTTATAAAATATTCACATGGAATGTACAGCTTCACAAAAGCGAATGTAATAATTACAAGCCAAAATCATAAACACAAAATTTATTTATATGCTAACATTTATTTTAGATTCCATGCAATGTATATTATTAAAGAAAGTAATCTGAAATAATTAGATAACATATTAACTATTCTACGATGTACAGCAGTGTTTCTCAAACTGTGAGGCATGATATCCCTACGTGGGGGGTGCGAGCATATTGAAAAGTCAAAAATAAATTAGGTTCATATTTCGTATTCATTAGTTAAACATATTTCGCAGTTAATTCCCCCTGTCAAGTTTATTTCTAATAGTTTACCAACTTCGTTGAAGAAAACAATTTCTCACACATGAATATGTGGACCCAAACATCGTTAAAAGATCATTTTTTAACTGTTTTTCATTAATATAAAATTATATGGTAAAGAATACCATACATTTAATGTAATATTTGTAATTTTTACTGTTGGATCACAATATTTAGCTGCACTAGTTTCGCACAGTTTTTCTTCTACTTCGGAAATGAAGTCTTTAAATTTTATTTTCCACACAACACTGCTTCAATATTCAACTAATTCCATTTCTAAATTATCGATACTCAGCCACATAAATTCAGTTAACTCCATTGTGTTCACTCTATTTTGTACGGATACAAAATAAAGTGAAATATTTTTCCAAACGTTTACATTGATTGAATCTCTCCTCAAAAGCTTCTTTTATTTCCTGCATAGCTATTAAATATTTTTAACTGCATTTTCTTGAAGTCAACAGAGTTTCTAAAAACTATTGTGTTTTGAAAATGTCTTGTAATCGAGGAAAATATTTCATGATTTTCGTTTCCGAATCCTTAGTAAAAATGTTAAGTTTCGTCATAAATATTTTAATATTTTCAAAATTCGTTATAAGTCCATGCCCTTGAAGTTTTTATTCAATTCTTTAAAATGCTGAGTGATGTCGCATAAAAACATTAAATCATTTAACCAATGTACATTGGGTAATTCATAGAAACTATTCTTTTTTAATTAAAGAGAACTTAATTTCTTCTCTCTAATAACGTTACAAAACGATTAAGGACTCGACGAAACTAAACCATCTCACGTTGTTGTACCTGTATGTCAAAATCCTGAATATTGCAATTCACTTTCCTCTAAGAATTGTGCACATTGCCGTTTATAAAGAATTCGTGCGTTTATAAATTGATTATTTTTATTACAACTGACATTACACTGGAAAATATTTTTAAACCACATGCTTCGCTCATAAATCTTGCTGGTGTATTATACAATGAAATTCAGTCAGAGAATGTGAAATATTTTGCTTAAGATACTAAATAAATCCAAATTTTTTCCTTTCCATACTAGGTGCACCGTCTGGGCTTACAGAAACTATTTCTTGAAGATCAATAGTCATTTGTATAAATGCAATATCAAATATTTTAAACATATTAAGACCGGTGCACTTCCTTTTAACGTTATTAGTTTTATTATAAATCTTCTTTCATTATATATTTCCAAACTTATACCAAGCAGAAACTGCTAAATGTGCATAACCAAAAAAATTTTTTTTTTTCTTATTCTATTACTCGATCATTAATTATATTGGGACTTATAGGTTAACTCATTTATACGCTTTATAATCAAGTCTTTTTTTTTACAAATTCTCCTTCTGGATGAGGTGTCTCTCGGCGAGCAGTACAATGGACAACTTGGAAACTAGCAGCTGTACTCTGATTTTGGAACCAAAAAACTTTTTTAAAAACTGCTTTGAGAAAAATTCTCTTTTTTCTTCTGTAAAAAAAATTCGTTTTTCTTTCTTCATCTGTTAACATGCCGAGATTAGAATGCAACTTTTCACATTATATGTATGTGAAGTCACTTTTTCATTAAAAATTACAGTGGTGGCCAAAATTGTGGACACTTTTTTAAATTGTTAGGTTTTTAAGTTTGTATGCTTATAGAAAGTTTTACGTTGCACAAAATGCTAAGTATTTTATATCACTTTAAAGGGTAGGTACGTAATAAATCAGAAAAGAAAGATAGATAACAATAATAATAATGCTTGCAACCTTCCTCCTGTAGTGTTTGAACGCTAATGTGTGCGCGTGACGTCAGAAGCTTGGCACTGCCGTGGAGACAAACCGAAAACAAACTTTTGAAAATGCTGACTCGTTCATTTCATTATTTCAATAAAACAGTTCGAGGATTTAATTAATTCACTTATTTACAACAGGAAAAGACATCAAAGAGACGTTATTTTAACATCGTGCGTGAATTGGCCATCTCCTTTAGGGATTTGGCGAAAACTCTAATTTCCTCGTTTCCCTGCGACATATATGCAAATAAAGAGATGAAATCAGAGTACGGCGCTGCGGTCGGCAAAGCCTATATAAGACAACGAGTATCTGAAACAGTTGTTAGATAGGTTATTTCTGCTACAATGGCAGGTTATCAAACTTAAATTGAGTTTGAACGGGGTGTTATAGTCGGCGCACGAGAGATGGGACATAGCATCTCCGAAGTAGCGATGGAATTTCGAATTTCACGTACTACCATTTCACGAGTGTATCGTGGATATCGGGAATCCGGTAAGACATCAAATCTACGACAACGCTGCGGCCGAAAAAAGACCATGCAAGAACGGGACTGACGAGAATCATTAAACGTGACAGACGTGCAACCCTTCCGAAAATTGCTGCAGATTTTAATGCTGGGTCATTACAAGTGTCACCGTACGGACCATTCAACGAAACATCAACGATATGGGCTTTCGGAACCGAAGGCCCACTCCTCTACAGTTGTTGACTGCACGACACAAAGCTTTACGCCTTGCCTGGACCCGTCAACAGCGACATTGGACTGTTGATGACTGGAAGCACGTTGCCTGGTCTGACGAGTCTCGTTTCCAATTGAATCGAGCTGACGGACGTGTACTGGTATGGAAACAACCTCATGGATCATACATGTCAACAGAGGACTTTTCAAGCGGGTGGAGGCCCTGTGATGGTATGGGGCGTTTACAGTTGGCGTGAAATGGGACCCCTAATGCGTCTAGATACTGTTACGTTGATTGGGGTTCGAGGATTTTATGCCAATCAGTCGCAAAAAACAAGACAGTTCTTTAAGAGCGATGAGAATTTATTGTAGAAAATCCAATCCTTTAAATACAGGATTCAGCAGCAATATTCACAAAATAAATCTCAAAAGGTCTTCACACCTTCAACAGCACTCAGACGCAATTATCGGTGTCTAAAATACACGTTTATAAAAGATTATTCACAAACAGTCACTCGTTCAAAAGCCGAAATAATCATTTATCGCTTCAACAGTCAAAGCAATACTAACTGATCGCTAGTCAAAACCAGACTGACTGATTTTCGGTGACCATCTCCAGAAAAGACCCGCTTGCGTCATAGAATTTGAAATTAGTATATTTCTCTACTAATTTCTAGAAGAATCCAGAGAGTTCGAACTCACCAAAAATGACGTCAACTTGGCTCCATCGCCACGTTCCCATTGAATCACCATTTATAACGTAAGGGACGGCGTTTGCTTGTGTGAATATTATTATTCTAACGTAAATTAAATCTAATTTAGAGTAAGATAAAAGCATTACACATCCAAAAAGAAATTATTTACATTATTTTACTGAAAATTCGTAACTATACGATTCTGACAGGTGCGTAAGCATCCTGTCTGATCTCCCTGCACCCATTCCTGTCCATTGCGCATTCCGACGGACTTGGGGAATTTCAGCAGGACAATGCGACACCCCACACGTCCAGAATTGCTATAGAGTGGTTCCAGGAGCACTTTTCTGAATTTAAACACTTCCCTGGCCACCAAAATCCCCAGACATGAACATATCTTGGATGCCTTGCAACGTGCTGTTCCGAAGAGAGATCTCCACAATCCCCTCTTACTCCTACTGATTTATGAACAGCCCTGCAGGATTCATGGTGTCAATTACCTCCAGCACTTACCACGCAGTGTTGTGGCACTTCTGCGTGCTCGTGGTGGCCCTACTCGATAGTAGGCAGGTGTACCAGTTTTTTTGGCTCTTCAGTGTATATATTGTAAAATGTAGATACAAAAAAAATTTACATAACATGATAAATCCAGTAATGATTTATTAATAGATCTTTTCTATCCGATTTCTTCCCAAAGATATTTGCTTCAAGCTGCAAATGCAAAAAAAAAAAAACTTATCGCACTACAGTGTGCAAGGTAACTCAGAATTAATTAGTTATCACAAGATATTTAACAAGTAGTAAAAAAAAAATAATTTTAAAGTCAATTCCTACTCAGGTCAAATAATTTTTTTTATTTACTCTTTACTAAATAATTACAATTCATATAAATATGTATATACATATGGCAGAATCACAATATCAAGTGGCAAAATAGAAAGCGAATTTCCTTGCAATTTTCCTTTCTGTATATAGTGTTGGACTATTATTTTTGTTTGTTACTTTTTATCTCTTTCTTTTTTCCGTTTCCAATTTATGAAGCTGATGGTGGTCTATATTTTCTCATTCTATCCATCTCTTGTAATACTTCATTACTGCAAGGAACTTTTCTAGTGAGTTTCGAACAGTTCAGTTCTCAATTAATAGTCGATCTAATGATTTCACATGACACAAGTTGACATATGCTTGACCTGCTGCGAAAAGTTTTCGTCTTAGATATATATTACTGCATAATCTACAGTGCTACCTAGCATCTTATGTACGGTTAATGCCCAAGATAGTGCTAATGGTTTCATTCTTCATTCAGCAGTACCGTATTTGCGTTTGGCGGGGAATTGCACTGATATTGGCTCAATACTGTGAATATCATTATTGCCAAAGTTCACAGTGACTCATGGAATGTCTTGTTCTTTACTACCCTATGTCATTCACCTTCACGACACCTAATTCAATCTTAAGGTTAGGTAGGAGAAGTGATCAATTGATGACAAAGGTTTTAAGGAGAGAAATCAGAATTGAATCCAAAGCATAAAATTTTTTCAATTTTTCTTTCACATGTTTCCTTTTCCATTTTGTTCCCTCCTTGATTCAGACTAGAAACTGAAAAAGAAAAAAATTTTTCCAGTGATCTACATGCTTCGCCACTGATGGTATTTATTCCTAAATTTACATCCTGCTAAATATCTTATATAAGAGACATTCTCCCCCCTCCCAACCCATATAAAACTAAAGGTAATGAATTAATACTTGAAAAAAATGTATATGAACTTGAGTGGATGATTGAAAATTTGAACAAGATAGGGAGAGTGTGAACTAATAGTAGGAATTGAAAAATAGATTGAGAGGCCAACTAGCCTAAGAGATGGGAAAACCAAATTTTCCCAGTCTATAACAAGGTCTGGGTAAAGTTTTCAAAAGAAATCAAAACGTTTAGAAATGTTTTTCTTCTACCCACTTTTGAATTTAAAAAGTTTTCTTTATAATTCTTAACAGACATAATTCCAATTTATAAAATATTCACATGGAATGTACAGCTTCACAAAAGCGAATGTAATAATTACAAGCCAAAATCATAAACACAAAATTTATTTATATGCTAACATTTATTTTAGATTCCATGCAATGTATATTATTAAAGAAAGTAATCTGAAATAATTAGATAACATATTAACTATTCTACGATGTACAGCAGTGTTTCTCAAACTGTGAGAGGCATGATATCCCTACGTGGGGGGTGCGAGCATATTGAAAAGTCAAAAATAAAAGATGTGAAATAAATATTAATTTACTGAAAGGAAAAAATACATTCTGATATAAAAATTAAATACACATTTATACTAATATAATGCTTATAAATGTATCAGTACTGCATAAGATTTTTGATAGTTAATTTATCAATACTAAATTAAAAACAAGTTTAATAATTAATAGTGACTCCCATGGGCTTGTCATGTACAAAATTTATATAATACTTATCTTGATCATTTATATGGTTAAAATTAAAGTATTGTAGCTTTAGTGAGAAAGTACATTTTTATTGCATTCAATACATTGTTGTCGTATAGGGGGCATGGAAATTATGAATTGGGTCACAAACATAGAAGTTTGAGAAGCACTGATGTACAGATATTTTTTAAATTGAAGTTACAATGGTCGAAAACAATGCAGCAAGTTTATTTCTTAAGTTTTTAACAGAATTTATTACTGAAACTTGAAGAATTCATTTATTTAAAAGAATTATTATAAAAAACATTTTATATTCTAAGAAGGATTTTATCATTATCTCCATATATATCCATCTTGTTTTCTTCGATTTTCAAGCAGTTATTGAAATATCTTTTCTCTTTATTTTTCCCTTTATGTACACATTTGCACAAATACTTTATGAAATATTTAAAAAATTAAAACCTTTATATTTTAATATAAATATCAATCATCATATAAAAACTTATATAACTTTTTCAAGTACTTTTTATATATAAACAATACTAGCAAAATGTCATTTTAGATATTTCTCAAATTATCAGCAACAAGATGAAATAACCTTATACAGGCAATTTTTATGTTTTATTCCTACATCTTTCTGTAGCAATGGAATGGGGGGAAAATACAAAGAGTCTTCATGCATGACCTAAACTTCTTTGTTCTTCCCAAACTTTCTTTAGTTCATCAGGATCATCATAGCCATGAGATGCAATCACATTGCTATAAGTCCCACTACTATAGGGCTTTTTCCAGAAATAGAAATGTTCATTATGAAGTGGACAAATTCCACATTTCTTGGCAACTATACCCAGGTAAACATCATCAAACTTAAAATTTTTTGTGAACATACTAGTATAATACAAGTCTTCTAAAGCAGGATATGACAATACATAAGCACCAGCAGTAACATATGGTGGATACTTAGAAAAGGGATATTCCATAATAGTCACATACCATTTACTAGATTTATGGCGCATTGGAGAGGAAAAAAATACATAACCAGCAAAAAGTCGACCATCAAATGCACTTAAAACTGGATCGAAGTCCAAAGATGTTTCAGACAATTTTCGACTAGAAAATTTTTTATTACTCCATGTTGCTTCAGAAGTTGAAACATTTACCTTGCGAAGTGACTTATAATTTCCATTATTCTGTAGAACATAATTTAAGTTTCGTTTTCTTCTGAAACCCACCCTTTTGTTGAAAGGATTTCGAATGAACTTCAGAAGATTTTTTGTTGACACATACATATCATCATCTGAAAACATTATGAATTGAGCTTTTGGACAGTTTTTCACAACCCATTTGAAACCCATCATTGTTTTTATGGTATTATTATAGTAACTATCAATAAAATCAGCTTGAACAATATCTTTATTTCTGACATACTCTTCATCAATCTGATCTTGAAAAGAAGGATCATTAGTAACACCTAACATAAATATTCTCTTAATGTTCACATCTGAAAATCTATTCTCCCATCCCCATGATTTACGTATAGCATCTCTTCTATTTTGATTATTCAAAGCTGATTTTATTACATATAGAATGACAACTTTTTCATAGTTACCATCATTGCCTTGTAAACACTTTTTAGAATTGCTTATTATATAATTATAACTGTATTCATTTATAGGAGAATGAGCAGGCTTTTCACCTTTTTTCAGAGCTATCAAAACCTCTTCCATAGGAATGTCTAATGGATAAGAAAACTTATCATAGTTAATTTCTAACAAATGTAAAAATAGTCCAAAGTAATCAATAATTAAAATTAGAAAAACTATAAAAATTCCTAAAGCGACTCGACTTCGGAACAATCTTCCTAATTTTGATGATAGTTTGTAAACCATTGTTCTTCAAATGTATTCATCCTGCATTCCCAGACCTAAAAAAAATTATGGATTTTAGCAAAACATCATCACTCACTATACAAATTATCAGTTATATTAAAGTTACTTTTATCACAGAAACAAATTTAAAATTATCAACATGAAAAGAAATAACATTAAATGAGAGGAAACAAAAAATCAAGTAAAATTACATTTTTAGTTTTTTACATAATGAACTGAGTTTTTATTGTAATATACAACTGCTACAACTTTTTTAAAAAATTGCAGAGACATTATGAATCAGTTTCCATTCTTTTAACTAACAATAAAAGAGTAATGCAGAATTATCAAAGCTAATTTTAGAAAATTTAAATGAATGACCATTCTTATCCAGTGGATATATATATAAAGAGTGTTTTTTTTCCAGGTATAGAAGTTTAAGTTGGCATTACTTTCCAAGATGGCTACCGATTTAACAGCTGTCAAGTGATTTATTCTCAGTTTGGTTTGGCAATTCATCATGAATAGACTCACGCCTGAACAACGCTTTCAAATTGTGCAATTTTATTTCGAAAATAATGGTCGATTTTCATAAGCGAATTTTGTTTAGCGATGAAGCGCACTTCTGGTTGAATGGCTACGTCAACAAACAAAACTGCCGCATTTGGAGTGAAGCTAATCCACAAGTGTATATCGAAGCACCGTTACATCCAGAAAAACTGACTGTTTGGTGCGCTTTATGGGCTGGTGGAATCCTTCTTCAAAAACGATGAAGGCCACGACGTTACAGTCAATGGTGATCGGTATAGAGCCATGATTACTAACTTTTTCATTCCTGAATTGAACAATCATGATGTCCAGGAGCTGTGGTTCCAACAAGACGGCGCAACATGTCACACAGCTCGTGCCACAATCGATTTATTGAAAGACACGTTTGGTGACAGCCTAATTTCACGTTTTGGACCTCTGACTTGGCCTCCAAGATCTTGTGATTTAACACCGCTAGACTATTTTTTGTGGGGCTATGTAAAGTCATTGGTCTATGCGGATAAGCCACAAACGCTTGACCATTTGGAAGACAACATTCGCCGTGTTATTGCCGATATACGGCCACAAATGTTGGAAAAAGTCATCGAAAATTGGACGTCCAGATTGGACTACATCCGAGGCAGCCGTAGAAGTCCTATGCCAGAAATCATATTTGAAATGTAATGCCACAAGATTATCTTTCGAATAAAAAAAATTCATGTCAATCGAATAATACATCGTTGTTTTATTGCAATTTAAAGTTCTATACCTCTAAAAAAAACATCCTTTATATGTATAATAATATGGCACTAGAGTTGCCATTATATTGATTAATCCTTTACAATTATAAAATATTTGTTAATGTTTTGTAAGGTTATAAACAAAAATGCTTACTACCAAAAGCATTTTCTAGTTTTATATTCTCATTGAACAACATATAACAAACACTTTAATTTTGTATTTACTCTTCTTTATTTGTCTATATTTCTTTTTTAAGAATTATAGAGTCACATCGTGAGATTTTTAAAAAGTTTTCAGCTGCAAATAAAGAAATAATTATACATATTTCATTTTTGCAATCCAATTATTCATTCCATTGATGTTATTTGAAACTTAACTTAATAAAAGGAAGAGTTTTTGTGTGCATGTAGCATGAAAACAGAAAGACCCAGACATGTGAAATTTAGTATGCTAAAACTGTAAGTGATCATGGTGTGAATCTTGAAGAGATTCTTCTCCTTTCAATTCAATTTCACAGCCATTTTTCATAGTTCTAGCAATATGATATCCTGTCCACCTTCGAATACTGCAAAATATTTTTATGGGGTGTTTTAGAGATTGTTACACATTTTCAATCTCCTTATTTTATAGGTACATTTATTCATCTCCTTATTCTGTAAAGCAGAGATTTGCAGTTTCTTTTTAAATTAATGAATCATAACAAAGTATTTTTAACAGTGAAATTTTGGTCTAGGCAACATGATTTGCATTTACAGTTTTGGCTTAGTTTTGATTGAACTACATTCAAAGTGCAAAGATTATTTCATCTTTTTAAGTAATCCTACGACACATTTTGGCTTATAAATTATCTGTTTTAGTAAGCTTTTAACTTAAGTTAGAATTAATCAAGGAATTTCTCTTTCAGTTTATGCCTTCACACAGCTAATGACAGTTTGTTTAAAACTAAAGATATTTTATCTGTTTCAGATAGGTTCTTTTTACTTCCAACTAATGTTAATGTAATTTGTTTTCTAGTTTATTTTTAAGCTAAACTGATCTGAGTGTCTTGTTTTGGATAGTTTTTAACTTCAGCTGATGTTAATTTTATTATTTATGTTCCAATTTCTGATATTTATTATTTTGTGCATTTGCATCTGATTTTTAGTCCACTACTTTATTTGTCGCCAACTTGGCAAACTTCTTGTGTCATTTTGGATAATAGTCCAATATACAAGAACCAGCTGTTAGCACAATTTGCACTTTTTTTTCCTGTCACTAAATGTGCGAGAACTGTTTATGGCAGAATTTCATTATAGTGAAGCTTATTTTATCTGCTTTAGATAACTTTTGATTTAATTTAATTTCCTTTTCAGTTTAAGGCTGCTTCATATTCATCTATTAATAATGATTATATTATGCACTGCATTACATATTATTGTGGTTTGGAGTAGAGCACACAGATTACTTAAACGATTATATGGTTTTCTTAATTTACCTATATTAATGAAAGGAATAGTCTGTGAGGAAGGATAGCACAAAAACAAAAAGTCCCAGGTGTACAAGATTTGGTATGCTGAAGCTACTAATGGTGATAGTATGCACCTTGAAGCGAGTTTTCAAAATTTGATTTAGATTTCCTTTTTAAATTCAAGTTGAAATGATTCCAGTATATTTTTCTGGTAGCTCAAACAAAATGTCATAAAATTTCAATTCTTACACTATCCAAGAGATCGAAATTTAATAAAGGCTGACTTCATTTGGAGCATGTGCACTAATCAGCCAATAACAGGCAAATTTTTAAAAATACTGAAATGCAAAAATTGCCTTTTTTTATAATTAAATCATTTCATCCAGAGAACCATCTATTCAAATGCCATGGAATTATACAAAGGGAGGAATAAATGTTTCACCTTTTAAAAAAAGAAAGGGGGAGAATACCAAATGATGGACAATGCACAAATTTTTTTAAATACACAATCTGTAAGCAAGATTTAGAATTTTATTTTGTAATGGAGATAGGAAAGGCAAACTAGTTTCATATTTTGACATTTTGTTGTATAGCATTAAGGTTTATTTTAAGAACTCGTTGTATTTATTTATTTTCTCTTAACAGCAGAATTGCGATTCTATTTCAAATGAATGTATGTATTCAAAAATTCATTGAAAATTATTCAGAAATTTATATAAGAGTGAACCTTCATTTAATAAAATTATAAATTTTTGGATATGCCATCTTGTCCCATGTTGATGTGAGTTCTCATTAAAAAAAATTCTATGTAGACTACCTAAAGAGAGATTGTAATGCAAGTTTTATTTTAAAAATTTACCAGTGTGAAGAATAGGTACTCCAACTAATACATTTAAATTTTTCATCCAAATTTGTTTAAAAACAAGAATTTTTATTTTGTAAAAAGTAAATAAATTTAAATTACTTCCACATACAATAACTTAATATAGAACTTCAATCTCAATCTAATTTTCAGAATATTGAGTAGGTGAATACTGAAAAAGTTGCATTAGTACAGATTGTTTTAGCTCAACACTTCTTTTCTCTTTTTGGATGGTTGAAGGCTCTAAATATATGGTAATTTCTTATAATTTTACAAATTATAAAAAATGAATCTTATCTTAAAAAATCTTTCATGAAACCATATTTATTGAAATAAACATTTTATGAAACTAAGATTTTATTTAGCAGTACCGCAATAGAATAGTCCTGAAGTTATATTATGTTGCTGCATTTTAATAATAATCACATCTAAACAATGCAATATTTGAAATTCTTACATTCAGTCTTGTGCTGTTTAGGTAATCGTGTGATAAAATGGAACCGCATATTTGTTTAATAACTCTTGATGACTGCTCTGCAGTCCTCTTCAAATCATATCATCAATCAAAACTTGTTGGATGTATCAGAATTAGAATACACTAAAAAAAAAATCAACAGTAATAAGGCTTTGATACACTATTAAAACTGGTATATTAAAAAGTTTTAAGAATTCTATCTTCAAGTAACACTGTGATAACTAGCACAATGTAATTTAGAATAATTTTAAAATATTTTAACCTAATTAACTTTAAATATATATATATATAAACAATCATGGACATTTAAAATTGAAATTATAGCTTTAATATTTTCAGCATATTTCATCCTTCTGGATAATACATAATAAGTGGATAAATTCAAATAATTCATCAACAACTTTGTAAAATACTGAATAAAGAATAAAGCAATGTATTTGAATTTACTTTGTAATAATTAAGAATAAAGAAAAAAATGTACAGAATATGTAAAAAAACAAAAAATTGCATGCATTTCTTAATCAGAGTACGGTAAAATCTGGCGTATAACACGCACTTTTAATACAAAAAATAAGATTGAAATTCAAAGGTGCCCATTATATGCCAAGTATGAAAATGAGCTCTAAAAATAAGAATAAGCGATGAACACAAAAAAAAGTTTGACTACTACATACATCGAAATATGTTAATTTGAAAGAAATGACATTCCTTTTGAACTTAAAAGGTTGTAAGTCTAAAAATATACTAATTTTTCTAAAGCTCATTAATAAATGGCTTCAAAACATAACAGCAATGCATACGTACATTTCAGGATTCTTTGTAAAAAGTAGGTGCGAGTTATACGGCGAATATACTTAAAAATAAAAAAATGCAGCTTGAAAGTATAGGTTGCACATCATATGCCGGTGTGCTCTATATGCCGGATTTCACAGTATTTTCTTTTTCACAATCTGCTTCATATTTATTTCAGTACCACCATGTAAGTAAAGACTTTAAATTCTAGAAATTTAACATGGAAGTAACAAATTTATTGATTTGAATACTTATTAAATTAACCAAATTTTCATATTAAAAATGAATACAATATATATTAAAAAAATTCTTATAAGCAAAAAATAATGAATATTGTAGATAAAAAAAACAATGAAATAATCAGATGATTACATGAACAGTAACAATCGGCAGAGGATTTTTTTTTTTTGACATCTCAAATCCACAATATATAGTTCATATATAATTTAATAAATAGGTTCAAATACTTAAAATGAATAGCAATTATAATGACAAAAAAAGATGAGAAGCTAAGCATTGCCTCCTTTGAAATCAAAAATTCTAGATATAAATTTTTTCTCCTCCCCCTTCTCCCAAACACTATAAATTAAATTTTAAAAAATCTGAAAGAATACATATAGATATAATTCTGCATTAATATTTATGCTTTAAAGTTTAATTTAAAAGATTTCATTTTAAAATGAACACTAATGAGCAGCATAATGCAGAAATACATTACTGATGCCATATTGAACCAATGAAATCATGTCACTGATTTTTCTGTGTGTTTTTTGTTTGGTGTACATTGTACGTTATGGATAGATATTTGTGTTTATTGATAACACTAATTTTGCATAATTTGTGTGTCTAGGATAATTTGGTGCAATATTTAAGCATAACTCAGGATCCGAAAATTTTTTCAGGTAGTCCTATTTAATTTGGAAACGTTGTATACCTACTGGAAATAAAGGAATAATTATAATACTAGAGTAATTCTCATGTAACAGATTCTCACACTTTTGTATAAAAATTTCTTTTAATGCATATTTCTTTGAACAGCGCAATGAACCACTGTAAGAAACCTTCACTTTATAAGTATCACAGTTATACCATACTGCACATAAGTGTTTCATTTTTCTCTGCTAATGATCAAACTCTCAATCCAATATCCTACTGCATTTTAAAACCTTTATATTAAGACAATATTCAAAAATGACACTATAACTAACAGAAAGAAAAACAAACTTATTTAATAAAAAATAACTTTTGCAGTTTGTGACAAATCTATACGGAACTTTATCACTAACCTTCTGAGTCGTCCTTTTTAGGGAAATTTAATTCCCTACCTATTTCCAATCAACTCCAAAAAGCGGACAGGATTCCTTGTTATGCAAATTAGATAAAGTATTTAAGTCAAACGAAATAGTAAAGTTAGAGCAGTAGGAGATAGATATTGAAGCAGAAAGTTATAGTGGATGTAAATTGGAGAATTCTTGTTGGAGATAATTTAATCTCAAGAATTGAGATTCCGAGCGGTAAATATAGATTTGTGTTTAAAGTCTCATTAAAGTTTTAGGAGTGAGATTAAAGTTAAATGTTCAATAGGAACAATATTAAATATCAATCTGGGATCTCTTATCGTGGTAATCTCTGCGTGATCGTTATTTAATTGTTAATTAATTGGATCATTAATTAAGTTAATTTAAAGGATATTACCTTTAAAACCTCATAATACTAGTTAGATATATTTGTTAAAAAGTCTTTGATTCTATTTGGATAAGATAACCAAATAAAGAAAGTTGTTTATAAAAATGACTACTGGTTCTTATCTGAATCCTATTTATTCTCGTTCTCAAAGTGAGGTCCAAGGAGACCTTCACAAGTTTTCAGAATATTTACTAAACCTATATAATAAATTGTTTCTCAATAATTTTCTTGGGTATATTTTCACCAAGCAGTACATTCCCCAATAATGGATCTCTTTTTCAACTTCTATCAGTTGAACAGTTAAGTCCATTAAAAAGGTAAAGAATCTTAAAAACTATTTCATGAAAATGAAATTTATATTTAATTCTTTTTCTACATATAATCAAATAGTCCTGGCCACAATAATAAATACTTAATCATAAAAAAAGGTAAAAAAAAAACCCATGCTTTTTTTATTTCACAATTTTCTCTTTAAAAAACTACAGCAGATGCAACATTAACATTTTTGGTTCAAGAACAAAAGAGGTTGCCAAGGAATCAATTATGATTTTTTATTTTCTTTGCCAGATTCATCAAAATCATGATTTTCAAATTACTGGGACACAAAAAAAAATGTACATTAAAAAATTATTACTTGCTACATTTTCAGGATTTAAAACATAGTCCTAATTTGTCAAAACTAGTGGTGAAAGGAGTTACAAAAAGTCATAAAAGCAAAAAAAAGTAAAGCAAAAAGTTTTTATAAACTAAAAAGATATACGCTGAATGAAGCAACAAATATAAATATATAAATTCTCAAAATACAATGAAAAATGTCAACTAAAACCTTGGACATTTAAAGTATCAAAGAATTTTTGGTCACATTTTAAAACCCTTATCACAACAAAATTTACACATTTTTTTTTAATTCTTACATGAAACTTTAAATATAAAAACAGTCATAAAGCTGACAATCTAAGCCATCAAAAATAAAATTGATCACCTGAACCTTCATTTTATTTCATATTTTAAATTTTTTCATTTAACTATAAAAAATAATTGTTTGAAATTTCTCAATAAACACTGAAGGCATTCCATAAATTAAAAGCAAAATTCAAAGTTAAATGACAATGACTTCTTCGGCATTTCTTATTCTACTGGACAGGATATTAAATGAAATGACATATTAATAGAATGTGGATTTAATATAAAATCAAGAGAAATAACCAATTATAACCCAGCTAAAACTAAAACGGTTACCAATGATGGACAATATATTAGTCAAAAAAGCTTAAATGAGGCCTTTTTAACCAAAAATGAGTTAATGAAATATGAACTACATTTTGACTAATGAAGTAAACTCTGAATTTTATTTTCTGACAAATGAATAATGCTTTTTAAAGCTGTAGATCAATTTAAAATAAAGTTACATGAATCTTAATTCAATCCATTAATTGATGAGGAAATGAATATGTTACTTGGGGAACAAAATGTAGCCCCCATTTAAACTGGTTTTATATCAGGAATTTTTTCAATGGTCATTCTATTTCTGACCATTTTCAATAGTTTTCAGTACTTTGTGGGCTATATATTATCAATGGTGTAACATACATTCACCGCATTGCAGGAGGGTGGGCCCCCAAAGGCTATGGTTTTGCAATCCTTTGTAAGCTCCAACTTGGGACCCAAAACCTGACTTTGCAGAGGAGTCCCCAACGTCCTCCATTATGCTACTTATATTATGATTCAACTAGTTTCTTTTTTTTTCGCTGAATGGAAAATATACAAAAACATTGCTTGAATTCAGGCAGCGAGGTCCTCAGAATACAGCCTCCAACAATAAAAGTACAGCTTTTCTAAGTAAAAATTGCACTTTTTTTCTATTTCTAATAATACAACTAATTATGATTCAATTAAAATTCCATCAACATTCTAATTAATTCATTGAAATCCATCATTTTCTTCTGTTTATAGTAATATAAATGATTGTGCTTAAATTAATATTCTTATTATTTTGAAAAAATTCATCATTTATAAAATTATTTTATATTTGAATGCTATCTGGTTTTGTTTTACAACGGCTAAAAAAGGAAGCCACTGGTAAAATTCGACACCAAAAATTCAGCAAATACAACTAGGACATTACTTCTCCCCTCCTTAGAAAAAAATGTACCAGAAGCTAATTTATATACATCTTACTGGGGCTATCTTATTCTGGTTGAAAAAAATCACAGTTTAGTAGACAAAATATACAAGACAAATACACATGCTAGATATTGTTGAATCAAAATTAATAAAGAGTGAATATTGGAAAAGTGAGGTACCAGCTTATTTATACAGACTTCACCATTGAATATATGATATCCAATTACAAAAACATGCAGCTGAAAATGCGAGCACATAGAAATAAAAATACTTTTCGAAACCTCGGCAAAAACCAATTCCCCTCGAGATAAAAAATAAGTACACTTTCAACATATTTTTTATAAGCTTTTTTAGATTTTAGTAAATCTTAAGTAAATAAAGTCCTTACGATATTCTTACTGTTTTGAAAGTTTTTTTTTACATAAAATTTACAAAACATTGTTTAATTCATAAAGGTTAGTGCAGCATGTGTTCGAAAATAGTTCAAAAACTTATACTTTCTACTCTTAGTATTCATCTTAAAAGAAATAAGGCATACTTATACAAATCAATACCATTCAAAGCTTTATGTAAAAAAGACTTCGCCAACATTTCACGAACATTGTAAAACATGCTCCATTAAATTCATCGATTTATATTTTTTGGGAGAAACAAAGGCTATCCAACCTACCCGATAGATTATAGTGTTTTGACTGTTAGTTAAATTAATTGATTGATTGATTGGTTATAAGGAATGTGAAGCAACACACACACAGGCTGTTATTCCTCTTAAAAGAAAACTCTTAAATTAATCGATATCGAAATGTGGGGGGCTTCATCTTCTCATAAAAAGAGTTCTAAATATTGATTTATTCTTCACTGCTTTACTCAAATATCTCTGAAAGTTGCGGTGCATATGGGATCAACATTAAGAGTGTGTCAGAGATTATTAAGATGGCATGTGTAACTGAAATACAATTTAATAAAATGTGATCCAAGTCGTTTATGACAATTGTATGTGCTACACATTTAATTGTCCTGTAAATTATATCCGATTAAAAGTCTTGGAATGATAATCATTTTTCTTTAGATTCGAGTGCCCATGATTTCATCTCTTCCACTTTTTGTCTTCTCTGTGATTAGAATATTTCTCAAACTTTCAAAATATTTGCTGGAGTAAACATTTTCATTAACTTTTCTTATTTTATGTTGTACATGTTTAATGAATGTCTTCTAAATGTATCTAGTCAATATAATACTTTAGACTCCCCTTGCCAGATCTTGCTAGATTATCTGAAAAATATTTGCATGCCTGGAATGCAAAGTAGAAACTACTGTTTGATATATTTTAACACGTAAATTTTACTAATTAGTCACTGAATTACCTTCTGAGATTTAATTGAGTAATTTTGAAGCCTAGAAAAGGAACAGAGAAACTATCTGATTTAAATATATATATTTTCCAAATGAGCAGTAGGGCCGGCTCTAGCATTTTTGCAGCCCCATAAAAATGGAAAATGCCACCCTTCTCTCAAAAGCAAAAAATTATTATTAAAAAAAATTGTTTACATACACACCACATATATAACACTTTAATAATTCTTGCTAACAAAAAAGATGCACTGAATAACTGACCCAACCACGCTTTGCTGTGGTTTTGTTGTAATACGTTGTGATTTAATATTATTCTAAACTATTCAATGCATTAAAATTCATCTTCACTTACAATTTTGGAGAGGTGAAATTAGACATGAAACAACATTATTTTTTTCATTTTACATTTTATTCACCTCCTGTTTGATTATAGTATATTGCATGAATTACTTGCGAAGTTGTTAAGTACCAACACACAAATGATTTAATTTCATAAATAAGGTGAATAACGGTAATTTTTAGCAATTTTTAAAATTATTTTGATCAATTTAAATTAAAACAATAAATAATTTTAATATAATTAATAGCTATACGGTGTACAATATGTTTCGGTAATCTGTCTTTTGTCTGACTCAAATCGATTCTACGCTATACCACACGTTAGCATGCAATACAGAGTTGTCCATGCGAGAAACATAGATTTTCTGTCCAAGCCCCAAATGGACATCGTTTGGCTTTGAGATTTATTTATGGTCATTGCGAAGACCAAATAAATCGAACATTGAAGCCTTTTGAATGGTATTGGAGATTCTGACGGTATTAGTGGAATACGTTGCAATAGGACGATTTCTCCTTTAAACTTTACAATCAAATTCGTTGCTTCAAGTTTCCTGGTAATTCTTTTGATGACCAAACGTGTAGCGTAGCATGATCTAGGTGGTCTTAAGTTATGCAACTGAATAGCCAGTGATTCAATCTTCAACCAAATATTGTGTGTGTGCGGTGGCACTCCTGATAAATCTAGAGAATTCAAATACTCAGTTGGAAAATTAAGAGTTTCGTTTCCATTAACAATAGTTCTGATTGATTTAAAAGGCAGTAAATAACCTGGAAACAACTCTCTCTCTATCTGGAAGTTTATTTCATCAACATCAACATAATTTCTGTCTAAGCATAGAGTCAATTATTATCTAGATAATTATTCAGTGCATCCGGGAAAACACTCTCTATCAGCTCCTTTTTTATCAGAACAACAGTACAAAAATTGTCTGGTAATTTGATACATTATGTATTAGTATGCAGTTCTACTTCACCGTTTCCAATATCCATGAGCTAGTTGGAAAATATTTGCGCCTATTGATCATCTTGCAATTGCACTCGCAGGTTTATAGTTAATCGAAGCATCTCGACGTTTTGCCCTAAAAACGATCGTTTTAAACATGCATTAATCACGTGAGCAAAAAAAGAGTGAGGAATGACTGCCAATGTCTGTCAGAAATCACCATACAGTAGTGGGATAGCACACCCGAATATTTTTTAGCTGCCGTTTAAATATTGTAAAGTTCGATGCAATGCTTTGAGTGAATGTTTGTGGGTCATGGTGCATTTATCCCTGATTAAGGATGAACTTCTTTGAAATACCGTAGCCATTCCGCCTCTTTTTTTTATGATACTTCTTTTTAATGATACTCTGGCTTCTTATAAATATCTAAAGGCAGCTTAAATGCTGAATGGGCAGTTTGTCCACCATCTAACAAAGTGGCAATAATACATGAAGATGGCAATTGTTAGTGCAGTTTTCTGTTGAGATCGTATTTTCGCAAGGCTGCACCTGAAAGTTCAGTAGCTGTAAGGAATGAAAATTCGGACGCGATACTCGAACGCAAGGCCATTTGACCTCCCTCCAGCAATATCCTAGTGGCTGCGGTAGCCGAGTGGTATAGGTATCGGACCGTGGCTTGCCTTGTCACGAGTTCGAGCCCAGCACCACTAAAGACCCGCTGTGTTTATGCAGCGATGCACGTTAAATCTGTCGAGAGCTGAAACGTCCTCCCGTTGGTGTGGTGTGGTAGTTAGGAGAGGGGGTGCCAGCTCAGGTGTCGTCTACGTCACTTGACCATGGTTCAAAATTACGTGGTCCGTCGCCAAAAGCCCTCGTGTAGCTGAACAGTGCGACGTTAATATTCAATCAACCAATCAATCAACCAGCAATATCCTACATATTTACGGGAGTTTCTGAAATCCGAATCCAGATTCTCGTTCCCTACCCCACGTAGCTGGTGCCCATTTTCAGCGTCCCTTCTCCTGCAAGTTCAGTCTCTAAAAAGGAAGGGGGCATTACAGTCGTCCGGTCTTATCCAGCGAAGTTACAGGAGTTTCAAAAAGATTTTCAGTGCTTCCCGCCCAGAAAAAAACACCAGGAAAGCACTTTCCACACACTAAGAATTTTAAGGAAAGCTTATTTGGCATAGTTAAGGGAATTTCTCGAATTGGATTGAATGTTTGGATCTGCAGTCTTTAAATACGCCAGATACCCACTTTTTGCTGGAGTAAGTCTGCAAATTAGGCCGGTACTCCTGTCCACGTATATTACTGTCGTTCGGCATTATTCGGCATAATTACCGGAACTCTTAAAATTCCAATTTCAGATATTCATTCTCCGCCCCGAAACGCACGTGCGGCTGACTTCAAGTGCTCCAACACGCGCAAGTTCAGCCGCCAGAGGGAATGAAAATCCACACGCGGCACTCTAACGTGATGCCATTTCACCTAATTCCAGCAATATTCGGCAATGTTACGGGTGTATCTGAAATCTGATTTCAGATTATCGTTTCGTGTCCATAGATGCAACCAGAGGCTACTTTCGGTGCCCCTGAGCCTGCAAGTTCGGTCCTTGGAAGGGGACATTAGGGTCAACCGGCATTACCTGGCAAAGTTACAGGAATTTCTAAAATCCGATTCCAGATTCTCGCTCACCATCCCAAAATATAGAAGAAACGCAGGTTTTCCGCTCCAAGACTTTTAGGGTAAGCTTCTACCATGGTCCACGTAATAGACGGTCGTCCCGAATTATCCGGCAAAGTTACGGCAATTTCTCGGATCGGATATCCGATCCGGATTTTCCATCCCGAAATGCGTCAGAGACCATGTGTGTGTGTGTTTTCGCATTCCAAAACTTTTAAGGTAAAAAATTAAGATTATTTTTCCAAAAACTCAAATAATGTTTTATTTTTCAAACAAAAAATTGTGTTAAATATATGCATTTATGCATATTTATTTAAATAAAATAAATTTTTAATTCACTTAATATATATTGTTGATGCATTGTTTTTTTTTTTTGGCAATAGCACGAAATTCTTTCAACATGAAAAATATTTCAGTCCCATCAGTTTCGTGTTAAGCGATTTTCACTGTATATGAAAGATATTTAAAAAAATTTATAGTAGTTACTTAACATAACTATTGTAGTAGTTATAGCTAACTGAATGAATTTTTTTAATTATAGTTACTTTAAAAGCTTGTAAGTATTTATGCTGTAATAGTTTTTCTATGCTTATTTTGAAAGCGTTTTGAAGCAAAATCTAACTTCTAGGTCTACATTATTTTTTCTATTTCATTTATAGATAAGTTTCTATCCCTGGTAGTTTTCCACCACTAAGAACTTTTTCTTAAAACTAAGCTTATGGGAATTGTGTTTATCGATTATATTTATATATTTTGAGACTTAAATTACTTAGTTTAAACTAAACTTAACTGCAAAATATGAATTTACGAAAAGCTTGGACAATTCATCTCTTGACTGTACCACGCGCGGAACAATGCTCTTGGATGTTACTTTCTCTCTCAATAACTACATATACTCCTCGAATCAATTCATAAAAAAATTTTAAATTTCTAACTTTTCAGTATTAAACAAAAAATAGACCCTTTTATTATTATTATATTATTAGTCCGATTTCTTCACTGCAAAAACAGGGCGGTTCTCTATAACCTTTCTTAGTTTGTGCGTATAGTTTTCAAGGCCTGTATAAGAAAATACTCATCAAAAATACCTGTGGGCCCGTTAATATATTTCTGAGGCTATAAAAATTTCATACTATTCAATCTATTTATATACAATTAAATATTACTCATAGATATCATAAATTTGAAATATAGTGAATTGATGAGAAGATATTGTTAGTTCATATCATAATCGAATCCAAGTTGTATCACACGCAAAAGATGTTCCTAAACCATACTTATAAAGGATTCTTTATGAATCTAAGGTGTTTACATTATTTTGATAAGCACCTGTATCAGTGGCGTAATGGAGAATATTAGCCCCCTGCAAAGTCAGGTTTTGCGCTCCAAGCCAGATCTTACATTTATTACAAAACCATAACATAACATAGGCTTTGGTACCCCTAGAATTCTGGGCCCCTCCCCAATGAGGAGGTATACGTTACGCCACTGACCTGTATATATATATATAAACTCTGTCATTAAACTTCTTCAAAACGCGTATTGTTAACACAGTTGTGGAAGTGGGAAAATATTAGATTAAAGAGAAAAAACAGCTTTTAAATATTTTGTAGGTTATTTTAAGCAATTATATTATTTCATCATACATAAATAGTTCTAAATAATATCATTATCAAATTGCTTTGGAATTCTTTGCTAAATAGTTCGCAAAGAGCTTAAATGTTGAAAAAATGAAATATTTAAATAGAAAACCAAACAACTGTTTTTAAAAACAAAAAAAAATGTATATAAAAAAGCAATACACAATACCGTTGTGTATTGCTTTTGTATAAGTTGAAAGAAATTCTGAGTTCCTTTGTTTCCCACATTATTTTTAATTAAATTGTTATGATAAAAGAAATTGCAAAATTTTAATTTTATACCTTACTTTGAGCTTTAAAATTTGACTTCAAGCTTTTCTTAATACAAAATTTTAATTCAATCCCTTATAAGTGAAAATATTTCATAATGGAAAATTGCGCATTTATCAATTTTACTAAGAGGCGAGGAGTACAGGGCCGATCCTAGGATATCGGCCGCCCACGAGCAAAGACCTAATGTGCCGCCCTTCAGGAGAACTTTTCATACTTTGACTAATACTTAACGTTGACGCTATAAACTCATCTACATGTATTAAAGTAAAAAGTAAAACATTACTAAAATGTAAATACAATTATCAGTGTAAAAGCTTTTTTTTATGTGTAACATCTTTCCTCTCGATTGCTGGATATTTGTCGGAGTGATTTCGTGAAAAGGGACGGATGTGGGTAACAGGAAGTGACGTAAGCGCGCTATTTGATTTGACCAATGAGAGCACGTGATGTTGTCTATTCGCTACTCTCGCATTCTTCTTACCCATCGTAAAAGCTTAATTTACATCTTTACATCTTTCCACGAGCCCTCGTCGCCCAGTGGTTAGAGAAGCTGAACTTGAAATGAATTGTCCTGGGTTCTATTCCCGGGAGCTTGCTGCCTTCAAATTTACTTTAAATAACTTTAATTTCCTTCGAAAGTTATTTATCTTGATCAACTTTAAATTTCCACGTTCTTTCCTGTTTTTTTCTTTTTGTCCTTTATTTTTTATTAGCTCATCCAAAACATTGATTTAGCTGTTTCAAATTTTTGGTTTCTGTGCAAACAAGATGCAATATTAAATAAAATTCCTCAAACAATCAAAATGGGTGGCTTAAAATTTAAGTTGGAGATGAAGCATTATGAGCCTCTCCGCCTACTAACAAAAGTACTGTAACTGATGATGAAGACAATAGTGTAGTAATTCTACTCGCAAAAAGATCGAAGCGTTATAACCCACCTACTATACATGTCACGGCTTTTATCCTGGCCATTCCAGGATAAAAGGCTTGACATGTATAGCCATTTTCAATATGTTGATGGCATTTCAAGGCCTCGCAAGTGCAGATATGAAAACTACGAAAGCGGTTCGAAAACATGTTGTGAAAAATGCAATGGTTATTTATACTTGCCAAAAACAAAGCAAAAGATTTTTACAGTGGATAAATAATGAATTAATAAAAGAGTTAATTATACGTCAATAATTTCTTTATTTGTAACAAGTTTAGTTAAATTAAGTTTGTTTTTTCTATCAACTTGGAGCTAAAAATGTATAACTTGTAAAATTACATAGGTGACCTGTTTCACAGATAATGCCCAGCCCGCACGATCGTGCGGGTACCGTCTGTGTTCCAGGTGAGGGAGGAATTTTTTTAGTATTTTTCCCAGTGTCATTGAGGTCCATATAGTATTAATAACCAGAAGAATTTAATATTTAAAGATAAAAATAATTCGGG
Source organism: Trichonephila clavipes (assembly GCA_019973935.1). NCBI lineage: Eukaryota > Metazoa > Arthropoda > Arachnida > Araneae > Nephilidae > Trichonephila > Trichonephila clavipes. The sequence continues at coordinate 411,940 of BMAU01021198.1, forward strand.
TCTCAAAGGGATATACCGAAAGTGGTTCTGCTCTTTTAAAAAAAAACTATCACTCGCTTCCATGATTTTGAGTGGTGATTTTAACTTTAGCATCAGTTTGCCAAAAGCTGAGCCCCCCCATAGCCTTTTGGAATGATTAACTCAAGCACGAAATGAATACAAAAATCAAAATGTTTCGACTACTAACAGTGGTACTGTTATTGATGCTGTTTTCCAACGGTTTTTAAATACTTTGAAATCACAAGAATATGTGTCATATATATATTTTAGTTATCTTAATTCTATTATCTCCGCTCTTCCTTAAATTGAACAAGAATAATTATTTTTGATAAAAAATTGCATTTTACTCTTTATGTTAATTAAATAAAATTTTCATTAAAGATATAGTTATTCGATAGAAAATTATTTCCAATCATACTCGATTCATTTTTTTCAGGATATAAGTTAGTATTGCGCATTTACCACGATAACAGGTCAGATGTTACACATCATATGCGACTACTGTAAGGCTCGTTTTTTTTCTTTTTGACCAACTAATAGGTTAAAATAACTAAAAAATACTTTAATTAAACAATAAACTAAAAAAATACAACCTTTGAAATAAAATTAGATATTTTATAATTAGAAGTATAAAAAGTAACTGTATTTATACTCAGAAAATATAACCCAATAAAAACAAAGTACTAAAGCATAAATCTCGTGAAACAAAAAGTACATGAATCAGTCCTTCTACAAAGACTACTTTATAATTAACTATGAAACAACTTTTTTGGCTTTCTGAGACGAAAATTTGTCAATAGTTTTGCTGAAATCCATTTTTTCTGAGATTTCAGATTCAACAAAGATGATTACTAAATCTGAAAGCCTTTCTTGTGTGTTATATTATTTCTTGAGTAATTTTTAATTATTTTTTCATTTACTGAAACTCCTTTCCCCTGAAGTTAGAGAAACAGGTAAAGTTACAAAATTCGCATTGCTTGAGAAAAATTTGGAAATCATTCCTGATTATAATAACGAGCAAATACCGATTACCTGTTTTTACCTACCGATCTCAATTAGCTGTTTTTACCTGAAAAAATATCTTGGAATTAAGTCATTTCATTAAAGGATTGTATATAACGTGTATATCTTTCACAATACTTCCTTCCTCCTGTACCTGTAACGTAATATTCGGGCATTTCAGGCTTTTATGTGATCATCATCAGAAATGATGTGAAATTCTTACAAAAGCAGAATATCGAATAGCACTCAGATAATAAGGAAAATCGTCCATTAGCTGAAGAGATCGCGAATTGTTGGAAGGAATTTGGAGCTGGTTCATCTCTGCCCTCATAAACAAATGAATAGACCCTTTTCTTGAGCTTTTAGATGGAAATTTGGGATCAATACCTAAATCTCTAGCAAGTGTTGTTTTTGAATCAACACATATTTTAAAGTTATCATCAGCTCTTTGGGAAACTAAATATTTTTTAAGATTATCTAAGCTTTCAATGCTTAATTTAGGATTTTGAAGCAATTTACTCAGAACATCAACTCTTGATGATAAATCATACCAAATTAAAATTTTACACAAATTTAAGTGTTGACATTTTTTCCCCTGTCTCTGATGGTATCTTTAACTAAGGCATTTATAGTGGCAATAATATTTTAAGGTCTTGTTTAAGAGGTCTAATAGCGTTGATACGACTTTTACTCCTTGTTTACCTTAACGGTTTTAAAAGTTAGACTTTTCACGTTTTTTTTTTTTTTTTTTTTGGTAAATTCAATCGATAAGGGCACCCAGAAAAGTAATTACATACCTCTTGTACCATATAAAGAAAAACCAGAAATTTTACCAATGTTACTGGCAGCGTCACTAACGACGAGATTGAATGTGTGAGCTACACACAACATGTACCTACACATAAAGTGAGAGTTTTTTTTCTTCTTTTACAATGCAACGTAGGCGTTGACGAGTAAAAACTTTTATCTCGTGTTAATGACTTTATATTTGCTGGTAAAAAAGAAATGGATTTTAGCTCGTAATATTAAGAGTGCGTATGTGTGATATTTTTAGATTAAAAATCTTTAATACGAAAATCCACTTGGAATTCACACACACACAAATTGTTTTCTTCTTTCCTCTACGTTAATTTAACGGGATTTTTCGTATTTTGATGAATGTCACTTTATTTTTAATATTCATCTAAAGATAAAGGTAAAAATAATAAAACCAGGAAAATAAATTTAAATAATTTTTTATTAGCAATTAATTTTTGTTACAAATTACCGTTAAATCTAGAGTGAGTTAGTGAATATTAACGTCACACTGTTCAGCTACACGAGGGCTTTTGGCGACGGACCGCGTAATTTTTAACCATGGTCAAGTGACGTTGACGACACCTGAGCTGGCACCCCCTCTCCTAACTACCACACCACACCAACGGGGCCGTTTAATCTGGAAAGCAAACTTTAAATCTTAACACCAAATAATATGTATGAAATACGTTGAATTAATTAAAAAAAATAGTTGACTATATAAACAAATTATTCCCTACATTATTATAGCCAATTTCTAAACGTTGAAGAAATGTTTTAAAATTGTTTTTTAAAAAAAATATTTAAACCTGTTGAATGAATAAATATATTTGAAATTTTTAGAGCAACAAATAAAATAAAAGAATGTCTGGCCGTATACCAAAACCGACAACAATAGACAGTTTTGATACTTAACTTATAAATGAATGTACCAGGCTAAATATTTGGAAACTATTCAACACGGCTTCATCAATTCAGTCTTAAACGTGATGTTTACAGGAGATGTTATGAAGAACCGATGGACAGATAAATGCTGCTAATATTAAGTAAAAAGTAAAAACGGTGAAACGATAAGGGGCTAAGTGGATTAGATTGCACGAAATTACTCTTCAGCTAGTATACATATAAGTGGCCAGATCCATGTACAGTAAAAATCGTTTAACACGAAACTGAAGGGACTCTTGTTCCTCTTGTACCATATAAAGAATATTTTTTCGCGTTAAAGGATACTGCAATACATATATATATATATATATATATATATATATATATATATATATATATATATATATATATATATATATACACTCTGTCGCAAAAAAATATATGCACCCAGAAGAAATTGAGCTACATTCACGAAATTTGGTATGCATGTAGTGTATATGAAAATAAACAAATGATTAAAAATTCAGAACAAAATATCATTTTATTAAGCGGTTACAGCTTGCAAAAGGTTAAAAATCAGTAAGTAGTAAAGCCACCTCTGGCAGCTATACAAGCCGAAATTCGGCGTGGCATCGATTCAATTAGATCACTTATGACCCCCTGTGGAAGATCCTGCCATAGTCTTTGCATCTGCGCAGTTAATTCTCCTGTATCTCGGGACGGCTGCAGTTGCCTTCCCAGCGCGTCCAGACATGCTCTATTGGCGAAAGATCTGGTGACCTGGCAGGCCATGGTAGGACGTCATATCCTTGAAGACATTGTTGGGAGAGTCGCGCAGTATGTGGACGAGCATTATCCTGTTGATAAATGGCACCTGGGCGACTTGATAGCATGGGTAGCACAATCGGCGTTAAAATATCGTCCACGTATCTGCGAGCTGTCAAAGTGCCTTGAAGGACCACTAAAGATGATCGTGTGTCCCAAGAAATTGCTCCCCACACTGTCACACCTTGTGAAATTGCTGTATGCCGCTCGACAATAAATGCCGGATCGGACCGCTGGCCGGTGCGCCTCCAGACACGTGTGCGGTGGTCATCAGCACCGTTGAGACTGAATCGGGATTCATCACTGAAGATGACACGTCTCCAGTCTGTCACACTCCAAGTTGCCCGAGGTCGGCAAAATCCAGTCGACACTGCCTATGATGTGGGGTCAGTGGTAAGCGTCTTAGCGGACGTCGGCTCCTCAAGCCAACTTCGGTCAGTCGTCTCCTTATGGTTTCTCTTGATGGCACTGGATGTCTGGAAGGAGGTAAGTGGCGTTGAATCGATGCTAGCGACGTTGTTGGTGCCGAAGTGGCCACTCTTCTGATTGCACGATCCTCGCGATCATTTGTGTTCCAGGGACGTCCTGACCCTCCGCGACGGTACACTCTACCTTCTGTGATCCACTGTTGCCAACACCGAGCAACTACCATATCGCTCCGACCGAGGGGGCGGCCGATACGTCTATTCGACCAACCTGCTTCTCTGAGGCCTATTATACGGCCCCTATCAAAGTCCGTCAGCTGCTCGTAATGCCGCCGGTTACGTCTTAGAGGCATCCTAAGTCTCAATATCGTCTATCAAAGTCATCAGATTCGTTTGGATAGCCGTACGGCGCTCGTACTCATGCTTTTAAACTCTCCCAGTTGCGCAACTAATATGCGCGTAGCACACTTAGCCTTGTCTCATTGGCTTCGAAATTTTAATCATTTGCATATCTCTTACCAGACTACATTCTTGCCGAGTTTCGTGATTGTAGCTTGATTTCTTCTGGGTGCATATATTTTTTGCGACAGAGTGTATATATATATATATATATATATATATATATATATATATATATATATTCAACGAAATTAAGCTTATTAAAGTACAATTTATTTACATAGATATGTAAATATGCATATATTTAATAAATATCAATGAAATAAAAACATTCACAAGAAATTAAAGAAATTTAATTCAAAAATTTCGAGTATTTTGAAAAACAAATCATTTATTGAGTTTTTGGAAAAATAATTTAATATTTTTCTTTGCATTATGTTTTTTACTATGAAATTGTCCAGAAATTGTTCGATGGCGTCCACATTTTGTTATTCACTTCATTAATGGAATGTACATCTAAATTACTCATTTTTTTTTCATGATATTCCTCATTTCGGATCACTTGGGAACAGAGGAGCTACATTATTCATTTCATTTTCACTATCGGAATCTATCAATGATATTTTTGGGGCTTTGAAAAACTCCAAAATGTCTTTGTCTGTCATGATCGGGGCTGTACACACATTATCATCAAGTACTGCAACAAATTCTTCCGATGATACAGTAGGACGGTCCAATAAAACAGAGAACTATATATATATATAATGCGAAACCACCTTTCATTTCACACCTCTCTGAAATCTCTGGAGTTTTCCGAATTTTGTTCATTCCCAGAAGGGAAATCCTTTGGTGTTAAGAGGGGGGATGCATGAAGATACAGAGCAGTTTGTCGGGACCGTTATATTATTTCGTATTACCCGATATTTCTTTCGTATTACCTGATATTTCGCTTTAAACGTTTTCGCGCGTTAAACGTATTGCGCTGTAGATCATAATTAGCCTTTAATATGTTTTCTTTTATTATTGTTTTTAATGCTATATTGTAAATCTTTTGATTCATCAATATGATTATATGGCATCTTGTTACGTTTTGGGACTTTAAAAAAACGTATAAAACCCACAATTTTTTTAATATAGTACATAAAATAAGATTTAGATATTCGGTAAACATCGCTGGCATTAATAATACTGTATGAATATTGAAGTGTTTTTCAAATAGTCTTTGTAATGAAAATTTTTTAATCAAAATGAGCTGTACAATTTTTTCTCGAGTATTTTTATACCAAATATAATTACAAGAGACTACATTTTAATGGAAGTATAACATTTTTACACTAAAAAGGAAAATGGGGGCTGTTAATGAGCTTTGTAAAACCAGAGCAGAAAAAATCCCTTTTTCTATTTTGTCTTTCTGAATTGTAAGGCTATTATTAAATTGAAAACTTTTAATTTCTCCAAATGCCCATTGAATTTAAACACTACTATGTCTTAGGAAATATTAACCTTATCAGATATTTTCGTAAAGCAGCTTTTGCAAAAATCAATTTTGAGACGCCTTTGTATTAATCCACGGTGCGTTGTCAGTTTCGCTGAGAAGCAAAAAAAACCCCAAAAAGCAAAAAAAAGAAAAATTCTATTGCGGTATAGCTCTTTCACGAACTTTGCTATCAAATAAAGGATGTTCGTAAAAAGTAGACATTAATGGACAATGTGTGTGTACCAACACACTGTGCACTAACATTCTGTTTTTCTTAAACTAGGCTATGCTATCGAGAAATCGAGAATTATTTTGATTTTTCAATAACTATTTAAAATTCAGCATATTTATTAGTCTTATTATAAACTTTATTTTGAGAAATTGTACAAAATTTTGCTTGATTGATAGAACTATATGCGGCCGCCCTTGTGGATTGATAGAACTATATGCGGCCGCCCTTGTGGATTGATAGAACTATATGCGGCCACCTTTGTGCAGTGCACGCGCTGCACACCGGCTAGGATCGGCCCTGTCAGCAACCAATAAGCCCTGGGTTCCTTTTTAGTAGTCATTTTGACTTTTTGTACATCAGTTATTAACTTGTACGTAGTTTCAGCTAAAACTTTTTTTTTGCAGCTTTAACTCGAGTTTTGGGCAGCTCGTCGTCGAATAGTTGTTTCATGCCTATAGACCGGGGTCGGCAAGCTTTTAGCTGTGGCGTGCCAAAAATCAATCTACCAATTATGATTCAGCATGTCACACAGTAGGATATTTTTGAAACAATTCTATTCCCGCGATAATGTTTCAAGAGTTAGAGAATAGAGTTCAATTATTTAGATTTACGGCTTTATCACACATTAATTTTGCATCAATTAAAAATATTTCTTGACATAAAAATAAACAGCATAAAGTATAACTGTAAACAACAACTTCAACAAAAATAAATAGAAAGCTTGAAATCGTACTTATATTATGTTTTTTAAACATATTTATTAAAATAAGAAATAGACAACATAAAATAAAAGTATTTCCCCTGATTGCAGTTAAAAAATTTTTTTAATATGACCATAGTGCTGCTTCGCTCTACTTTCATATCGCAAAAAAAAAAAATGTGGTGTAATGTGTGACTTTTACTTTCGACATGATTCTGAGCATTCAGTTGTTAAATAATTTCTTTGTGGACTTGAAATATTTTTCATATGAGGAAAGATATTTTACTTAGACATGTAGAACTAAAAGCGGAAAAAAGCGGAATACATATGCAATATTTTCTCTCTTCAAACAATTGAATATCTCCAGCTATGACATTCAAAAATTTACAAAAAAAGCTGTAAATTTACCTATAAAAAGTTATCTTTCATATTTGTTCATATAATTCCTTAATTATCCTCAATTCTGGAGATGTTTGTCAAATAAGATCAATTACAAATTTATGAAATTCTATTCATTCAAAAATTGAACAATTTGCTGCTTAGTGTTGAGTGACACTGATAATTGTACCGTACGCCATAGGTTGCCTACCCCTGCTATATAGATCACGATTCCTTCTTCAATAATACAGCTTGCTTCTTCACTTTTATGCAGCACAGAAAAAAAAATTTAAGCTAAACAAGTTTAAGAAAAATTGAGTATTTTGACACTCCCGAACAAAACACAATGTTCAACTGACAAATTCTGAGTCTGAGGCACGTGTTAAAAGTCTCGTGTCTAACTATACAATATTCGAAACGAATCGGAGATGTATTTCATACTTTGCCGATTTCTCATTAGGCATTCTATAGAATGCCTAGGCAATGTATGAAGTAAGAATCATTTCATACATTGCCGGCTAGTTTTAGGCATTCTATGCAATGCCTAGGCATTGTATAGAATGCCGGATTTCATACTTTGCCGGTAATATATATATATATCAATATAGCCCAGTGGCTAAATGGTAGAGCAACACGCTTCCACACCACAGGTCCGAGGTTCAAACTCCGGGCTAGGAAAGGTCGATTCAGCCTTTCCTCCCTTCAGGGGGTCGATAAATGAGTACCAAGTTTGCTTGGGAACTTAACACTGGGGGTTTCGCGTCAGACTGACCACCTGACCGGGTGACTGAGTGAGTGAATATTAACGTCGCAATGTGTTCAGCTACACAAGGGCTTTTGGCGAAGGACCTCGTAATTTAGAACCATGGTCAAGTGACGAGGACGAAGCCTGAGCTGGCTAACTACCTAACTGAGCACTCTCCTACCACACCAAACCAACAATAGAACATTTGAGCTCTCGACAGATTTAACGTTCATTGCTCTTCTACCCGGCGGGTCTTTAGTGGTACTGGGCTCAAACTGTGACATGCCTGCCACGATCCGATACCTTGACCGGAATATCAGCTCATACACCTCAAGGCCCAAGGTCACGTAAACTGAAATGGACCCAGTAAGCCTTGGCCTTCATGGGCTGTTGCGCCACTGTTATATATATCAATATTACATATATTATTTAGTTTATCCAACCGAAATATTTTTTTTTTCTTAAGCCTATCTATTTTGTTAAGAAAATGAAATGCATTTATTGTAGTTCCTAGTAAAAACTCAAAATTAATAATCGAAAATATCACTTAAATATGCTAATTTTGCAACTCAGACAAATGAACTCTTAAAGGATTTTTTCCCGAACAAAAAAAAGGTGGTTTTTACTTCCATCCTTAAATTTAAAAATTTGCTTAAAATCTTACCTCACGAGAATAATTTAACTTTATGCAGTAAGAACTATTAAAGTTCCATAGCAACCTTCTGACAAAATATTGCGAATAACCTACTGTGTTTAAATTACTATTTTCAACAAAATTAATAATTTTCATAGATTCGGCTAAATCTTAATTTATTCTATATATTTAAAACTTATTTAATTCTATGGATAGACGTTCCACTTCTAACTGTAGTTTATGGGTTATACAGAGTGAGGAATCAGAAAAATCAGGATTGCTGAGAGTGAGGGAGAATTAGATTGAGAGAGAGATCACACTAGAAAGCTTCACGTAGGATCTCGTCATTTTGAACCATGCTCACTCCTCTCTCCTAACTTCCACACCAACTCGAGGACGTTTCAGCCTCGATAGATTTAACATGCAACGGCCTCCTCTACACGGTGGGTCTTGCTATACTTGCTGAATTCTTTTAACAACGATACACAATGTCTGCTACCCACAGGCCTTATCGGTATACTCTACGCAATTTTTCCATCCTAAAGAGTGTTTAATAACATAAGTATTAAGTGCGTTAAAAATTTCATCACCTGGCTTCAGTAGCGCACACAGGAATTTTCAAGGGGGAGTTCCAGGATCAAAAGTCCACCCTTCTTGTATCATATTCCTTTTGATTTTGTCGATTTTCAGGAACAAAAAACAGCAAAAAATTAATTATTGAATAAATAATTAGCATTAATTAATGAAATTAATCATAAATAAAAAAATATAGAATTAAATTTTACGTACTATTTACTTCGAATTACAATCAATTGGAAAAAAATCGAGGGCTTTGGGGGGGAAGGGGTCCGGACACCCCCCTTGTGTGCGCCACTGCCTGGCATGTGTAATATCAATTCTTTATTTCTATCAAAATAAAATCAATATACCTGAAGTACAAGTTAATACAGCCTTTTTAGAAATATCGCATTATTCGATAGGTATAACAAAAGATCTTGGTTTATTTATCTTGTTATTAACTGATATTCCACATAATCTCTGATAAATTTTCCATTCTTTTTATATCGTTAGATAGGAAAATCGATTTGATTTCTTCTGGAACTAAGTATCCAGATATTTCTAAAAAGATATATATATATATATATATATATATATATATATATATATATATATATATATATATATATATATATATATATATATATATATATATATATATATATATATATATTAAAACTGGTTTTATCAAATTTTTTCCAGTGGTAAATGATTTTTTTGGTTTCAGCAATTCAAAGTGCAAATTGGTAAGAAATTTTAGAAGCAAAGCGAGGGAAGGCGTTTGTGCACATTAGGAGACCACTGTATTTGCACAGCTGGAATGAATTTACTTCTCTGAATAGTAGAATTACTGCAGCCCTTTCTTTGCAAGCCTATCACCCACCCAGTTTTTTTTAAAGAAATGCGAGATGATCAAGGGATATATGAAAGCACACTCCTTGTAAAACATGATTATGTATTCTAGATACCAAAATTATGACAGAAACGTAAAAAATTAGGATTTTTTAAAATTATTGTTTAAACACATGAATATTTTTTTAACGTGAACAGGTAAAACTATCCGAGGACTGGTCACATTTTTCTGCGGATTTGTGTCGGTCTAGAGTGGTTGAGAGCAGGGCTTCGAACCGTACTTTTTTCGTTCTGGTTGTTGGTCCGCTTCAACTAAATAAAATATATCAGTTCAGTTCCGGTTTTCGTTCCGCCCCAAATAACGGTTTTCGGTTCAGTTCCGAATGAATAAGTTCATTTTATGTATATTCTTATTTGTACTAAAAATACAATTCTATCATAAACAAAAAATGAAATCCTATCAAAATTTAAATTTTATTCTTTTTTAAATTGGTACACTATGTCAGGGACGTCCTAAGACATAGGCCCAGGGCCTAGGCCTCGTCTCGTTCTCGACTAGACTTGAATAATTTCATGATCAAAATGATATTTATGGTCGAATGCTATTCCCGGACATATTCTACGAAAAACCGGGAATTTTGAAATATACGACAATTGGTAACAGTGGTAAAACTGCATTATTTTGGGATGATTGTCGTCCATGTCAAGGCCTAGGCCTACCGTTATGCATCATCAGTACTAATTTAGTCGAAAGGCGACAATCGATTTGTGCCTATGTTTTTGTGATTGTGAGTCACTCACATTTTTATTTGTTACTGCTTGCCGTATGTTCATGTTTTGTCTATTTTTAAGAGTCACAGGTGAGCCATGCTTTTACATGAGACCCAGGGCCTCAAGAAGTCTTAATACGTTCCTGTACTTCGTGAATTGATACAATTAACCAACATGAAAGATACGAGTGGGAAGCAGAAAGCGCCGAACATTGGCATTGTTATCCATTATCAAAATCGCATTGGCAGCTAGGTTCATGATTACGTTGATTATGTGTACCCTCGTCACTTGCCGCTCACATCATGTGCACTTGGCCTTACAATATTTATGTAAAAAGCATGATTACTTATTTATTTAAGATATGAAAATTGCTGAGCAAAAATAAACTGATATTTTATTTCGGTTCAGTTCCAGTTTTCGTTCCGACCAAAATAACGGTTTTTTCTGGGTTTTCGGTTCAGTTCCGGTTGGAAGCCTTGTTTGAGAGTCCCTATATCTTATGGTACTTCTCAAGCTGAAACTCTTGCAACTTGTGAGCTGTTCCGAATGTCTGACTATTTTGGAGTCCTTCGAAATGTAAAAAACTGGAAAATATTTTGAAACAATTACACACAAAATTCAAGAACACTCGTAAGACACCATTATATTTATACAAAGTGATGGCAGTTTCTATGGCAGTCGCTTTAAAATATTATTGAAGAAATAAAAATTTAAAAAATAATTTTCCTTTAAACATGTTAAGTAAAAAGCTTTTAAGTACAATAATGTATTATTCGATCATTCATTTTTGAATAAGAAATGTTATCATTCCATTGAAAATGGCATATTATCGGATTAACTTCATTAATACGCAGTCATTTTGCTATCAATTAATCATTTCGGATAAAGTAAAGTCGAATTAATTTCTTTATTTTGAATTCAGTTCTGCCACTTCATTCCCCAAACTTCCACAACACGGCAGGTAAATATTCATTGACTTCGTTCAGTGGGGCACACACAATTTTTTCAAAGGGTGTGGTCTAGAGTCGAAAGTCCCTACAATTGAAGAGCCTAGGCAGGGCCGATCCCAGGGTGTCGGCCGCCCGCGTGCAAAGACTTAATGTGCCACCCCTCTAGAAGATTTTTCACAGTTTGACTAATACTTAACGTTGACGCTATAAATTCATCTACCTGTATTAAAGTAAAACATTAATAAATGTAAATACAATTCTAAGTGCAGAACTCCTTTTTTTACCAGCTAATATGTCATAATGTCATAATAGCGACAAAATACTTAATTAAACAATAAACAAAAACACACTACCTAAAAATAAAAATAGACATTTTATTATTAGAGAGAAATACAAAATAACTGTACTTACTCAGAAAATATAATGCAATAAAAAAAGTACTAAAGCATAAACCTCGTGAAACGAAAAGTATATAAATCATTTCTTTTCAATACATCAATTCATGATAGTACACTCATGTCCATAAATTAAGGATAATTCAGAATCACATAGAAATTGAACTCTAAAATAAAAATTTCACCTGTAGAATTATCACACACATCTTGAAGAAGAATATGCAAATTACAGGAAACATCAGATGGCGCGGATAGTACGTCACAATGACGAGAGAGTAAGAGAGGGGTATATAAGGAATGGTGGCAAAGAAGTAAAATTGTTCACAAGCGCTTTAAAAGTCTTTCAGTGGAATAACCACAAAGTTATGGCACAAAGGAAGCATTTGGATGATTTTTTACGTGGTAGAATTATTGGACGACTGGAATGTGGACGTACCCAGCTGGAAGTATCCGAGGAACTTGGAATCGCCCAGAGTGTCATCTCCAGGCTTTGGCAACGATTCCAAGATGATGGTAATGTGAGTAGATGTTACAGCACAGGCCGCCCCCGAGTTACAATACCGAATGAGGACCGGTATATTTGGCAGTTACTGCCAAAAGAAACAGACGGAGCACAGCATCAGACCTGTCTCGTCAGCTCTCTTCAGCTACCAGTACGACAGTTTCAAGGCACACCGTGTACAGACTCTTAGGGCACATTAGTCTATATGCTCGTAGGCCTGTCAGATGTGTTCCACTTACCGCAACTCACTGTCGCCTGCGATTAACCTGGAGTAGACAGCATGCATTGTGGACACCACAACAGTGGTCTTGTGTGATGTTTTCTGACGAGTCCAGGTTTAGTTTACAGTCTGATTCTCACCGGACTTTAATATGGAGAGCGCCAGGTACCCATTACCACCAAGAGAACACCATTGAACGACACCGTTACGGTGGTGCAGGATGGCTCGCGTTTGGGGAGGAATTATTCTTAGTTCCAGAACTGACCTGCATGTTCAGAGTGTAACGATGACAGGCCACATCTATCGGGATGTCATTCTAGAACAACGTGTACGTTTGCTTCGGGGTGCCATGGGTGCTGAAATTCTGTTTATGGATGACAACGCTCGTCCTCACCGTCCAAACATTGTAGACGACTGCCTTCAATCGGAGGATATCACCCGTATGGATTGGCCAGCATACTCACCGGACTTGAATCCAATAGAGCATGTGTGGGATATGCTTGGCCTATGAATTGCAGCCCGTCAACTCCCTCCCACCTGTCTACCGGAACTTCGGAGTGCATTGCGTGATGAGTGGTGTAATATTTCCCAAGATCCGATTGATAATTTGATACTCAGCAAGCCTAGGAATTGTAAGGCCTGTATTGCATCGTCCGGGAGATATACTCCATATTAACCATCATACTAACCATGTTATACTGTTTTTTTGTAAATACGTTCTTTTTTGAAATTTGCTCCAGGGAGTAAAAATCGCAATTTTTATTAATTATGTCAAACATATAGCATATTTTTTGCCTTTAGCTTTTGTTTAATAAATAGACTTTACAAATAAGTCGAATTTGTTTTGCTTCTGTGTCTTTCTTTGCCTGAACTTCATTATCCTTAATTTATGGACATGAGTGTAAATCATGCCAAATTAAAATTAAATAAAAAGTTTAAATGTTACCTTTTCTCCCCTGTTTCTAATGGTATCTTCTCTCTCTCTCAATCAAGGTATTTAATGCGGTAATAATATTTTTAGGTCTTGTTGAAGAGGTCTAATAGCATTGATACGAATTTTAATCCTTTTTTCCCTTAACGTTGTTAAAGCTAGACTTTTCACGTGTTTTTTTTTTGGTAAATACGATTGATATGGGGACGCATAAAAGTAATTACATACCTCCTGTACCTTATAAAAAAAGAACAGAAATTTCACTAGAGAAGCTGGCAGCGTATGACTCATTCAGTTCTGTGTTTGATGATTTTCAAGATGATAAATGCTAATCTTTTCACAGAACCGTTTTCAATTTCTCTGAAAGACGTTAGTTGTTACTCATCCGAAATCTCAATCGAAATTATTGACACACAGCAGTGTTCCCTAACATTTTTATCGCCGCGGACCGGTCAACGTTGGATAATTTTAACTGCGACCCGCTGAGGGGAGGACGTTGGTTGTTTATATTTTATATTTAATAGTTTTATTTTAATTGTATTTAAACGTGCCTTCAGAATGAAATATAGCTTCACCAAAACTGAATATAAAGTGCCTTTCATAAAAAGTGGCCCAAACCCAAGAAAAATATACCACTGTAAATAAAATGGAAATAATTTAATATTTCTTGTGCGGACCAGTAGTATTTGATCCGTGAACCGGTACCGGTCCGTAGACCGTGGGTTTGAGACCACTGACCTACAGCACCATACTACACTGAAATGCAAACATGAGGAACTTATTTCAACATCAAATGATCCGCATTATTTCGAATTTGAAAATTTGTACAAAACAATGTCCCAAATTTACACGATTTAGCTGCCAGATATGGCTGTAGGTTTGTGTCAACATGTTTCTAAACAAATGTTTTCTGCTATGAACATAATAAAATCAATCTTACTAAAAATCAACGGATATGCATTTAAAAAGACTTAATTTTATTAGCATCTTCAAGAGAGAGAGAACTAATACTGTAGTAAAGATTACTTGGTAAAAAAACCTCACAAATTCAAAAGCCGTATTAAAAAAGTACTGACTGCTTAATAATTATTTAGAATCAAAATGTTCCGAGTTACTCATTTTTATTTTATACCTAACCTAACTAATTGAACCTGCATAAAGTTTATTAACAATATAACCTAGGCTTGTACTTTATATTTATTATATTATTTTTAAATTGGAAGTGGCCAGCAAAACTATTTTTTGTCAGGTAGTGGCATTCTTCTTGAAAAGGTTGGCAACCTCTGATTTAGTGGAATTATTGCCAGCGTAAAATCGTCATGGTTCGACGGTGTGAAGTTAGAGAAATGTTTACTGTGACTACAAATTCCTGACCGCTGAACTATTTCGAAAAAAAGACAGCCACAAGAGACAAACCTTTTCACAGATTTTTTTTAATTGGAAGTAAATGCACTCATATTCTTTACGTAAGGTGATCGTGGGAAAAATGCGTTGATGTATGGAAATGTTTAGGCAAATGCTTTGTAAATGACAAGATCTCAGAGGTTTGTTTATAAGATCTATTGTGTGTTCAACTTCACGCATCATTTAATTCTATGAAAAAAGGTGCAAAAATGCTTGTTACCTCTGTTTCTCAAAACATTGGTGGTTGACCTCCCATACCTCATCCCCCCAGTGCAGTACACCAATAAGACCTCTACATCAATCTTCAAACTGCGTTCGACGCAGTCCTGGGGTTCCGCCAAGCATACACAGGGGCTCTTCACAAGTCAAAATAAAAATTCAAAAAGAAAAAGGGAATATGTATGTAAAATAGATTCATGTTATCTATGGAGTTTATATAATCACTAGAGTACCTAAAATCGTGTTTTCCAAAGAGAATCCCTCGAGGAAATTTAAAACATAAATTCGGCACTAGACAGCCTCTTTTTTCAGTAATTTCCTGCAGTTTTTATTGTAATATAATAAAAATATTAAAACATATTTTCCTTATATGTACTACCTAGATTATAATTATTCCGTTGCTTATTACCCAGGGTCCCACAAAATTATTTTATGCTAGCTAGTGCAATTGTTTGCACACCTAACACCTGTAAAATGATATTCTCAGATAAAACTAATCTAGAATGTGTGTGTGTGTGCATAAATCAGAAGGGGAGGGAACAACTTATCGACATATCAACTGATTCGACGTTAAAACTTACATTTAAACAAGAACAGCTTCTAAATTTAAGGTTACGTAGTTTACAGAATGCATAGAAGTTTCACACACAGTTATGAGCATTTAAATGCCATTTTGAGCAACGTATTTATGTTAAAAACATTTCCCTCGACGTATGGGGCAACAAAAATAAAATGCAAAAACAAATTAACGTAGAATGTGAAATGCGACTGTAGATAGCTTCAATGGACGTAGACTTCCACGTTTGTGTAAAAAAAAAAAAACACGTACCTTTGTTACAATTAATATAATACAAGGGTTGAAATGACACCTATTGCGCAAATTAAGACTATAAATGCAGCTTTTCTCCAACTGTGAGTCGCGCCCCAATGAGAGGCGTAATAACTCTACGAGGGAGGCGCATGTCTATTGAAAAGTCGGACACAAAAGATTATTTTCAAAAAATATGAATTAACTGAAAGTAAACAAAGGAAATACATTCTGACATAATAAAAAAAATAAAATACACAATTACACGGATTAATTTCACAATACTAAGTTAAGAAAAAGTGTAACAATTGCCAGTGACCCAATGGGCTTGTCATATATAAAATTATATACAAAAACAAACTGTTATCTTGATAACTTGTACGGTTTATAATTAATCCCTTAACTGCCGATTAAAAGTTACGCGATTCGCTCCCCAGTGCCGCCGGTTTCCACGCAGGCGCGCGAATGTGATGTATTGGGGGGAGGGAAGAAAAGGAATAAAAAGAACAAATTGCCTAAAATAAATAAATCCTTCGGAAACACTGTCAAGGTCCTTTTATTGTATCCAAAGCCTTAGGAATAATTTTATGGATAGCAGTGCACAGAAAAGATCGTACTTCGGAAAGATGTGTATATACGTTCGAGGCAGTTAACACTTTAGCTGAGCGAGACGTTTATAAATGCCAGTGGTACCTAAGAGGTTTAAGTCGCATTGTAACTTTAATTTCTAAGAATAGTATAATTGAATTCAATACATTGTTATTGGATGGTGGAAAATAGGGGGCGATGAAAATTATGATTAAATATTGGGTTGAAAATGTTGAAAGTTTGAGAAGCACTGGGATAAGTGGATAATATTACATGAAATTACTCTTCAACTAGGAGATGGGGTACACATAAAAGCGGGCAGATCTATGTACGGTGAAAAACGTTTAACACAAAACTGAGGGTACTGAAATATTTTTTCGTGTTAAAGGATATTGCAAAAAAAAAAAGGAAAATTCAACAAAATTAAGCTTGTTAAAGTACTTTTATTTGCATAGATATGTATATATGTATGTGTTAATTAAAATCACTGAAAAAAACATTCACAAGAACTGATTGAAATTTAATACAAAATTTTCAAGTTTTTTGTGAAACAAAATATTTATTGAGTTTTTGTAAAATAATCTGCTAATTTTTTTTGCATTGGCTTTTTTACTATCTAGTTATCCATAAATTGTTCGATATCGTCCATTTTTTGTTATTCAATTCACAAATGGAATGTGCGTCTGATTAAATTCTCATACTTTTTTCATGATGTTCCTCATTTTGGATGACTTGAGAACTATAGATATGTATTATTCATTTCATTTCCCCGTCGGAATCTGTATCAATGATACATTTTGAGCTTTGAACACACTCCAAAATGTCTTTGCCTGTTATTATTGGGGCTGTACACACATTATCATCATGTACTGCAACGAATTTTTCTGATTATATAATAGGACATTCCAATAATACAGAAAACAAATGCGAAACCATCTCTTTTTCATTTTACACCCCTCTGAAACGTCTGGTGTTTTTCATATTTTGTTCATTCCCAGAAGGAAAATTTTTTCGTTTTAAGATGGAAAAAAAATGCATGAAGATACATTGCAGTTTGTCAGGACCATTGTATTATTTCATGTTATCTGATATTTCGCTTTAAGCGTTTTCGCGTTAAACGTATTGCACTGTAGTTCATGATTAGCTTTTAATATGTTTTCTTTTATTATTGTTTTAGTGCTACATTGTGAATTTTTTGATTCACCTATTTAATTTCAAAGCATCTTGTTACATTTTGGGCATAGTACGCATTAAACGCATATAGTACTGAAGTACCTACAACATAAAATAAGATTTAGAATTTCGGTAACATATTAACAATACTATGTGAATATTGAAGTGTTTTTCAAACAGTTTTGTAAGGAAAATTATTTAATCAAAATGAGCTGCATGATTTTTTCTCAAATATTTTTATACCAGATATAATTACAAAAACTACCTTTTTTAATGGAAGTATAACATTTTTACTAAAAAGCAAAATGGGCTGTTAAACCATAATTGTTAAACCATAAGCAAAAAAATCACTTATCTCCTCTTTTTCTTTTCTAAATTGTAAGGCTCTTATTAAATTGAAAACTTTTAATTTCCCCAAATGCATATTGAATTTAAACACTACTATGTCTTAGGTAATACTAACCATATTAGATATTTTCGTAAAGTACCTTTCGCAAAAATCAATTTTGAGACGCCTTTGTTAAATAACAATCCACAGTGCGTTGCCAGTGTCGCTGATAAGCATAAAACCCCTTTTCTATTGCGGTATAGCCAGCTCGTCACTAACTTTGCTATCAAATGAAGGATGTACGTAAAAAGTAGACATTAATGGACAATGTGCGTGAATCAACACAATGGGCACAAACATTCTGTTTTTCTTAAACTATGCTATGTTATCGGGAAATCGAGACTTATTTTGATTTTTCAATAACTATTTAAAATTCAGCACATATTTATTCAACTAAATATAAGTTTTATTTTGAGAAATTGCTCAAAATTTTGCTTGATTGATAGAACTATATGAGGGCGGCCAAAACAAGGGACGGCCGCATATAGTTCTTGTTTTGGCCGCCCTCGTGCAGTGCACGCGTTGCACACCTATTAGGATCGGCCCTGGGCCTAGGGCACCGGGGAGGTTAAAAACGACCCTGTTTGGCAGTCCACGTGCGGTGCACGCGCCACACATCTGCTAGGATCGGCCAAATAACCAAATATCAATGTAAAATATTTGTTACTTTAAATCAAGTTATAATACACATGGTAATTTACACGTTCGCAACATAAGATATAACCTATTTTTAAGATAAAAAATTCCTTTCTGTAGCAATAACATTCATACATCAATTTATATGAATAAATTTATATGAATAGGATAATTAATTATTTACAGAGTTTAGTTAACAAAAAAAATATTAGTACAATTAATAATATAAAAAAACATGAAAATTATATACTTGGTAACATTACAACCCTATTAAATTTTTAAAATCATATATTTGTAATAAATTTAATATTAATTTTAATTAATTTACTTCTTAATATATTTATTAATTACTTTACTTAATCACACATATATGTCACTACCAGTCAACTTGTTTTGATATCCGAATATTTTTGTGTTACAATTTATCAATTTCACAATATCTTAACACTTTTTATTTCTTTTTAAAAAAAATATTTGAAATTTATGCATTTTGTTTTCATTTTTTGTAGTATTATATGCTACTTATTTCATTAAAGAATACATTTATGAACAGTTATTTTCAGAAATAAATTTCTGTAAATTTTGTGTGTGTTGGGGGGTTCTTTATAGCGAATACTAGATTGCTTTTTCATACTTTTTTTTGGATTATAATGATTTAGAATTTTGCAAATTATTTTATAAGAACTAAATTTTTTCCAGCATTATTTCCAATAAGATTTTCACCATCAAATTTGGTTTCGGATAACTAATATAGTAAAATAAAAGGGAAAGTTGGTGCCCTTAGAACTCGGCGGAACATTTACTGTACCAAAATTTTTTTCTCGTTCACTTCGGCTATGGTACAGCTGTAGCACCAATCTATTCAGGGACAGTTCATCCCCTCCCCGGTATTCCATTTTACGACTTTGCTACAATTGTTCTTAGTTGGACACGGGGATATTTTTTACCAACATAATATGTTGTGTGTGCTTTCCTTATCATTGGTGACTTTGAAAAAACAACTGGCTACTATTTTGAAAATAAACACTCCATTCGATAATTTTACGCTATCTATGATAGATGGATTTCTCTCTCTCTCTCTCTTTTTTTTTCCCTTTGATTTCTTAGAATTCCCGAAAATTTCGCGTGAAAGTAGAGATTACAAACTCGCAGAAAGATTTAGATGGAAAAAAATGATGATAATGATCTAGAATTTAGAAAATAGCATTTTGGAAGATAATGATGAGGCAGATTTAGAGGTATCAACGAATTTTTATAAGCTAGCAGAAGGTAGAAATGTAGAGAGAGGTAGAAGGATCTCTCAGAAATGAGATAAACACACTGCCATTTTTAGGTAAGGACGCGTTAAAAGTGGTGATAATAGCAATTATAAAAAGAAATACGGTCTTTTCAAACTGCTGTTCATGAGAATTGAAGAGAAATATGTATTTTTTGGGTATACTTCATCTCCACGAAAAAAACGTCTGATAAAGGGAGCTTCACGGAAACCAACTAATCACAGGGACGTCTTATGGCATGGGGCAGGTGAGTCCATTCCAGTGGCGTAACGGAGAATATTAGCACCGCTATGCAAAGTCAGGTTTGGAACCCCCTAGGGTCCTGGCCCACCAAGTTGTAGGGGTTGCGGGAATGTGCGGTACGCCACTGGCCCGGCCTCAGCCGCAAAGGGGGCCTCGTCTCGTTCTCGACTCGGCCTTCATAAGATCGTGATTTGAATGATTGCAACAGCCAAATGTGTTTCTCTGTTGTATTCTATGAAAAACTAGGAATTTCGGACGATATGTCCACTGAATGCATGTGCTGACCGTCGACCATGTATAGACCTAGGCCTACCATCATACACCATCATTACTCATTCAATCGAAAGACGGCAATTGGTCCAGCCGGTTTGTCACATGTATGCACATTTGTATGTTTCGGGTTATTGTTTGTACGAGCATTTGACAGCGAATGCTATGAGTTGTCTATTTTTAAGGTCATGGGTGGGGCTTACATTTTTGTCGGGGCCCAGGGCCTCAAGAAGTCTTAAGACGTCCCTGCAACTAATAATAATAAATTCTTAAAATTTGAAAAAAAATAATTGAAACTTATTTTATTTAAATCTGTATTGCTCATACCTGATTACAAAAGGGCCGCGTAGTCGCGGACTTGAACCCATGGCCTGCGTTGTCGAGTCGGGAGTTCGAGTCATGTGAGGCGTGGTGTGGAGTTTTGATGAGTACCAGCTGAGGTATAATCTTTGTCACTTGACCAAGGTTCAAAATTACGAGGTGCATCATCAATAGCTCTCGCTTTATTTTAGAGTGAAATAAAATATTTAGTAATAATGTTTTACTCATTTTCTTAGAACTTTTTCTGCAGTTGAAAATTATGTCGAATAATTTTGAAAACATTGGGTGGTATTTTTATAAAAGAATTTTCATTATATTGTAGTTAAATATATAGGTTGCAATACTGGGGTACCTAACATAGAATGTGTACACTTAATCTTAGCAGATCTTTAATTGGGTGCGGACTATGTTACTGCATGGCAACCTACCTACCTATTTTACAAAAAATATATATATTATCAAACATTGAAATTATTGCGAGTTTATAACTGGACTATCTTACTCTCAGAGGGTGTAGTCATAAAGCTCTGGTTATCGAAGCTATGAATTCAATGCTCGATGTATTTAAAGGATATTTTAATGTACTTCTAGAACAAATATTTTAGTAATATGGTATGATTGGCGAATTTTTTAAATGATAATTTACGTAATACACACAACTCTAATGATATCTTAATATTTAACACTAAATAATTGCTTACTGTTTTTAAGGAGCATGAAAATATTTTACAAAATTGAGAACAAAAGTTTTAGAAATATATTCTTAAATTACACTCAGGAACATTGAAAATAGCGACCCAAGAAGAAAGCATTGGATTTAAATGAAATTTAATACACATAATGACACAGATAAGACATTCACTTGATCTCAAAAACAAGACAATTAAAGGAATACAGGGTGTGCAACGACACAAATACTGGGCAACTTCAATAGCGCGTTGGACTACACCTCCAGCTGCAATACATGCCGCCACACGTACCGGCATTGAATTGATTAGACACCTTATGTTGTCCTAACGCAGATGGCCACAAATCTTGAACAGCCAGCTTTAAATCATGTACAGCAGTGTTTCTCAAACTTTCAATACTGGCGACCCAATTTTCAATCATAATTTTTGTCTCGCCCACCTGTACAACAATAATGTATTTACTGCAATAAAAATGCACTTTGAGAGAGAGACGCTAAAGTTACAATACGATCTTAATTATAAACCGTACAAATTAATACGATAAGTATATTAAATTTTGTGTATATGTAACTTTTAAGTAATATATATATATATATATATATATATATATATATATATATATATATATATATTAAGAAAATTACTTAAAATATATATTACTTAGAATTATGCTATTTTTCTTTCTCTAATTTTTAAATTGGAACAGATCGCAAAATGATGTATTTAATTAAAGATTTATTTCCTTCAGCATTCATTTCTCAAAGTACAAATGTCATTAGAAAAATAGTCTAGTCAATGTCGCTCTCTATCATATCCATCAGATCTGGCATTATAGGGTACGTTTGCGTGAGTCTGGGCAACCTATCGGACGTCTGCGCAAAACATGTAAAAATGCTTTTCCTCGTACAATTCCAGTCAGTTTTGGTCGACTCGATACTCCTATAGCTACCGAATCTAGCTTGAATGTACATTTTTTTTAATTTCCACGTTAATTGTAATTCACGGTAATTAAGTATTTACGGCAGTAGATTACAACAATATCATACATACATACATTTTTAAGTCGTAAGCAAACATTCGACCATAATAAAGAATCAACAAGTACACAGACGAACGAGCATGGTTCCGAAAATTAAATCAAGGCGATCTTCTCAAAAAATACTTAAATTTTGGATTTACCACTACTGAAGTAAATGATGGAAAAAAGCCCCAGCTCGATATGTGTTAAAACTTACAAATCTGTAGAACAACATGTGAAAGTTGTTTTTAAAACATGTAAAATCATTTAGCTATGTTGGCAAAGAATTTTAAAAAGTATTTTCTGGATGAGGACAGCTTGGTAGCAAGTTACGAGTGGATTTTAGGGATCTATTTCAAGATACTCCAGAAGGGCTCTCAACTTCCGAAGAAGAAATCTTCATAGATTTCACATCCAGTGAAAAATTAAAAGGCAATTTTGTAATAAATCGCTCTTTGAATTTGGGGTAGAGGTGGATGAGGAATTATCTGTACTGAAAACAAAAGCACTTCGTATACTATTACCATTTTCAACATCCTACCTTTTTTTCAAACCGGATTTTCTGCAGTGGATGCCTTGAAGACAAAATATAGATCTCAGCTAAATATAGAAAAATAACTCTTTAAGTGTCAATTTCTGATATTATATATATATATATATATATATATATATATATATATATATATAAACCTTCCTTTGAAAAACTTCCCTCTACAAGACAAGCCCGTGGAAGTCCCTAATAATTATTAAACTTGTTCTTAATTTAGTAATAAGATTGATTGATTGAATATTAACGTCGCACTGTTCAGCTGCACGAGGGCTTTTGACGACGGACCACGTAATTTTGAACCATGGTCAAGTGACGTGGATGACACCTGAGCTGGCACCCCTCTCTCCTAACTACCACACCACACCAACGGGAAAACGTTTCAACTCTCAACAGATTTAACGCGCATCGCTGCCCTACACGGCGGGTCTTTAGTGGTACTGGGCTCGAACTCGTGACAAGGCAAGCCACGATCCGATACCTATACCACTCGGCTACCGCGGCCAATTTCAGTAATAAGAAATTATTTATAAAATACCTTCTTCAGTACTGATACATCAAACGTATACTGGCTGAAACACCGACTCTTCGCACGAGTTCATTTTTTTAAAAAAATAAAACATTATTCTTGATATAATAGCTGAACTGTAAGGAGAGTAAAACTGTGTGCACGACATTGTATACAAAAATGTAAAAATGATTTTTTTTTAGATAAATGCTATAATTGTAAATAACTGTTTAAAAGAACTGTAATTTTAAACCTCACACAATTAGCATTTAGAATTAATGTTAAATTATAAAAAAGAATATAAAATTCCGATGAAGAATAATTGTGTTACTTTTTAACATTTAAAGCGAGAAGACTTCAAAAATGTTTTAACCCGGGAGCAGGCGCGTACTCGATACTAACATTAATGGTAGTGCGGGGGACTCAGTCACCCCAATCATTTGTTTAGAATTATTTTTACTGTACACGATACAAATCGGAATTCTAGTGAATATTTTAATTTTTAGAAAGTATACTTACCTTCTTTCAAGGACTATTCAATTCTTTGATGATTTGAGAAAAATGCAATAAAACTGAACTAAAATGATTCAAAAGTACAAGACCATAATAAAGGACGCAAATCAGACACTTTTCAATTATCCTACAGAAATGTTAAACCAATCAATTCTTTTCCAAATATCGCAAAACTCAATTATTTACAATTTCCCTAAGCGAAAAGCAAACGCATAAAAGATGGGAGGGAACTAATATTGATAATAACCATACCATAAGATTGAAGGTCAATCAAATGATTAGCAAACGCACTATGCAGCCTGGCTGAAAGTGAATCATGACTTCCTTTTCTTTTTCTACAACTAATGTACAGTATTTCAATAATAATTACAGTGGTGAATTGTTTATCTTCTTAGAATTTTTCTCAGGGTCTGGGTTTCGTTTTTTCTTTTAACGAGTAATATTTTATGTTAAAACGTAATAAAAAAATCTCTCATTGAGGAAATACAGCAAATAAAACATTAATAAACATTAATAAACAGCAAATAAACAGCTATTTGATGACGGAAAAAAGCCAGATAATAAACATTGTTAGTTCTGTTAATGAACAGCGCCCTCTAGCAGCTTGTAAAATAAAACGTCAGTGTATGTGTAACACTCACTCCGAGAGGTAGTGTACGGAGTTAGAGGAATAAAAGAGATCACAGTCCACTGCGTGTGTTTACTGTGTGTGTGTGTTGAGACACTCACCGGAGGAAAACGACCTTATGGATATGAGAATTTGTGAAACCGTGGATTATCAAAATTCACAGTGAAAAAAAAATATATAAGTGATTGCCAAAGTGTGAATAGAGAACGATTGCGAAACTTTGCGAGCAGCGTGAAACAGCGATCTGAGGAGGTAGGTGCAATTAATTGATCCTTCTATTAGTGTCCTTAATTCATAAATATGTCTTTAAATAAATTAGGGAAAGACGAGTTAAAAATCGTTGCGGAAGAGTTAAATTTAACTGTACCAGAAGGAGCAAAAATCGCTGGCTTAAAAAACTTAATTGTAAATAGTGACGTTTACAAAAATGATAAAGAGTTAGTTCAATCTGCAATCGATTATGCTTTGGCGGAAATTAAAAATAAGAGATTGGATAGTGAAACTAAATTAGAATTTGAACGAATTAAATTAGCGCAATTGCAAAAACAATTAGAGCTTGCAAATATCCAGAAGAATTTACCTCAAAATTCCGATATTCGAAATCCGAGCGTTTTTGAAACTGCCGCCAATTGTAATGTTGAGACTTTGTTAAAGTCCGTGAAAACTTTAACAATACCCGTACCTTCAAGAGTGGAATCATATAATTTATTTTTCCAGTCGCTCGAAAAAGCATTCAAAATAAAAGAGGTTCCCGAACAATTTAAAGGCGAAATTCTTTTAAATATTCTAGGTGAAAGAGTTAATAATTTACTTGTTCATGTTTCCGAAGAAGAATTATAGTAAGCTTAAAGATTTAGTATTAAAAGAATTTTCTCCCACACCACAAGAATGCTATAATAGATTTCAGAAAGCGCAAAAATTAAGTTCAGAGAGTTATGTGCAATTTGCATCACGATTATGCGCGACATTTGAGTATTATTGTCAGCTGCACAGTGTGAATGATTTTAAATCATTGTGTGAGTTAATTGTATCGGATAAAATAATGAACACACTCGACAGAGAATTATTGTCTCACATGAGTATAAAACAGGGAGAGAACTATTTTAAACCACAAGAGTTAGGGCGTGAGTGTGATATATATTTGTCATCGAAGGGCAAAATTAAAGATGAGATATTTTCTAAGCCCTTTTGTGAAAATGCCAAGCGTTTCAGTTATAATAAACAAAACAAATTTAATGCTAAAATACTGCGAGATGCATCGAATGTATTTTTTTCAGAGTTAAAAAATGATAAATGTATATTGTGTAAAAATAATGTCTATGCTTTACAATTTTGCCCACAATTTAAAATGTTTTCTGTAAACGAAAGAGTAGAATTTGTTAAAAATAATAGACTTTGTTTTAAATGTTTTTCACCTCAATGCAGCGTTAGAAGATGCCGATCAAAAAATTGTTTCTGCTCTAAGCCGCATAATAAATTATTACATTACCCCAGAGAAATGAAAGGGAATTCTTTCTTCCCCCTTGAGACGATGACAGAGGTTATCCAGGATGAGCCACAATTCTCGCCTTGAGTGTAAATGCTGAATCTTTCGTTCCGAAAGTAGACAAAACACAAATCGTGGCAACCGCATGTTTTAAAAACAAATGCCTTTTGAATACTGCTTTAATTCTAGTGAAAGATAAATATTCAGAATGGCAGACATTTAGAGCCTTGTTAGACTCGGGAAGTGAAACTTGTCTAATTTCAAATGAGTGCGCGAATAAATTACGACTTAAGACCGAAAGAATAAATACATTAATCTCGTGTTTAAATGATGCTTCTATAGTAGTAAATGGGTGTGTTAAAGTGGCGATTGCTAATCAAAAAAATTCTTTCGAAAGGGAATTGGATATGCTCGTAGTTAAAAAAATCACTGATTTTATTCCGCAGAAAGCGTTAGAAATAAATTCTGATTTTTCTAATTTTGTGGAATTAGCGGATTCTAATTTTAATGTTCCCGGCAAAATTGATTTATTATTAGGTGCAAATATATTTTATGAGTTATTGAAACCGGAAAGAATTAAAATAAAAGATTCGCAATTACTGTTAGTCAACAGCGTATTTGGTTATATAGTAACGGGTAATTTAGATTCAATAAATGAAACTAAGGTTCACTGCGGTTTGATTCGTGATGAGGACTTGAATAAAAATTTAGAAAAATTTTGGAAATTAGAGCAGATAGAGGAACCAATAGTTAAAAATAAAGAAAGGCTAATTTGTGAGGAACATTACGCGAATACTCATTTTAGAACTAACGAAGGTAAATATGTAGTATCTATGCCCTTAAAAAAGGAACCCTCGTGTTTGGGTAATTCGAAAGACATAGCCCTCAAACGACTTGGATCGCTGTGGAATCGCTTAGCTAGAGATGATAACTATTTAAATTTATATCGTGAATTTTTAAGAGATTATGAAAGACTGGGTCACATGAAGGAAGTGACTAACGAAACTGAACCAAAAATCGCATATTATGCTACCCATCATGGAATTTATCGTCCAGAAAAGTCCACAACAAAACTTAGAGTTGTCTTTAACTGTTCTTCGTTAACTGATAATGGAATATCTTTAAATGACATTCAATATAATGGAGGAGTGATACAAGAGGACTTATATGCGCAAATGCTCAGGTTCAGAACTTACACGTATGCATTTACAGCAGACATTAAAATGATGTATCGAACTATATTAATTAACCCTAAACAGCGTAATCTGCAGAGAATCGTTTGGTGTGAAAGTGAACATGAATCACCCAAAATTTACGAACTTTCAACTGTTACCTATGGCACTGTAAGTGCTCCCTACTTAGCCCAGAGAACTTTAACCCAATTGTCGATGGATGAAGAGGCTAACTTCCCTATAGCAGCTTCCGTTTTACGGAACAATTTGTATATGGACGATGTCCTTTGTGGTGCTGCAACGTTAGAGGAGGCAATTGTTCTCAGACAACAATTAAAAGGAATTTTGAAAAGTGCTGGAATGGAGTTGCATAAACTTTGCGCCAATCACGAGAAATTGTCACCGGATCCCGAACAGAATTACAATTTTGCAACTTTAACAGAGACGAAAACGTTAGGAGTGTCGTGGAAGCCGAACCTAGATTGCTTTTTGATTAAAGTGAAAGTCTGTTTGGACAGTTCTTATACTAAAAGAGACGTCTTGTCTACTATTGCCAAGATTTTTGATCCTGTTGGACTGATGGCACCAGTAATTTCCAAAGCAAAGATTTTCCCCCAGCGTTTGTGGAGAAGCAAATTAGAATGGAATGACCTTCTGCCAGCTGAAGAATATCGAGAATGGCAACAATTCCTAGTATCTTTAGAGAATATCAACAATATAGAGATACCAAGGCGTATTCTTGTCGCTTTTCCAGGAGTTATTGAGATCCATGGCTTTTTGCTGATGCCTCAGAGCGGTGCTATGGTGCAGCAGTTTACTGCAAATCTAAAAATTTGAAGAGTGAAACTTTAGTTCGGTTAATCACAAGCAAATCGAGAGTAGCGCCTATTAAAAGCCTGACAATTCCCAGACTTGAATTGTGTGCTGCAGTGCTATTGGCAAAACTGGTGAAAAGAGTTGTAGCGGCTTTACAACTAGAAACTGCTGAAGTATATCTTTGGTCGGATTCGATGATCGTCTTGGCGTGTCTTCGAAAGGAACCGATGGACTTAAAGACCTTTGTTCAAAATAGGGTTGCCAAGATACAAGAACTCTATCCTAATCAGTTATGGAGACACGTACCATCTGATCAAAATCCCGCAGACTTAGTCTCCCGAGGAGTCGATCCTGATAAACTTTTGCAACAAAACTTATGGTTTAATGGACCAACATTTCTTTCAGGTGATGACTATCCAAATCGAACTATAAACTGTAGAGAGAAGCTAGATGAATATAATTCAGAACTGAAAAACTGTGTTAATGAACGAATTGAAAACTTTCAATCGGTGCTTAATATTCATGTTAATGATTTTTTAAACGATCTTCTTAATCTAAGCAATAATTATATAACTATTTTACGTGTATTAAGTTTTATTTTCAGGTTCGTGGAAAATTTAAAGGGAATAAATAAAGTGGCTGGTCCACTCACAACAAAAGAATTTGAGAAAGCTGAAACATATCTGGTAAAAAAGGTGCAAGAGCAAGAATTTTCCAGTGATATTAACCATCTTAAAAGTAAGAGAAGTGTGCTACCAAACAGTAAGTTAAAGACATTGAATCCTTTTTAGATGACAACGGTGTCTTAAGAGTAGGAGGACGATTGTGTAACTTAGAGTTAAGTTTCGATAAAAAGCACCAGATAATTTTACCAAAAACGATAGATTAACTTTAATAATAATAGAATATTTTCATAAGAAATATTTACATGTGGCAACTGTATCTTTACTGAATCATATTCGAGAAAAATTTTGGCCGTTGAATGGTAGGTCAATGTGCAGAAAAATTGTATATAAATGTATTGTATGTTTTAAAGCGAAACCAATTGTGTCAACTCAAATTATGGGTAATTTGCCAAAAGAGAGACTTATTACTGATTATCCATTTAATTGTTCAGAGTAGACTTCTGTGGTCCTTTTTTCATTAAAAATAAAGGACAACGTAAAGGAAATTTAATTAAAGTGTATATTTGTATTTTTGTGTGTTTTGTGTTTAAAGCGGTACATATTGAGTTAGTATCAGATTTAACATCGCAAGCATTCATTGCCGCGTTGAAAAGGTTTATGGCTCGAAGAGGCAAATGTGCAAAACTGTTTTCGGACAATGGTAAAAATTTCGTCGGAGCTAGCAATGAAATTAAAAACTCCTTGAAATAGTCAGAAAACCAGACGAAAAATTAGCTAATTACTTAGCAGCAGAAGGAATAGAGTGGAAATTTATACCCACGAGGTCGCCCAATTTTGGATGTCTTTGGGAAGCGGCCATAAAGTCATGTAAATATCACTTAAAAAGAGTTGTGAATGGAATTAATTTAACGTACGAGGAACTACTTACGGTCACAGTACAAATTGAGGGAATTTTAAATTCTCGAACGCTTTGCCCCCTATCAAACAATGATGATGATTTCCAAGTGCTTACACCAGTTCATTTTTTAATTAATAGGTCTTTAAATTCGCTAGAAGAGCCTAATTTGACAAAATGTAAAGAGAGTAATCTCAAAAAGTGGCAAAAAATAACTAGGATAGTTCAATTAACGTGGAAATTTTGGAGTCGTAATTACTTGAATCAATTACAACAGAGAGGAAAATGGATGTTTGAAAAAAAATAAAGTTAAAATTGGAGACTTGGTTTTAATAATTGAAGAAAATTTACCAACATATAAATGGGCATTAGGTAGAATCGTAGAATTGTATTATGGCGAAGATAAAAAAGTGCGTGTTGTAAAAATTAAAACTCAGTATAGTACATGTAAAAGAGCCATATCAAAAATTTGTGTTTTACCAATGGAAGATCCTTAAATATAATTTGAATTTTTCATATAGTGTACCATTGGTGGTGTGTAAATTTACTCATTGTTAGTAAAGTGAATTTGTATTTGTATAAAAAAAATATTGTTATTTGTGAAATCTTGAATTTATATAATGATTTATGTAATTGTATTTCTTGAGAATTGTCAAGTGTTGAATGTGTAAAGTGTTCTAGATGTAACCAATATGAATGTTAATTTAGTAACAATGATTGCATGGTTAAACCAGTGCAATGTGGGGCGGTATGTTAGTTCTGTTAATGAACAGCGCCCTCTAGCAGCTTGTAAAATAAAACGTCAGTGTATGTGTAACACTCACTCCGAGAGGTAGTGTACGGAGTTAGAGGAATAAAAGAGATCACAGTCCACTGCTAGTGTTGTGTTTTGTGTTGAGTCTCAATTCAAACATAAATTATGTCAGTGTTGCTGTGTGTATTTTTTTATTATGGAAGAAAGCATTTTGTTTTACTTCTCTTTTCGGTTATTTTTTTAAAAAAAAATCTTTAAATTTTCGATACGCTCGCGCCCCCCAGGGGGGCACGCCCCACACTTTGAGAAACACTGATGTACAGAGTGACACGATGGCATCCGCCGTTTTAGCTGATCCCACACGTGCTCTACAGGGGACAAATCGGGGGAGCGGGTTAGCCATGGAAGTGTCTGAAAATGACGTAGGAAGTCTTGCGCAACTCTTGCTGTATGCGGACGAGCATTATTTTGCTGGAAAATTGCCCCTGGGAGACCATTTAGGAAAGGTCCTACATGGGGTCGAAGAATATCATCAACGTAACGTTGGCCCGTTAAGGTTCCTCGCATTACAATTAAAGTGGACCGGCTATCATAGGCTATGGCCCCCCCAGACCATTACAGCAGCTGTGCGGGCAGTGTGACGAAGAACAGTGTGGGGGGAATTGTACCGCTCACCAGGGCGCCTCCACACCTGTACACGGTTATCATCTGTCCCCAAAACAAACCGGGATTCATCACTAAACATAACCTTTTGCCAATCTGTGACATTTCACATTGATCTGGCTTGGCACCACTGTAGACGCAGTTGCCGATGTTCTGGTGTTAAAGGGAGTGCACGGAAAGGGCACTTGGATTTAAGATTTGCTTCTGCAAGGTGTCTGGAAATTGTTTGTGGAACAATTGCTACGCCTATGTCTGCTCGTATCGTTGAACGAGTCACTGTGGGATCCACAAGTGCTTGCCGCACGATCCTTCGATCCTCTCTCCTCGTGGTCTTCCTGGTCGTTCCAGACCCGGTTTTCCGCGCTTGGGTACCTTCTCGTGTCCACTGCTCCCAGCAATTTCTAACGGCACACTCCGAACGATCCACCTGGCCAGCAACACGGCGCGTCGACCAGCCTGCAGTTTTCATCCCGATGATCAGGCCTCTCTCAAACTCGCTTAACTGTGAGAAATGTCTTCTAGCACGTTTACCTGGCATGTTTCGCTTACCAAAGTCTTCCTACAATCGGCGGGTAATCGTCACGTTTATGAATCTTCGAATTTGCGCTGGCTTATATAGCACCTTCTTCCTGATTGTAGTGCCACCTCGGCGTGTATCAGCATGCGTATTGGCACAAAACTTGGATCATTTGCATATCACATTACGTTGTACTTATTTGCAAAGTTTCGCGATTGTACTTAGCTTCCTTCTTGGGTCGCTATTTTATATGTTCCTGAGTGTATTTTACCATACAAAGAATTAATATTATATAATATAATATATATATATATATATATATATATATATATATATATATATATATAAAGCCCCTTATTAAACCTTCTATAATAATTTCTTCATACTGAAGCATTGGATACAATAAAAACCTGGTTTCAGATTATGTAATTTTAAGCAATCACACAGGAAAGCCTAAAAACATTACGATTGAAAGAAATAAAAGTAATAAATGTAGTCCTTTTTATTCACATGTAATGATTACTGTTTTACTGTTTTTATCACATGTAAATACCGCCCTCTTAGTATTTCTGAAATGCTGTTCATCAAACTCTAGAAAAAAATCTATTTAATCTTACAATTTACTTAAAAAAGACAGGTATATTAAAAAATTCACAATGCTCACAAAAACAAAATGTGTATTTGAAAGTTTGCAAGGCATTCAATTAAAAATGGGAAACATGAATTTAGAAGGAAAAAATATTATGATATAATAATGCGCCAAATATATATTGGGATTTTTCTTACTCGTGAAGGATTACTATACTTACTTATGAATCTGAAGCTTGGACTTGACTA
The DNA here is from genome assembly GCA_019973935.1 of Trichonephila clavipes. NCBI lineage: Eukaryota > Metazoa > Arthropoda > Arachnida > Araneae > Nephilidae > Trichonephila > Trichonephila clavipes. The sequence goes on from BMAU01021198.1 coordinate 444,612, forward strand.
TATCACAGATTAAGCAGCTAGCCGTCTTTCAGCGTAATGTTCTAAGATATATCTTTGGTGCTGTGATTGTGCAGAGAACAACATAATATTTCACTATATAAACTGTTTAAGAGGAAGCAGATGTCATTAAATCCATCAAGATTGGCTGTTAAAGGTTTGCGGACCTCATCTACCTAATGGACCCCTCAATCTCAACGTTCAGAATTTCCAACTACAAACCTATTGAAACTAGAACTAGGCATAGGCCCAAATTAAGATGGGCTGATGTGTGGAGGACGATTTTAAAAGTTTTAAAAGCGAGTAATTGGAGAACTGTTGCTAAAAGCGGAGATCGTAATGAAAGAGTGTTCTTGAGAAGGTGACCCACCGTGGAATGTTATACCAACAGAAGAAGAAGAAAGATTACTGACCAAAAATCGGCAACCTTTGCCCTTTTCCTTTTGTAAAGTGAAAACTTTAAAATTCCACATGGGGTGAAAATGGTCATCGTGAAGGGTAGCGTTAACAGTCACGCAGCTAATTGCCAAAAGACATTTTTTATTTCTGGATTAAATATTTAATATCTATAATTTCAGTATTACAATATTAAAGAATACAGCCTTTCGCTGTGGAAAAGTTCTTGTTCAAAGACCATTTCAGGTATGCCCAGCCGTTGCGCCGCTGACTACGAACTTCATAGTTCAATATTCACCAAAGTTCTTTTACTGTCAAAATTCATCTGTAGGTCCTTGAGCGCGACTGCGTCCGCAAACTCACTCAAAATTTGAAGAGTGAAGATTCCGTCAATCCATCGAGATCGAGAAGTCGAGAAAAGGTCCTTCAATCCTGAGGGCGGTTGCTCCCGAAAACACAATTTGAATAACTGAAAAATTGATCGATTCATGGAGATCAAGAAGCCGAGCAAAAGTCTTTCTCCAATTCCGAACCGATCCCTTTAAACTCCAGGGATAGGTCACTTTCATTCCCCTCATCACCTCTCATTGGCCGGTGCCACACATTTGCACCTGGCTCTCCCGATCGTAATTCCACTTCATTGGTGCGTGTGAACAATCGGCCAGAACATTTGATCCTTACTCCAAAACGGGCTTGTGTCCAACATCTGGAGGCTATAACTCGTCCTGTCATATTTTCACCGAGTGTGCGTTTTTGACTAGCCTTGCCGCTAGTACTCTTTTATTCAGATTGGATGCGTCCATATGTACAAAAGGATCTCAACACAAAGGGACTATAACTCATAGCTTCCTTCCTATAGAGAGTTTGGACTAACAGTCGCCTGTAAGTCTTGAAAGAAGAAAGAGAGTGGTGACTTCAAAGACATTCTCCAAGACAGGTTACACGTGTTATGCCCCGGTGTAAGGGGCAAACCACCGGTTCTTTTTATGGAGACACAATGCCTCATCTAGACAACTGACACTCCATACGTCAGTCAATCTTGACTTGTATTGATTGGGAGAGTTTTACTATTGAGCCACCGTTACACAGGGAGAAAGTAATTTTCTACTCAGACTCCAAAACGCCGAATGGGAGGGATATTTTGTCTCAGCTTATTCCGGGTTCGAGGCCATTGGTCGAGTGGTAGCGTATTGCCCTTCCACATCACATGTCCAGGTTCTATTCCCGAGCTGGGTAAGGTCAACTTAGCCTTTCATCCTTACTGCAGTGGGTCGATAAATAAGTACCAAGCTTGCCTGGGGACTTAAACACTGGGATCTCGCTTCAGACTGATCATCTGATCGGGACATCTGCTCAAGCACTTCAGCGCCCAATGGTCACATATACTGGGTTGGGCACAGTAGGCCCTGGCCTTCATGAGCTGTTGCGCCACTCAGTTTGAGTTTATTCCAAGTTCGAAAGGTTCAAACTTTGTTTAACTCTGCGATCATAACCTTAAACCCAAGAAATTTTTTAGGTTCTTGTAGCCATTTTACTTTGTCCTGGATGGTCTCAGTTTTTTCTTGTTTATTGTTTTGCATAAAATTTCGATTTATAGTTATTTTGTATAATAATAACATATTACTGAATAACAAAAATTATGTGTCACATATGAAATATTTAATTAAATATTACTGATTCTTCGCAATTGTGTCAAGAAGTGTATTTAAAGAAAAATTAAGCTCTCAGCTGGGGGATTTCTCTTTAAAATGGAATTCCTTTTTGTGTGTGTGTTCAGTTAAACTTACACAGAAAACAATTTTGAATTGCTTCACTGAAATAACTTTTTTGTTTCCTTTTATACTGTATAAAAATAGTTTCATTAAAAAAATTTTTTTTCCAGTTGAAACTTAAAAGTAATTTAAAACTATATTCTCGTTAAATTAATTTTCACTAAAGATAAAAACTGATGTCTTGATAATAAAAATAGGTAGTTAAAAGTGAAAATTTCATTTGGAAAATAAAAGTAATTTTTTTAAAAAAATAACGATACCTGAAATACACACATTATTTATTTGTGATCATGTAGAAAATTTTATAACCCTATAAAATTGTTTAAATATTTATTTCAATTAATGATATATACATTTTTCTAATTTCAGTAAGGTTCTTCTAAATTTTTATTTTACTTTAAAACAGCAACTTTTTTTTAAAAAAATTATTCAAATAATGGAAATAATATTAACGCGTACATATTTTTAGCCTTTCCTGCAGTAAAAAAAAGAGAGAGAGAGTTCGTATTTCTCTCTCTCTCTCTCCATAATAAAAATCTCCGCTTTTTTTTCCTCCTTTGAAATTGAACTACAGTAACTTAATTTTCCGATTTTTTTGTACTTTTAAGACTTCGGACTTGTTAGAAAGCGTAATATCGTCAGATTTGTCCACATTACTTAAGAGCCAAATGTTTATATCAGTGCTTCTCAGCCATTGTGCCGTGGTACAATGGCTGTGCCACCAAATTTTTAAAAAAATTATTAATCATACTCTGAGAAAAAAATAAAATCCAGAATCAAATCATTCGGCCGTTTTATAGAAATAAATTGCGGATGTTCGTGGCATATTCAACTTATCCTTTCGTGGATAAACAGATACAAACAAATTTGATTGGGCTCGTAATCCAATTGTGATAACGGATACATCTGTATATGAATTCATTTGAATGATAGGAAAAACAAATTTCGTTCTGTAATAATCGAGATTTAATTTCAAAACATTTTGAAGAGTCAATTAATTCATTTTGGATAAAGATTAGAGGCGATTATCGAATAATAGCCGAAAAAGCTTTAAAGATATTTTTACAATTTCCTACATCTTATTTGCGTGTATTCGGATTTTCAGCACATTTACAAATATAAAAATGGGGAAAAGATCGGGATTTTGAAATGAAGATGACGAAATGAGAATGGCACAAACATTTTTACGACCAAATATAAAGGAAATTATCAAAAATAATCAAGCTAAAATTTCACATTAAATGTATTCTTATAATTAATTTGTAGTTAATCACTCAATAAACATTTGTTTTCATCTTGTTGTAGATATTCTTTTATTTAACATTAAAATTTTTTCCCATAAACTACTTCACATAATGTATTATAGATAAGTAAAATTCTTTTAAACTTATTTTATTGTTAGTGTGCCTCCCAATTTTGAAATTGTTAAAAGCGTACCGCAAAGAGAGAAAAAAAGTTGAGTAGCATTAGTCTCTATCAATCAATTTAACCATCTCTCTACTGAGCTTTTAACTCTTCCTCCTCACATGAGATGGCGCTACAATATGAAATCCCTTCACACAGCTCAAGAAAGATATGCGGGTGCTCGTCGTCTTCAGCGGACCGAAGTTGATTATTGTAAGCAGGTGAGAAAAGGATTGTCAACTCGGATCCGATTCATAAAGTTTCAACATACCCCCCACGTGAATCCAGAGGAAAGGGATGGCAACACACGAGAGAAGTAAGCCCCCCTTTTATATTATGTTCTCTCTCCTTTTTAAAATCCCACTACACATTATAGACCTGTCACAGTTCACACACAAGTTCACTGACCTAAAGTGTCCGATTTGATTAGTGATTTTTGTTTCAAATCAACCTTTTCCCCATGTGTTGGCTACTCTGCTATGCCTGAGAAGGATAGATGGGTCAGGAAAAGGAGTAAGAGGATAAAAGTGAAGTGGAAAACCTCTGAGCGCGAAAATTTGAGAAAGCCGGTACAGGATATTGAAAATGTTTATTTTTTTAGCCACTGGTGCATTGCGTCACATGGCCATGCTGAGAAAGGAAAAATATTGAAAAAAAAAACACACACACCGGTGTGCTTTTTTTCTGTCGCTCTTGATCTAATTTTGAAGGATGAATTAATGTTGTTTTGTTCACCGCTAAATTTAGGACGATCATATTGTAAATAAAGCGTTTTTCTTTTATTATTTTTCAAATATAAAATTCCATCCACCGGCACATTTTAAAATTAGAAAAAATTATCTCTTTAAAATGTTGTAATTGAATTAAACAATTACACCCTCTTTTTAAAGATAAGAATGGCATGTAAATCAATTAAAGAAAATTATTTATTTTACGTAAAGTTCTAATTTTTTATTGATTTTGAAACTTTTCATGTCTCTTTTTTTCATTAATTTTATTCATATTATTTTCATTAAATGACAGATTTTCTTTATGTGTGGATTAATGAATTAATTACCCACATTTTTTTTAAAGCTGACTTTTTCTGTTCTGGTAAGGAAAGGATTTTTTAAAATTGTTTAATACTAATATTTGTATATCATACTAATAATTGTAATTTAAATCTAATAATTTGTAATTTAATACTAATGTTTGTAAATTTTGTATCCGGTCATTGTATAAAAATATTTATTCTTTAAAAAACATTTTACCATATTATTTAAAAAAGAAATCTTATATAATTTTCTTTTGAAAAACATTAATTTTTTTACGTTTAAAATCAATATTCAAGGATGTGTATACTTATAAAAAATATATTTGATTCAAGGTAGTACTTTTAGCGTGTAAAACGATAAATTCCAATGGTGTATGAAATGAAATTAAAAACTGGATTCTCAGAAATTTGAATTTTTAAAAGCAAGAATCAAAAGGACCAATAAAGCAGGTTTTTCTTAGGATTAATTTATTTATTGCATATTTAATTCAAGTTCCGAAGGTAAATAAAAATACTTTGGATTTTGATAAATTGAAACTAGTTTCAACAGTTCTGGACTCAGCACTCTTGTTTAACGAATTTTCATAAGAGTATCAATTTTGTTAGTCTCAATATTTCTGTTCAAAAGGAATGTTTGATACATTTGTTAGCTCTGAATGATGCATTGTTATAAACTAGAATAATTTTAGCCTAAATTAAGACATTTAAATTATCTTAAAATCAAGTCTGGGAATATTATTTTTGTTGTAAAAAGTCATATTTGAAAAAAAAAATGATTATATAAATAGATATTTCTACTTAAAAAGTTCAATTCTCTTGCTCTAAATGAAAAAATAATATTATCAACTTAAATACCCCCAAATCAGACTAAACTTGAGACATTTTTTTATTGATTTTACGTTAGTACTGATATTAAATAAACTAATAGAGTGAAAAAATCAATATGAGTACCACGTAATCAAATGATTGTATGATCATTTTCAAATTTACTTTTAACTGAACAGCAAGATAAATAGAGACTTCTTAGAATATTATTACGTTGGTTAACATAGACGTTACTTTTTTGTAATTAAAAAGTCCATTCATTTATCTCTAATAATATTTAAATTTCTCTAATTTATGCCTATATTTAAATAATTCATTTATGTATTATTATGTCTATATTTAAATTATTCTCTCTCATCTAATAATTTTATCACACACACACATTTCAAGAATTCATCTAAATTTTAACAATACCATGTTTTGGGATATTATGTTATGATTTTTCAGAATAAACTGGATGAATACTAAAATGCAATAAGCGTGATTTTATGACAATGCATTTATGAGAACAATTTTTCTCTGATCAGCGAATCGAAGTTTGAATTAATACACTTCGACAATTTAAATAGTGTCAATTTGGTTGATATGTGTGAAATGCCGTTTTCATTCCCCTCTCTCAAAATTGCTTTTTACGGTTTTGTAACGTTCTAATTTGAGCACATATATGAACTTTTAATTTTGTTAGTATATATATAAGTATGAAAAATATTTTTCATCAAATAAAAAACTACCTTTGAAGAATAATTTCTCTGGTAAGCTCTTTGTAATTAAATATCAACTTTTAGCTTCACATTTGTCTTTGAAAGTTGGTGTTGTAATTAATATTCTCCATGCATGATACTTGAAAATTATTATTCAAGGACTGAAAACGTTATAAAAATGTACTAAAATAAGGAAAAGTATCTGTTAATGTATTTATTGAAAAAATACGATAGAACAGTTTTACCTTCTTTTTTACATAAAAGGAGAATTAGATAGTATTATTAAAAATATTTTCGCTTAACAGTGCAAAATATCTGTTATTAGTACAATGTACAAGACGCATAACTATTTTTAATACTTGGAGTTTTCAATTAAATTTCTCCGAATCTTAAAATTTATTTTTAAGTATAAGTTTAGTTTATATGTAAATTATGATTATATTTATATGTCCTTTTTTATTTAATCGAGGAATTAAATTAAATTAATCTGTACTTCTAAATTAATGGTAGAGTGTATAAATGTTTAGACTTATAATCACTCACTTGTTCATTAACATTGATCACCATTAATATTAAAAATATTGACTATTTTTCTCATAAAATATTTTAAGTGTTATAATTTAAGATGATTTAATTGCTAATTTACATTCGAACCTTCTTTATAAGACTTAATACTGAAAGCTATCGTGTCGTCTTAACGCGCCAAAAAGAAAAAAAGAGAAAAAAAGATAATTATTTATTTAAATTAAAAAGGAAATTATGCTTTTTATTTTTACAGTAATGATTTTAAACACTAATGTAATGAGAGAGAGAGAGAGATACTAATGATATTTTTTAACTTAAGACATAAGTGTGTATAGTGTTCTAGACATTTGTTGTTTTTTTCCAGATTCGTATCGAATAATAAGATTTATTTGTCTAACCTGTCATTCCCAATTTATGGGGTTGTATTGATAAATGTATACGATGTAATCTTTAACATTCGATAACATTACTCACTACAGATGACAAATGATACTTTGTTTACCTGCAAAAATTGATATAAATTTAAGATAGTAGTCACTGCACTATCATAATGCTCTACTAAACGACGGATACCATATTTTTTAAAAAAAAATTGTGAAAAAGCATTATATATAGAACATTTATATACAGCTGAGATTTTTAACCACTGTACTGCGGCACTTTTGTGTGCCGCCAAATTCTTGAAATGTGCCGCCAAATGTTTTTAAAAATATTAACTATACTCTGAGAAAAAAGATAATCCAGAACCGAATTATTCAGCTGTTTTATAGAAGTAAGCCATTCATAAAATTGTTATAGACCATTTGACTACACCTGAGGAGAGGGTTGTTTATTACTTCTCAAATTTAGATTTTAAAAATTTGATTGGATTCGTAATCCATTTGTGGTAACGGATACATCTGTATATGAATTAACTTTTAATGAAGAGAAAGAACTAATTTCGCTCTGTAATAATCGAGATTTAATTTCAAAACATTTGGAGGAGTCAATCAATTCCTTTTGGATTAAGATTAGAGGCGATTATCTCATAATTCCCGAAAAAGTTTTGAAGATATTGTTACAATTTCCTATATCTTATTTGCGTGTATTCAGATTTTCAGCATTTACAGATATAAAAATGAAAAGAAAAAAAAGACCGAGACTTTTACATGTAGATGACGAAATGATAGTGACCTTGTCATTTTTACGGCTAAATCTAAACGAAATTATCACAAATCATCAAGCTCAAATTTCGCATTAAATGTATTCTTATAATTAATGTGTAATTAATCACTCAATAAACATTTCATTGTATTTGTCGTGCATATTATTTTATTTAGCATTGAAAAAATTATCATACACTATTTCACATAGTGTACTATAAGTGGGTAAAATTCTTTTAAACTTATTTTATTGTTAGTATGCCACTAAATTTTGAAATTGTTAATAGTGTACCGCAACAACAAAAAGAAAAAATGTTGAGAATTACTGATCGAAGTCATTGTGTGATCAAAAGTCTTAATAACTTATAATAATAGTATGACAGATGACTAATGACATATATCTATGTTGGAAGTTAATACAAATTACACGTCATACTGTAAATAGTCAAGTTACTTTATTTTCAAATTTTTGTTCTCTGCTTTGTGGTCATTTTTATGTCATATACGAAGATTGTGCGGTCATTTTAAGAACGGAGCATTGAGCTTTAAACCTAATTATCAAAAAACTAACGATATTTTTTGGACACGGCATAGTCATGAAATACACCCCTCCCCCCCAAAAAAAATGGTTCAACGTGATCAAAAAGTATTAATCTAGTGGCATTTTTGTTTCCCAATTTTATATTTAAAAATTTCAAAATATCTTACGTATAATTTATAACCAACCACATTACACCAACAAAGCGAGAGATAGGAATAAATGTTAAAGAAAATTAAACGCGTTGAATATTTTTTAAATGCGCTCAACTCTCAGAACTCAGTATTTATTTTTGCATCTAGCCTGCTTTTTGATTTCGCCTCTTCTCTATAAAATTATAAACATAAAAAGAGCATTCCCGATAAATTACAAGGCTGAAGAAGGCGTAGGCTGATGTTACCACTGAGCAAAAGTAATGAGTAGTAAGAGAAAAAAATAAAGAAACTACTTCAAAGGATATTAACCGCTAAAGAAATGCTTTTAAAGAAATACAGAACAGGAACGTTATGTTATCTTAGAGAAGCAACGAAATCGTTTTTCTCCGTTTTCTCAGGACCTAGAATTGCAGGTATGATCCCATCTCCCCCACCACCACCACCACTCCTCGCGCTCCAAAATGAATTCTTCTCACGTGTGTTGAAGAATTTTAAAGAGTCAACGTCCTCACAGATAAGAGGGCTAAATTTCATGAAAAAAGTGTAATTACATATATTTTGTTTGTTTGAAAGAGAAGTAAAAATAAATATTTAATGGGGTTTTTTTGGTAAATGCGGCTTTTTCACTGAAAAATTCAATTTCAAATTAATGGAGGTAATGCATTTTAAATTGCTTTGAGATTTTTTGAATGTGTATGAAAATTCTGAAAAACAGATATTTTCAGATCATCAGAGCCATATGAATTGTTGATCGGACTCTAAGGTTTTAGATTTTTCGACTTCCCCTCTCCAGTTTCATAATCAAAGTATTTACTGTAATTAATACACACAAAATGAAACATTTATGGGCTCTTAATCTTAACAGAGCCCCTGTGCTACAGCGTTATCAGTCATATTTAGTCAGTCAAGACTCTGATCTTGACTACGAACATGATCATCTGAACAGTTCTATTTAAATGATGGTTTAAAGTAGTAAATCGATATTCGATAAAAATTTCTATATTTCTATAATTCCTATATATAGAAATTTTCGACAAATTTCTAGATTGTGCTTAACTCTCTGTCGGTCACACCTATGCACAGCTGCAGTTTTTTGCAGTACGTGGTTTTAGAAGGGTTTTTTTTTATGTTTAGGTTATACCAATCAGACGAAATTTAGAATCAAGTGCTGTAGAACTCCAAAAAATTGTTATTTTGAAAATCATGTGTTTTGAATAATAAAGACCTATGTTTTAAAAAAATATTTTTTAATCCCATGATCTAGATCCTAAAAAAGGTAAGTATTAAGGAACGTCACCCAGATCAAAGAAGGATGGGAGATATGGCAATTTGTAATTGCGTACATTTTTCGCAGAAATTGTGACCAACTAAAGTCACAAAAAGTTGCGACAGACGAAGGGTTAAGTATTTATTCTTTTCAAACACAATTCCATGAAATATTGCATTCTTTTTAATGCTATGTTTGGAAAACTCTTAATTTTTTTATTATTCCTTCTATTTTATTTTCTGCAGTTCTTAAACTTAACAAAAGTAGCCTTTAAAATCACTTTAATAAGTTTCATTCTATTTTGTTGTTTTTTACATGTATATACATATAAAAAAACTTTTAGTTCATTTATCTTCACCGGTAACCATCAGTTCGAATTGTAACTTTTATCCTAAACTACTACACAACAAAAGACTTGAAAGATGTTCTGTATGAGGTCAAATTATCCATATACTTTTATTTCATTAAGGGTACATTAATTTTTCATCGGGAAAGACTGAAGAAGATAGATACGTTACCCCTTGCTGGTATCTGACATTTCCGATTTCGTGTTCTTTGGTCTTCGTAACAGCTCTCATTTATCTTACCTACTTTTTCTATTTCTTCATTTCTCTTTTTTCATCTTCTGCAACCCATTACAGTAAAGCTGCCAAGTATTACAGCATCGAAGCAAAGTACACACCCTGCTTTCTTCTTGTCATCGTTTGTGAAGAAGAAGAATGAATAAATATCGGTGGTTGTCCGCTCTGTCTTTACAAGTGCGTTCATTCATTTCTTGATTTCCAGACAATGGTATCCGAGATAGAAAATACTGCTCGTTGTAAGACCAATGGAAGGATTTGGAAGCACAAACCGATTTTGTTCTTTATTCTATCAATGATACACTTTTTGATGACGATTTCATAATATTATTTCGAAAAACTATCATTGTCTTGTCAGATACAATAAATTGACAATACATGAATGTTTAAACATCAGCGAATATATATTTAATGTCACTGAATTATTAAATTTCCTTCTATATTTGAATACATTTCAAATAGTATAGTGAAGAATCAAACACACACAATATACAACCATTTGGGGATAAATTTTCATTTTTAAAAAAATGTGTAGGAATATACATTATCTATATTTCTATTGGGTATTAAGACGAATTTTTGGATATTTATTATTGAAATAATTTTGATGCGTAGCAAAAATGAAGTATTTCTACTAGAAAAATTGCATACATAAAAAATATTTCATTCCAACTTAGAAATGTCTTTTGTTGTTGGAAACGGACATTCGATGCATTGGACATTTTTATATTTTCCTTCTAAAATATGAGTTAACATATTCAATAAAAGATGTGATTTATTTTGATTTCTCGAGAAATTTTAGCTTTCTTCTATATAAGTATTGTTAAATCCTAATTTGGTTATCCTTCCTCAGTTTTAGTTGATCAAAAAAAGATACAGAAGATTATATCAGTTTAATGAAATTTTGTATTCTGTAGAGGAAGGTCTCAAAGCTTCGTGGGCTCCTAGGCCCTATGCAAAAGTAGGCCCCACCTGTGACCCTTAGAAGTACTTAGAATATAAGCATATGCCCTTAACAAATATTTGTGCGTATCTCACAAACTTACAAACCTAGGCCCAAACCGACTCGACCGAAAGACGCCTTTCTACTAAATAAGTAATGGTGGTAGGCCCAGGCTTAGACAAGGACGGCGGTAATTACATAATATTGCAGTCTTGCCACAGTTGCCAGTTGGCATATAGTTCGAAATTACCAATTTTTTAGTGAGTGAATATTAACGTCGCACTGTTCAGCTACACGAGGGCTTTTGCGACGGACTACGTAATTTTGAACCATGGTTAAGTGACGTGGACGACACCTGAGCTGGCACTCCTCTCTCCTAATTACCACACCAACGGGAGGACGTTTCAGCTCTCGACAGATTTAACGTGCATCGCTGCCCTACACGGCGGGTCTTCAGTGGTACTGGGCTCGAACTCATGACATACCTGCCATGATCCGATATCTTGACCACTGGACTACCGCAGCCCTACCAATTTTTCATAGATTATATCTGGGAATAACATTGATTCCTTTTAAAATTATTCGGATCATGATCTCTTTGAAGCTGAGTCGAGAACGAGGTGAGGCCAAGGGTCCAAGCCCAGTTAGCTCATGCCTTAAGATATCCCTGACTCTGTATGCAAGACTAGGAAACACTAATATTTCTTGGATGTTTTCAATTTAGGAGTGCTTAACGCGTCGATTTTTCAAAATCTGAAACTTTATATACTAGCATAAGATGGACAATAGTGAGGAATTTATTTTGAAAATTCTCAGATTTCTTCAGAAAATTTTTCTGTTTTCGAACATGGAGTAAGTTTTTGATTGATAATATTTTACTGCTATATTTAACAATATTTAATGGATAGCCGTGAAAAAGTAAGCGCAGTATCACTAATAAGTATCTTCAGGTCTATAATCATACATTTCATACGAAAAAATTACCTTCAGGCTTTTGATCCTTGAAAATGCAAGTCACATCATTAATACTTAAGAAGAAAAATAAGTTAGAGCAGAAAAAAAAGAGAAAAAGGTTCAAAGAGGGAGAAAGGAGGAAAAGAAAAGAATTACGGTTGTACGTGAACGACGTACTGAAAACATGGGTCAATTACAGATGTCGAGATTCACGCAATAACGTTAGTGATTTTTTTTTAAAAAAATCCTTTAATCAGAGTAACATCAGATAGAATGGAATATTTTATTATATAATTTTGTAGATAAGAAATCCTGTAAATCACAAACATTTACATTTTTTAGCTCATTTCTCTGATTACCTATTAGATAATTTAAATATTACGAACTATAATACTTAAAATAATTTTCGATGAACAGTTACTTTTGATTATCTTTAACAAACGTTTCAAAATGAACAGATAAAAAACGTAAATATGGAAAACAGAGCAATATTTGAAAGCAAAATAACTACACAATTTACTGACTGTTGTTTAAATAGCATAATAATTTAAAAATTACTGAAATTTCTCGTCAATTTCTTCGGAAATGATTTTTTCTTTCTTTTCCCCTCATATTTCTTCTCTAAATTTCTGCGTATATTTTATGCATCCAATTTTATTCTACATATTTATATGGTATTTCTTTTAAAACGTTTTATTCAAAACAATGTGAATATCAGTCAATATATATATGAGGAAATATTGGTCACGAAAAGGGAAATTAGCGCATTACCATATATTTAACTTAAATGGAATATATTTTGTGTAAATTTGTATAATAAAGGGAAGTGATGCAATGGGAACTTTACGTCTTATTTCAACTAAGTTACAGAGAAGGCTAAAAAAACGTAATATTAATTTTATGTATACTTATTCACATCTGGTGCACTTTAATCTCGATTATAAAAAAGCCTCATGAATAAATACTCAAGAATAAATCAGGGCAATTATAATCCAGTGGTTTGGCTAACCTTTTATTATTATTATAGTTAATATTGTAATGAATAAGTACACAAAGAGAGAGAAAAGGAAAGAAGAGAAAATTGTCAATATAGCAATGGCATTAAAGCTATAATATTTAAATGTCTAAAGAAAAGGATTAAAGGAGAGATACATCGATCTAGTTTTATAAATTTAATTTCTTGTCTTTTTTTAAGCTTTTGTTTTACTTATTCTCATTTATTTATTTTTTACTAAAATTCAGAATTCTCCGAAAAGATGAAGGAAAAGAAAATATAAAAAAAGAAGATAGTTCGCAATTTATAAATTTCTTTTTCCCTTTCTTTCTGTTGGTTGAATTCTCAGGCACTGTGCTTGTGTTTCTAGAGAAATTTAATATTTTGGCGAAATGCTTTTAAATCTTTTTATGTTTAACGTAACTTTGAAAAATTCTTAGCAATTATGCTGCAGATTCTCATATTTTTATAATTTTTCACATTAAGGTATCCTACTATGTTCGGAACCGTGATTTTGCAAAAGATATAAATGGGTAATATTTATGATATTTAGTGTCACTTAGATTAGAAAATGTACATAAAATTGTTTTAAGAAAAGTATTACAAAAAAAACTATTTAAGTACCATATTTTGACAAAAAATGAACATAGAAGGACCCATTTTCAAAACATTTTCCTTTTATGAAAAATGCTTCTTTTATAATAATATTTTGCCTGTACTATAAATCTCAGACCTCTTCACAGAGGCTGAACTAGAATTTTTGAAATATATAGCTTAGACGTGGATTTATCCGTATTTTACTACAGCAGATGGGAGAAATTTTAAGAAAATACACCAATAATTATTTTAATTGGTGGTAACTAAGAAAATAATGTGGTGGTAACTAAGAAAATAATGTGCATTTTTCAAAAATTCTAGTTCAGACTCTGTGGAGAGAGTTTTTACTTTATATAAGTAAAATATTATTATTATAGAAACATTTTTTTATAAAAGGAGAACGTTTTGAAAAAAGGTTGTTCTAAGTTAATCTTTTGCAAAAATATTGTATTTAAATAATTTTTTGTCATAATGTCATTGAAACAATTTTATACATGCATTCTAATCTAATTGACTCTAAATATCATGAAGATTATCCATTTATGCACTTTTTTAAAATCACGGTTCCGAACATAGTTGGATACCTTAAGGGGAAGAAAGAAGTATTTGATAGATTCCGCTCTTTTGGAATATACAACAAAACCGATTACCTTGTATTTTTACTGAAAAAAAGTAGAGGGGGATGTATATTTTAAAAAAATGTTGGTTTTATGAAAATTTAATTAAAATTTTAATCATTTGCCTTTAGTTAAATTCTGCATATTCGAATCTTGTTGGAAGCATTTGCTTAGTTTAAAATTTGATCTTTTCTTCTAAACACTTTTTTGAATGTTTCTAAATAAATTCAACCTAGTTATTTTACATTTTAATGTATAAAATAACTAATCTCATAATTACTATACTTTGATCTTACTTATACACACTTTAACCCTTTATCTACCGACGGTACTTATAAGTACTACTCAATTTAAAGTTATATAGAGAATAACCATTTTTACCAATACTCCGACAATATTTAGCAGGAATATTCTCTGAAATCCACTCTTCTAAGATACATGGCAGCACGGGTTCTATGATGAGTATTTTAGCGTGGAAGGCGAATAGTTTTATAGCAGAAATTGCGTTTTCAGCGGATTGCGAAAACTATCATTTTTGACCCGAAAAAATAGTAAATGTCAAAATGTGTCTTATTTTTTTGTATGTTAATGAAGACCTTTTTGAAAACGATTTGACTTTTTTTTTTAAGTGAACAGTGTATATAATTAATTTTACAGTTGAATATCTTTAATTAATCAACTCTAACAGATTAAATTTCCCAAAGTTGAGTATTTTGTTTATGTATATCACTCAACTTCTAATGTAGTGATACAAAAAAATATTGCATGAAAAAAAAGTGCAGTAAATCATAATGCGGTATATAAAAGGGTTAAGAGATACACAACGATTAGCAGAGTAGATTTCAGTTTAATTTCAGTTCTAAAAGTAGAAATACTAATATGCTAATCAATAACGCATTTGCATTGAGATACATGTAATGTAATTAGTATACGCAGAGAAAAATATAATTTTTTCCTATATAATTACATTATAACTGATTATTAAATGAAATACAGATAAATGGCTTTACCTTCAAAATTCATATTCTTTTTTTACGTGAACTAATTTTTTTAAAAAAAGACCTTGAATGTGCGCTAAAGGATTATAGTTTATTTACATCTCTCTCTAGAAATACACGTCACTATTAGAAATTTTACGTATTGGAACTTAAATCAATGATATGTTACATTTTTTAACAACTTGAAAAATTGCTGTAACATTATTCTTTTTCGTAAGAAATTGATATAATTTATTTAATACACTTTCGAGTAAAATTTCAAGTAAACATGATAGGCAGTAAGAAGTAATAATGATATTTTTGAACTATCTTAAAACTTTCAAAACAACAAAAAAAAAAGAAGAAGAAAAATTAGAATTTATGTACTGCAGACTTTTTTTTAAAAATATATCAAAGCTACTACAGCTGACTTGTTAAATAAATTTTACAAAATGCTAAAACAGTTCTACGTCGATATTATATTTAAATATTTTTCTTATTAATTATTTATTTTTGGAAATACAGTCGGACCTCTATATAACGAAGTCGCTAAATCCCGGGAAAAAGTGCGTTATATAGAGGTTCATCTTTTAATATACTTTATAAACCACACAAAAGAAATTTTAAATTCATAAACACTATATATTAAAAAAGTAATTATTCACACCTTTTTTTAATTTATATGTTTATTTTACATATCATACCCATCAAAAAAGAAAGAAAGAAAATCTGCAAGGAAAACAGGAAAAAACAATGTTGAATGTGTCACTGTATTTTTAATATTTAGAAAATAATTTTATACTAAAATTAGAGAAATTTAAGGACATTTTACAGCTTAAAGCATACAAGTAATAGGAAACATACATTATTTTATTACTAGAACACGGGACAACTCCGCTGAGGGTGAATGAGGATATCGAAGATGTTTCTAGTGAACTGGGCAATGGAGGTTAAAGGTTGCACTTCTTGAATGAAACGTCCAGAACTCTATTACTTTCGGTGAGTTAGGTTCTAATAAAACCAGTTAAACCATAAAATGTGTTAAAGAGAGAATAACTTGGAAGTTTTTTTTAAATACTTTTTAAAAAAAAGGGAGAACAAAAATTGAATCACAAAAGAAAAAGTTCGTTATATAAAAAATGCACTTCGCTATATAGAGGTTAATTTACGAAGAAAATCGTGAAATGTTCTTGGTTCGCTACATAGAAAAATTCGCAGTATAGAGGTTCGACTGTATTTTATGCATCTCTCTCTTTCTCTCTGTGCTTTCTCTCTTGCACAAAAATCTCTCAATTAATTCTGTAGTATATATAGAAAATAATTTTTCACGTATGTATTATAACATCACTTACAAGGGGCGTAGTGAGAAATTTTTTGTGGGGGAGGGGGAAGGACTCATATTTCAAAATTAATTTCTAATTTCGTTGTTTATTTTCAAAATGAAAAGAAGGTTTATGTGGATTATATATACGGGGTTTTGAATATTATTTTTTCTGAAAAAAAGGTATAAAAATGAAGATTTTACTTTATTAGAAGGATTTGTTTATAAGTTCAATCTAGATTAATCTCTATGGGGTTAGGACTCCCATAACCTACCTATCGCTAACCCACTGTCAGTTACAAATTTTTAGAAGTATTTTTTTTAACTTCGCAAAAGTTTCAATTGTAATGCCCGGATGCAATGCGATAAATAAAGTTGTTATAAAAGACACCAGAATACACACATACTTAAAAATAGTCTTAATCTAATGTTTTCGAAATTTTCTATTAATTTTTATCGTAAGTTTAGGTCACTGACTTGCATGCCCAGCCCGAAAACCGGCTGTGTCTGAAGAATTTCGGTCTTAGTTGTAAATGGAGTGCACGTCCTTCGCAAAAAAGTCCAATCTCAGTTAGATTCTTTTAGAAATAAAGCGATAGTGGTCTTGCACAAGATATATATATTTTTTTGTATTTTACTTTCAACCTGCAATATATTTTCAGAGCTGTATGCTTTTCAGTTCAATAACCTTCTGATATTATTACACTCATAAATTCTAAGCTGAGAATTCTACTTTTAGAATATCATTATTGGAATTCTATTCCGCTGTATTAGAAACTACAGTTTTCATTTTTCGAAGATTTTTTTTATCTGAAATTCTCACTTTCTTTAAATATATTTATAATAAAGATGTATTAATTTTCGTTCATTTGAATCCCTTTCATATTTCAAATATATTTAACTGTTACATCAACTCGTATGTTTTTTTTCAGTCAATGGTTAGTTGAAAATATGATAAATTATGAATTAGATAATCTTGTCTTCAAATTTCACGGGTTGTTTCATGATTAATCTGACAATGTATTCTCATTAAATAAATAACTATGACTATTAAAATATTCAAATACATACAAATATATACTGTCATTGAAAAATAACTTTAAATACAGTTTGTGTAGTGAAAAGTTAAAAATTGTGCGTAGTCGGATTTTAAATTTTCCTTTGCATGGCTGCAGAATTTTTCAGTTGACGATAAAATGTGTTTTACAATTATTACAAATAAATTGTTAAACCGCGTATTTTGTGCATTTTTATTTTATTCAATAAAAATCCCAATATTAATGCTTTATCGAAAAAAGATTAGGCGGATTATTTATTTTTGAGGAATTGAACTATAGAATAATCTTTGATTCCTCTGTATATTTAATGACTTTTCAGAAACAGTGACAGAGATTTTTAGGTAATTGTGATAGATGTAACCTTTTTTTATTCACAGACTTTAAAGTTCTTTTTTTAAATACTTTTAAGTTTAAGTATGTTATTATTAATTAAAACAGAATTAAAACCTAAAAATTTTTTTCTGAAATATATATTAACCTGCTTTAAAATTTTGAGGTGTTAAATACCAAAAAGCATTTACACTTTAAAAATTTTATCGTTTTAAAACAGCCCTATAAACTGTTTGTAGTGATACCTTTAAAAAATATTTTTTATCGTTATAAAAAAAACATGTACTTTTTGAACATCAAATAAACATCAGCTGAGCATCGAGTATATTTGAGCAAATTTATATCCTTCTACAATTTAAACCAGATTTTCTGAGACCGTTTTCATCAAACTAATTGTCTATTGGCTGAATACAACTCTATTGTTAATATAATGCATTTCATTTGACCTAGTATGTATTAAAGAATAATTGTGTTTAGAAACCATATTTTTCAAGCGAGAAAACTGCTGTTCCGCGTGTGTTTATAAGAAATATACTTTTATCGACTTATTTTGTTACGTACTGATTAGAATAAAATGATATGGCAGACTTCTTTGATCCAGAACATTCTGGGTGTTATATCAGGTAGCTGAAGTCTGGCCGATTTTCATTACAACTTGCTACAATGTTTTTTTTTAAATTTTTTTATATTTTTATCTTGCAACGATTTGCAATTTTGTTTTTGTGCGTCATAAGGCACTGATATAAGGCAATCGATACGAACACTGGTAACTTAGGAGTGTATTTTTTCCCCTTTAAATGTCAATCCTTTAAGAATGTCGGTTCAACTTAGTGAAGTTTCAGCTTGTTTATGCCTTACGAGTGGAAATATGGTTAAAAGGCTTTTGTATTTGTACAATACTTGGAAGGAATTTAAAAAAGCTGTAATCCACATAATAAAAGTGAAACATTATTTTTTATGAAGAGTGACATGTTGACTGAAAAGCGCATTTTATTTCAGATAATGAATGATATTGGCTCTCTCTATTATGATTTTTATTCTAATAAAAGTATTTTATTTTAAAAATTTCTTTATAGCGAAACCTCCACAAATATCAGTATTTTCAACAACAAAGATATCTGCATACGCATTTTCTAAGCATTTACTCCACATCTGTACATTTTTTTAAATCGATTTATTTCTAAAACTGTTTTAGTTTCCAGGATACGTATATTTCGTCAAACACATTTTTTTAGGAATAAAATGATTCGTGGCAAGGAGGACCCGAGTAATCCATTATCTCGTGCCGAGTTTCTACTGTTTCCTGCCGTGAAAGCATATAAGCGACTTCGGCTGTTTTTTCTATTAATAACTTCGCATACATCTATGCTCATAAATGAACACTTAAAAAAGTCTACCTACTGCATCTCTTTTTAACTTGGTCATGCATGTACTCTTTCAAAGGCTTAAGAAAACGAAAATAAATGCATACAGATTTTTTTTGTTTCGTTAAACTTATTTAAAGCGGTTTAGATAATTTGACAATTCCAAGAGTAATAGAAGTTTACAATTAATTATCAATGAATTACTATGCATCTAGATTTTAATAATATAAATGTAAAAATTACGAAAAAAAGTTTTATAAAACTTATTGAAAAAATTTATTAACCCTTAAATGTATAGTGATGTAGATCTACCCACACACATTGTATCTTTAAAACTTCATATCTCTTTATATAGTGAAATTTGTTTTAATTTTAACAAAACTATTTTATCATTTACGAAGGCAACTAGTATCTTCAACAGTTTATTATTTCTTTATCTGTGAAAAAAAATTTTCATTGTTGGCACGATATCTGAGAACAAATTTCATTTCGGCGGGTGTTACGAATTACGGTTATTTATCTTAAAAATAATAAAAACATATTGAAAACTGTTTCTTTGGATAGAAACAAGGTAAAAATAACGGATGATATTTATATGTTTGCATATACTGATAAATTTATGCAAGAAAAATGCAGCCTTTTTTGTTATGCAAAAAATTGCAGTGCAAAAATATGAAGTATGCAAACAGTTCTTATGTGTGTGTGTTTTATATATTTTTCCCATGAACGACACCCATTTCTCGGTTGATTTCAAATTTTATTTATTAAAAATAAAAATATATTTCTGCATTTAAGATAATCGTCAATTTACAAAAGTCTATTCAGTTTTAATTACGTTTGTGGAAAATACGCGTTTTCAGAAGAGTCATAATTTTTAATTCATTTATTTTGTTAGATTAATTATTTAAGAAATTTGCTGACGCAAGTTCAATTTGTCATTTAATTTATTACTCTAAATTTACAAACTATTAAAATTATTCTTTATTTTTCTTTAAAATTATTTTCGAGGCAGAGAAAAACACTCCTAACACTTGCTGAAGTTTTTGTTTTAAAAAGGAAATTGATCTTGTACAAGTTATGAACAGGAAAATGAATATTACGAATAACTTAATAAATTTAGTATAACTTCCTTTCCTCAATCACTCTTGAAAACAAAACCACGTGAGAACTGATATTGCTGTCAAGTATAATAATTCAATTGGAAAATTGACAGAAACTACATTTACCTAAAGAAAGAAACCTTGTTCTATTTTCTCTCATTCTCTAGTACATCCTTTGATGATGTAAATAAGGAAAGCCGTGCTAAAGCACAGGGTCACACGCTTTTCCCTAATGACCGAAGTATGAAAACATCTTTCTCAGTGAAAAGGGTTATCATTGTGGCAGAAGGTTATCACCTTCCAGACAGGAACAGAGGTTATATAAAGAGTTCAAGTCCATCATTGTGATGTTATGATATAAATATTAGCATTCAAAACAAACAGTAATGAGAAAAAAAAAGTTACTTTCATTTTTTATGCGTGTCTCATAATTTTTCACCTTATAAAATAAATTTTTGAGTATTTTTATAATTGTAAGGTTTATATCCGTTTGCATCAAATATATTTTAAATTCAGAAGTGAGAAATAGAAATAAAATACGAAAATTAGATCGAAAATTGAACACGTTAAGCACCCAGGCTAATTTGTCTTGCTTACCGCTTGTCCCTTAATATCAGATTTCTCTGTTACATTAGCTATCTTATAACAAAAATATTATTCAGAAAAATAAATGTATCATCGAGTTTTGGAAGAAATTAGTTGCGTAGTTGACAAACAGTCAGGATGAAGAAATTAATTCCATGTAGCACCACTGCAAATACACCTTAAAAACCTCGTCATCATTTAAAAATTGTTAACAGAATAATAAAGCGGTGATATAAAATTTTATACCGTCGATTAAAATGCAATACCGCGGTCTGTAGCAAAAACATACTGTCAGTTACCTGTCCGAACAGAAAGTTCAGTGTCAGTCACCGGTGACTGACTTAACGCTCAACGTGTTAATATAAAACAATTATTTAGGTAATCTAGATCGTTTTATGTTTTGATTAAAATCGTACTAGCTGTACGACGGACTATAGACATAGACTTCGTAATTTCGAACCACAGACGGATGATGAGGACAGTATACCTGGGTAGATCACTTACTTTCTTTATTTCCATGTTGCTCCACGTGAGGACTTAATATATCTAATTGGACTGTGTATGTAGCAGCTTTAGTTATTTGGCATGACGATCTTGTTGGAATCAAGTTGCGAACTCGATGGTTATATTGCTTGCGATCTTGCCACAAGGCTGCCATGCAATTAAAATAAATAATAACTAAAATCAAAATTAAAATTAATAGTTGTTTTCAATAATTTCAATTTAAGTCAAGTTCATTTTCAATCAAGTTTAATAATAAATTTTAGTCTTAAAATAAATTTTTCTGTGATTTTTTTTGTTCGTCATATAATTAGTTCTATTATTCATTTACGTTATTTTGTTATGTTATTAAAACATTTATACACTTCATGACTTTGAAAATGCAATATCGAGGAAGAGCAAAAAAAATGCAAAAATTCCCCAAAATCCAAAAAATATGCAAAATTCAGGGTAGGTGCGACTCTCAAATTAATGTTAGTGTTGTTCAATGTTCAGCTCTCCAGGACACATTGAATAGGATATGAGGGAAGGAACATGCAGAATGAGTAATATCCTTGCCATTACTTCAGCCAGGAAAATCATTGCAAAAATATTTTTCTTGTCTAAGAGGACACGTGTAACAGAAAAGCATCCCATGCCGCCTACGGAAGCAATTACAGCAGGCAGACAATTTTACGAAGGGTATGGAGGTTGGACAAAGAAGGAAAGGTTAGTTAGTACGTCAAATATCAGATGACACTCAATTAGACGTGTCCATGGTACATTTGCTGTAGGAAAGGTAGTTAGAACAAGAAATGTGGCGGTTTTTTGAGAGTTGCCAGTGCAGCCAGATCGACGACAGCACACGTTGATTGACGCATCCACTTACAAGTGGGGCCCCACAAGTCACTTCTATCACCATTTTGCAGCATGTGCAAGACATCCTTTAAGTTATTATATCTATCAAAATTAGAACTTGTCCACTGGATCTAGTGGCCTCTACTCATTGACGTACACAGACTACTTTCATGGTAGGGATTATATTAAAAAAGTCCGTAGCCGAAAGTAAAGACGCAATGTTTCAGCTAAAAATTAAAAATCTGTTGGTCTGTGGGTGGAGTTTGAATACCTAACCCCCATCCTTGTGTATGTCACTGCCTGCACTCATGGCGTCCATTAAAAAAACTGTGCTATAGACATCATGGCAGAGATGACTCCGATTGCAATGATGCCTTACTAGAGCAGCTCGAACGATAGAAGGCAATAGGGTCGTATTCTCTGATAAATCCCACTTCTGTTGGTCCAATGATTGTCGCTGTAAACGAGTGTGGTGCCGAGTTGGTGACAGGTCCAATCTGTGGAATGCCTCGCCGCTTGGTAGCCTGGTACGATGGTTTGGGGCACCTTCTCGCGTACGATGGAAGTCACATGGGATCGTATTCAGGACACAATGCGTGGATGATGTGCAGCGGCTGGTGACACTCCTCTTCCACCTGGGGGTAGCTGTCCAATGCTGTACACCAACATAACGCCCTACCACATCCTACGCATTAATCAACATGTTCTGTAATATTTACAGATGCTTTCTTGGCCACCATTCTTCCCGATCTTTCCCCAATTGAGCATGTCTGGGACGTGATTAGACTACATAGCACGACCTGCTACCGCCGTGTTCACAATACAAACTGTGGGAAATGGTTCACAGGAAATGAAGAGCCATCCGTAGTCCATGGACTCTGTATTTAAACGCGTTGTTTCATATATTCCCCATCCTCTGTGATCCTACAACCTATTGAGCTGACGTTGTTCTCGCTCTGGGTTACGAGTATCATTTCAAAATAACTTATTGTTAGTTGGTGTCTCTTTTTATTTGCCTAGTTTCTCCCATTTCTGGCAACTCCTTCTTAATATTGCATTTTCAGTGTCACGTAGTGTATATAATGAACAAATTTAAAAAATAGAGTTAGTTGTTAAAAAGAAATATTTTGCCGCACGTGATTTATTTTATTTACAAAATTCAAATAATACACCAGAGTTACGTCGAGAATAATTGAGTTGAAAAAATTAATTAGGTCACAAAAGAAATAGAGTCGGGCCTCTTTTTGTGACGAAGTCGCTAAATCCCGAAAAAAAGTTCGTGGTATGGAAAATTCGTTAAATGGCTTCGGTTTTCAATATACTTTATAGTGCTCGTTCCAGAAAAAAGTTCATAAAATAGAGGTTCGTAAAATGGAGGTCCAACTATATATGTATAACTTATTGCAAGGTATTATATTTGGTTCAAAAGTTGGTTACAAAGGTTTTTAAAAATTGGAGACTTTGGTGAAATGATTTTAAAAAAATATAAAGAGTAAATAATATTTAATTAATGAAAATAAAACTAAGGCAATTTGAATTCATTTATGAGGAAGCATAGTTTTCTTTCCTTTCGACCATTTCCTTTAGTTAAAATGAATCAAAAATAGTAACAATGATGCGTTGCGTTTTAATGAAAATGTCTTTTAAAAAATTGTTCTTAGAAAAAAATATAAACTGTCTCTTGGAAGAAAAACTTCAACTTTTTTTTATCGTGGGCTAAGTATATTTCCAAATTTTTGTTATGAATTTTAATATCTTACAGCCAGTTAAATAATTGCATTATATTTCCTTATACACAGCTTATTTTTATATAGGAGCTACACAATACAGTTTAAATTATCACTTCCCCTCTCTTGAAACGTAACAAATGTATAATTATTACCAAAATATCGAAATAGTTTCTCTTATCCTTTTATGACAATTGTGGTTATAATCTTTTACTAACTTTATTTCACAATTCTCTCAAATGCCTTACAATTTTCCACTTTTAAAACAATTCAATAATATTATTTTAGTGTTTTTTACTTCTTTGTAGAAACAGATGTATAACATCACTAGTTATTACATTCGAATATACTTTCTGTAAATAATTTATAAGTTACTTATATCGCGCTGCTTTTAAACTAGATGTTAAGCATATGTCGTTCTGTTTAACTAATATTACAACTTTTGCTGTGACTCTATCGCTGTTGTAATAACCTTTTGTCATATTTTCATATTATTTTACCAAATATTCATATCATATCATCATATTTTATTAGAAATTTCTGAATTTCTAAAGAATTCATAATATCATTATAATGTGGGCTGAACACACTGTTGTAACAATCTTTTCTCTTTCTCTCTCGTCATTTTTTATATTTATAATGAAATAAATTGATGAATATGTTTAAAATTATAATATAAATACGTATTTTTACTAATATATATATATATATATATATTATAAACGTTCACGCAGTATTTAAGACAGTATATTATTAATATTCGAAGAGTTTTGAATGAAAGTTCCTTTTTGTTTATTTGATGCGATTCTAAAAAAGCAATTCGTGTTTTAACTCAAAAATTATATCTGGGTTTGTGATTAATCCCAAAAAATTATGCATTGAAATAAAAAAGTTACGTACTTCATTATACGACGGATCAAAACATAATTTCATGCAAATACGTTATTGACTTATGCTTCGATATCGTTAAAAATTATCGTTAGTTCTTTTTTTTTACCAAGTGTGAGTCAATATGGTTGAGAACGTCACGGTGCAAAATCGATGTTATTAATTTATGCACTTTCAACAATACTAACGCTCGATTGAGCATGTTTTATCAGAAGCGGGTGTTGAAATGTCGAGCACCTCGATTGTACAATTGGGTCGGTTAGAAGAAAGCTCTTCCACCTGAGGGTAGAAAGGCAAACTTTTTTGAAATAACTTTCTCGGTACATTTTCCAATATAACACATTTAAACTGATATTTGCGTCAGCCATTTTGATGACGTAGGTTAGCCTATAAGTTGAACGGCCAATGTGACCTTTTTCCCGATTATTTCACTTCAATATACTCCAAATGTTATTTACTTTAGCATCGTCTGCATCTTTTGGTTAGTTCGTTACAAGGCCGCTGGGAAGGAATCAGCGAATGTGTCGTTTTCGTTATTTTTATTCCATTTAGGAATTGACGAATATCGTTTGTCTTCATATCAAAAGAGGGGAATGAGTACAGGATGTTAGAAATTTAATACGCTCCTAGAGTTATCATTCGTTGTAAGAGTTCAGATTCCCATAACTCGGTTGTATTCCGGTTGTCAGTCGAACCACTTTCGGAAATGGATCCAAATTTTTATTACTTTCCGGATCAATTACAGTATTATTCAGGTAAGTCGTTTACTTCCTAATTTTAGATCTCTGATTAGACGATTTTTTTAAATACGTTATATTTCAGCAGGTGTTTTTTTATTTCTTCTACGTATATACATTTCTTATTTTTAATCATCTTTTATCATCAAAAAAGGGAAATGGAGTTTACATCTGCAGTTTATAGGGCTATATCACTAGTGAATTTCGATAACTTTTTTTATTGCCAATCATATAATGTCAGGACTTTCTTTTCTTTTCTTTTTTTTTTTGGTGGAAAAAAGAAATTGATATTTCTGCTAGGAGGTTTTGTGCTGCATTTAAAATGGCATTGTATTTACGGACTTTAATATTTCATTTAATTGTTGTAATTAAAACAATCAAAACATTATATTCTTATTTCAAAATTACTTTATAACTTTTGAATTATTTAATAAAATAAATCATCAATAAATGGTATTTGAATTTATTTCAACTAAGAAGTACTTAAACCTTTTAAAAAGTCATTCAAATTTTGATATTTTTAATATACGAAGTGAGGAATTATATTACTTGTTTGAATATACATTTTGTGCAAAATAAGGTCTGGATTAAATTGATATATTTATATTTTTATATGAGAGTTCATAAAATTAAACAGAAAGAATGTTTGAAACTTGATACTTTCAAAAAAGTCAAGATTTAAAAATATGTTCAAGGATCATGTCAGCTTCATGTTAATTGTTAAACAAAGAGTACAAAAATTAATATTTATTTTTTAAAAAACTAATATTAAGATTTGCATACATTAATATGTTCATTAGACTTTTAAGAACAAGCAAAAAATATAAAATATAAAGAGTAGCAATTATTATTTATTGGAATACCAGGTTTATTTGTTAAAAGTGTGTATTTAATTTTTAAGAGTAGCACATACTCTGTCTAATTTTACAGTTATAAAATTTCTATATCTGCATATATGCTGGTTAAAAATTCACTATCTCGATGGGGTTTTTTTTTCAATTTAACAGAAAAAGATTTTTTAAAATTTTTTTTTACGTCCATTAATACAAGGAGCTTCTAAAGGTTTGAAGTTTAAAGTAACAAAAATAATCAGAGAAAACCATTTTTAAATAATCCTTTGTATGTTTTTAATTCTGATTCTAAATATAAAAAATAACTAATTTTGGAATGAAGGCTGTTCCAAGGAAAGTGAGGTAATTATTTAAGTTTTAATTTTATTTAAAGTGAGAATTTATCGAAACTGAGATGGATAATCATTATTTAATTTTTATGGATGCGATTCATAACTGTGTGTGATCATATCTACTCAGTATTTTCTTTAACATTAAAAACGCATTAAATTATTATTCATTAAATTCTTTGAAACAGGAAAAATGAAATTCATTGTAATAACATTAAGTATAACAATTCAGAAGTTATTCTGAAATCATTCGAAATATTTTGTGAATCACGCAAGTATATTTCAAGTTATAACATTTCTCTTATTCTTCCCTAAAGGATTTAAGACGAATCTTGAGATTTTTAATTTTAAAAAATGAAATAAAATTAAGGAGCATTATGTTAAGAAATAAAATTGTTACAATTCTAGATAAACTTCACTCTTACCAACCTTAACTTCTATTACAGAGATATCACATTTTTTTTTAAAATATGTTATCTTTTCTTTTTTACTTTGTTACATAATTTATAACCTTTTTTGTGTTTGTTTGACAAGATTTTTTTTACCAAAGGATTACGTTTTTTTATCAGAAATAAACATTTCCCTTTGAAAATTACTGTTTTTGTTTTGTGGATTTAACGTAAATTATCTCTGGTAATCGGGATTAGTCACATTGGGAAAAAGATCAGTGAGAAAAGAATTATTTTTTAGTTTTAAACTACAACTCTCTCTCTCTCTTACTTGACGAATATTTTAGAACCAAAATGAACATTTCTGTAAAAGGTAAATTTTTTGTTATCTTTCTCCTTCTTAATGTTTTTATTATTTATTTTTCAGCATCTTTATCAAAAATTTTTAGTGTTCTGTAAAAAAAAAAAATTTTTTTTTTTAAGGAGAGGAATTTTTTTCCCTCTTCACGCATGTGATTGTATCGCCATTAATTCAAACATGCTCTGGAATTTTATTCATTACATTTATTTACATTGTCTTTTTTGTTTAAGAGAGACCAATTTTGTTTTAAGCTGCAAATTTCTAATACTTATATTCAATCTTCTTTAATATTGATTAAAATCACTTCTTTATGTAAACAAAGAAGAGTAAATAAGTGTTTATAAAAATTTTCGATTTTATCTGTTTGTTTCAAAAAGAGGCTATAAAAAGTGTTATGATCTTATGATAAAAATATATTACTTCGAGAGTTATGAACAAAATGAGACGGGAGAGGTAATTGAACCTTGAGGAACGAAAATATCAATAGAATCTGAAAATTACTTTACATCGAAAAAATATTTGAAATTCTCTTAAGGTATAAATTAATAGAAGTGTTAATCTAGGTGGTAGTCGAGGGGTCATGGTCCGAACTCGTGGCCAGAGACACGAGTGTATCGTGTGTAGGTTCGAGTCATGGTACTATTGAAGATCTGCCGTATAGATCAGTGATCTGCAACCTCCGGTCCGCAGACCGGTACTGGTCCGTGGACCAAATAGTACCGGTCCGCACAAGGAATATTAAATTATTTTCATTTTATATACTATGGAGTATTTCTCTAGGGGTATTCATTTTATACACTATGTTACATAACTTAATATTAATTTCTTGGTGTAACTGTCTTTTATTCTGAAGGCCCATTTAAATACAATTAAACTAAAATCGTTAAATAAAAGCAATCTAAAATATAAACAATCAACGTCCCCTTCTTCAGTGGGCCGCGGTAAAATTATCAAACGTTGAACGGTCCGCGGCGATAGAAAGGTTGAGGAGTACTGGCACGCGAAATGTGTCGAAACTCAATTTGAGTGAGTGAGTGAATATTAACGTCACACTATTTAGCTACTCGAGGGTTTTTGTCGACAGACTTCGTAATTTTGAACCACGGTCAAGTGACAAGGACGACACCTGAGCTCCTAACTTCCACACCGCACCAACGGGAGGACGTTTGAGCCTTGGCATATTTAACGTGCATCAGCCTTCTCTGCACGGCGGGTCTTCATCGGTACAAGGCTTGAGCACATAACACTCCAGCCACGAGTCCGTTACCTTGACCACTAAGGATACTACGGCCTCTGTCAAAGCTCAAAGTCTTCATGTTGGTGTGACATGGAAATTTGGAGAGTGGGTTACCAGCTCAGGTGTCATTTTCTTCATTTGACCGCGGTTCAGAATTACGAGGGCCGTTGTCAATAGTCCTCGTGTTAGCTTCGAAATGAGACGTTAATAAACAGACAATTAGTTTCAATACAAAATACCCTCTTTTTTATTCACAGCATAGTACTTAACTATGGATTGGATTATTCCGACAAATGTAGAATTTTAAAATGTACAAATACGAATCACAATATTAATGAGATAACGCGTACTTGAATAACTTTTAACTGATGCTTTACATTGTGAATGAAATTAAAGGGAAAAGGCAGTATAAGCCAGGATAGTTCCATTTAAAATATAAAAACAAGAGAACTGAAAATCCAATTCTCGGCTTTTTAAGCATTTTTGCCTTTCTCGAACCATTTAATAAATTAATAAAAAAATCTCTTTCAAATGAAGAAGAATAAAATAGTGATTTACAAATCAAAATGTATATTGATTTTAAGTTTTTTGAAATAAAATTTTCGGAAATTATAGTTTAAAAAACAATGGTCTGATATTGTACATTTCCCCCAGGCTCTCACAGGTTCAGTTTGAAGTTTTTGAGAGTATTTACCAAGATTTGGCAGAAGTTTGCGTCATTTCGTATTTAGTTAGCCAAATTATATTTTTCCTGAATATTTTATTATAATTACTTTAAATCATTAACGAAATTTAATGTTTTTTCTGTCATAATCGTAGATAAGATTTTGTTTTATTGGTTATGAAATTATATTTTAGAGGACATTACGTTACGAGTATCTTTTTTGCTACTTATTTTAAAAAAGAAACTATTAATTATGACAATGATTGTAAAATTTTGCTTTGTACCTTAGATCTTCTAAACATTACAAATTTAAAGTTCTGTTTTGTATTCATATATAACTACAAAAGTATGTATAACAGAATTTTTTTTTAAAAAAATAAGTTTTTTTGTGTGCTTTTTACTAATGGCTGAATAAAAAAAGTATTTTCGTTGAAGGAAACATTAAAATTTTTAACTTAATTGGAAAATAAGCATTATAGAATTAACCTTAATGTAGAGTGTGTAATACTGGCACAGACATAGAATTTTAGGTGTAGGGTAGTGTGTTACTACAGCGCTTTTTATTACCTAGGTCACTAGGTTTGAAATAAACTTGCTTTCGCAGGCTGTATTTTTTCCCATTCTCAACCTCTGATTCTCCATTAAAGACTAATAAGTAACGCTTCGTTGACGCTTAAGACATTTAAACTCAACGCTTCAGATGCGATCTTTGCAGTGACTCTTCAAGTTTCGAATTTTCATGCTGGGTATGAAATATTACGGGAGAAATAACTTTTGATTTCGAAGAACTGTGCTTTGAAATTGTTTCGTCAATTATATCAGTAATTTTAAAAGTTCTTAGGTGGTAGGAGACCATTTAAAACAAAATTTTGACAGCTTAATTACCTAGCATTATCTCAAAATATTCTAAAACCAACCTTGCGTTACACAATTCGGTTATGGTTATTATTGACAAAAACTCCAAATCAGAATGATGATACATTGAATTTTTGAAAAATGCCCACTTTATGCTATTTTAATCGTATACATTGATAAGCATTATCTTAAAAGCGTTATTTGAATATTTATCTTGAAAATATATTTAGATTTAATATTTTTTCTCACGCGTCAATTTTCTTCCATGAATAGAGTTCTAAACAGAAGCGTACACAGATCTCTTCTGAAAGAGAGAGGGTTACATCAAAAAATGCCGAGGGGTAATCTCTATGGTAAAAATTAAAAAAGTGTAGGACTTTTTGGGGAGTGAACTTCCAAGCCCCACCTTTGTGTACGCCACTGGTTCTAAATATTGTCCGTAAAAGATTTGATGGGTTTTTTTACTGTGTCTCATTAACCCTTCTTTTTAATACAAGTAGTTCATCGGCTAAATTGTTTATCTAAGTGTTCAACTGAATTTACTCAAGGCGAGAGAGTGTTTAAAAAAGATGAATTCTACTGAGTTTAGTAAAATGAGTTGGAACCTTTACACTTATTTTTCTCATATATGTTTTACAGTAAGTGAATAATATAAATTTGAATATTGTTTTAATTTTCAAAAATAATCGGAAAAAGATGTATACGAGAAAATATATATTACCTCAGACAGTGGTTAATTTCTAGAAATTTACTGACAGGAACATTTCAGTTTTCAAAAGTTGATCCTCGGATATTAGTATGCATTAATTTTTGAGCTATTTTCTTTTTCTTTCATTGATCTTTGGATCTGAGGGACTCGCAACGAATCTCTGGTACACTCCTCCGATTAAGCCTTAAATCTTATAAAAAGTCTATTTTAACTGGTAATGCTTTTGATGCAAATACTAGAAGATTTTGTTTACTTTTATACCTGTTTTAAAATAATTTTTCTATAAATACTCTCTCTCATCTTAAAAATAAAAAAAAATCGCCACTATCGCCATAACTTGACACATCACCCATCTCCATCTATCAATCATCATTTAGTGAGCCTTAGTATCTAACTAAATTTTTTTAAGCATATTTCATTTTCTAGACAACAGCATGTTAAAAAATCGTCTAAATCAAAAATCGCTGTGCCAATGTCTGATTTAAGTTCGGTAAACTGATAAAAACATAAATGTTTCAAATCAAAATTGTTCTGAATATTTATGTCGTAAACATGTACATTGGTCACTTTTGACACCTGCTTCCATACAGACGCAGAAATTTCAGATAGTTTTTTTCATCATTCCTCTTATTTATTAATACCATCATCAATAAATTTATTTAGTCCATGAGATGTTGTATTATTCATGATCTGCTGCTTACAAAACGGGGTCGCGATCTGATTGACTTCTAGAAATGGTCGAAAATAAGATGACAAAACCGAATTTCGATTCAATGACGAATCATTTACCCTAAAAACGTTAAGGACATTCCCGTTTATTTCAAGATAATGATAATGAATTAGTTCCTTTTTTTGTGATGGGAATGCTGGTATCCAGCTGATGAGGAAAACATCATGAATTTTTTTTAAATAATTTCATCCGTACTACTAAAAGCGGTTTTTTTTAAAAAATATTTCTGAATTGTTTTCTTATTTAATTACTTTTCAAGGCTAAGCATTTAGAAAATAAATGTATTTATCAAGCCCTTAATGTATTTTTAAAAACGCATTACTATTATTTCTTTCTCCAACACTGTGTTGTATTTACTGTGATTTAAGAAAATCAGTGTTTAATGCTTTAAAAATAACTAGAAATAATGCTGAGTAAAGTCTGACTTAGCATTCATTTAAAAAAGAAAAATCCATTTATAATTGGAAGTATGTCGTAAAAATTTTTAATGGTTGTTTTGAAACTAAAATTGGTGTTAATTCTTCCTTATTTCAGTGTTAAATTGAATGTTATTTACGTACATTTCTTCTTAAACTTCACTTAAAGGATAATTGGTACAATTTCTTTCGGGTTATGATATTTCGGGTACCCTATGTTTTAAATTTTAAAGTTGTGAAGGAATATAAAACAAAAAAGTGTCAAAAATAATAAAATTACCATTTCACTCGAAAGCAGTATTTAAAAAACAAGCATTTTAACTTAACGCATTTTTTTCATGCATTATACATACTACTTTTCAAAAATATATATTTTCAAGCTTGAAAATATGCGTAAACACATAGCGCAGTTTTTAGAATATGACATAGCGTTGTTTTTAGAATATGAACCATGACTTCTGTTGTTATTCCGATTTTGTTTGCACCAATTATTGTCTTGATTCCTACTATTGAGCGAAAATATTTTTGCATTAATTCAGCTTTGTTTATAAAATTTCTACCTGGGTTGCTTTTGGCGATGCTTGAGTTTACTTAACCGTAGCAGGCATCAAAACTAGTTTTGGGCGTTTGACCAACCCACCTGTAGCTTCATATCTTATGATGGGAAAAAAGAGTTTAATCATTTTTTATACAGAAGGAAAGACTTTTTTTGAGTAGATAAGCCTGTTGCATGGAAACAGGTTTGGGTGGTGAGAAAATATCTCGTAGAGAAATAAAAATGTGTTTTTACCTCTTTCTGATCTTAAATAAAAAGAAACAAGAAAAAAAAACTTGGCGTAGCAAATCATATAAATATATGAAAAATATCAAGATAGATATAAAAAAAGATTCATGTGAACTAGTTTTTATAACTCAGGGTTTTTTTAAAATATGTTAATTAAATATGAGTATTTTTTAGATGGTAGATGTCAGAAATTATCCCAATATAATTGTAATTCAATTTTCTGGATTATTTTTATTATTTTGTTTCTTATTATTCAGAATTCCAAAAAAATCTTGAATATTAATATAATCTCTCATGCTGCACTCCATTAACCATCAAATCTGACGACTATTTGACATAAATTATGCTATGTAATCTTTAAACCTCCTGCTTTATTATTTTAATATGCAAAAGACTAATTCTTTTTCCTGAATGCTATGCATATTTCTCATTAAATCAGCTGTAAAATGTTTGAAGAATACCACTTTGGTCTAAATCAGAATTTTTTTGTTTTAATTCTTCGAAAGCATTTTAGAAATCGTATCCGAACTATTTTGATTAAAATATTTTTATTTATTGTTACTTTCGTGTAAGAATTTTGTTTAAATACGAATATTTATTTCATTATTTATGTCTGTATCAGTTTTCTAAGTTGTTTCAGTACTTCATTTTAGTATTTAATATAAATGTTTTCAAGGAGAATTTACCAGCTTGAGAAAGAAAATTCTAACGAAGAATTTCAAAGAATATTCTACAACAATTTTCTTCGTTTTTTTACTTTAATTCTGTAAAACCACTTTGTACAATTATTGACCAATATGCTCATTTTTTTCTGTAGTTTTAATTGAAAAAAAGATCGTCCTTTGTGTTTTAAAATGTCTTTTATTTTACTTATTAACGTTCCACTACAGTGGATGGATTTTGCCATACAACTGATGTGATGTGATCTAAAAAGCAAGTTGCTTAAAAGATAAAATTCAAATTTTTAAATTTGACTAGCTATGGCTGAACTACATTCCTTTCTATCTGACAAATATACCATTAAATCGATTTTTACAAGATTCCGATTATATTTCGACATTTCATTATCAGAATAAAAAAAAAATAATTCTCATGAATATAAACTGCAGAGAGAGAGTCCGAGACGGGGCAACAACAACCAAAGGTTAATTCAGATCTTACGGCATTTTACTGTTAAAACTTATTTTTAAAGATATCACCTTAGTATATTTGTTGATTATGTTAAAATATGTTGGTTCTGCACTGCCGGTCAATTTACACACATCTGACAGGAATAAATCGCTACGCTTGTGTAAAATTATATTTTAAGCATGATTTTCAACATGAGGTAAAGTTTTAAAATCGAACGCGTGATTTTAAAGCCTTAAATTTATTTATTTTCTTGTGCTATTTCTCAAGATTTAAGTTTTTTCAAGCTTTACTGTTCTTTACAAGTAACTTTTTATACAATGGACAGATTGATTAAATTTTCGTTTTGAAGTTTAAGTTGCTGATTATTTTTTTAAAAAATAAAATTACGTTTTTATTGAGAATTTTAAGCATTTTGTATGGAATGAATATTTATTTGCAGGCTTTAATTGCCATTTTTCATGTAAATATTAAACGAAATTTTTTTAAATGAATATTTAGATTTTATAAAAAAAGAATTTTCAAGTAGAGAAAAAATAAGCAAAAAGTGATGAAATTCACTTAAGTATTTGAAATATACCTTTTTTATTATTATTAAGATATTTACGTGGAAATATTATTAAAAATTTACTAGAAATCATTTGTGAAATTATATAAAAGCAAATTCGAATGATGTATACTTTATCTTTTAAGTTATCAACTTTAAATCTAAGTCTAATGTCAAACTCATTATTTAAATAGTTACACTAATAATTAAGAATAATAGTTTTTAATTTCATTTAAAATGTATGATTCGGGGTGAATATGAAAACAATGCAGAAGAGCTTAATAGGAAAGGAAAAACACACACACACACGCTTATGCCTTATACTACATTTATCATTCAAAAACCATACTCCCTCTGCTGTGTTTCAGTTAGAAGAATGTTCCATAAACAGTCTACGTCCTCAACGGATCTATTAATATCTAGGCTATGATTTAGACAGAGATAAAGAGCTTTTTTATTTTTAGTACACCTACCTGAAATTCAACGCGAGAAACAGAAAAAAAAAACGAACCTAGGATTTTTTTTGTTACGTTTTAGATTGGTGTATTAGAAATAAAATTATTTAATTTTGTCAAGTAATGTTCAATTTGGATACATTAACCATTTATCTACCGACGGTCCTTATATAAGTACCCTTCAATTTAAAGTTACATAGAATAACCATTTTTACGAATACTGTGACGATAGTTAGCAAGAATATTCTTTGAAATCAACTCTTCCAAAATATATGGCAGCGTGGGCTCTATGACAAGTATTTTAGCGGGGAAGGCGAATAGTTTTATAGCCGAAATTGCGCCTTCAGCGAATTGTGGAAATTATCATTTTTGTTCCGAAAAAATAGTTGATGTCAAAATTAAAGCGTCTAATTTTTTTTGTATATTAATGAAGACCTTAGAAAACTATTTGACTATTTATTTTAACTGAACAGTGTGTATAATTAATTTTACAGTTGAATATCTTTAATTAATTAATTAGCTCTAACAGATTGAATTTCTCAAAGTTGAGTATTTTGTTTATGTATATCGCTCAACTTCTAATGTAGTAATCCAAAAAAAAATATTGCATGAAAAAACTGCAGTAAATCATAATGCGGTAGATAAAGGGTTAAAAAATGTAATCTAAAAAAAATTTTAATTCAACAACGAAGCAAACATACAGAAATAAAATCTCTGGAACTATAGGGAATATATGTTGAAATATTCATTCCTTCAATCCTATTTTCATTAGAATACTATGGATAAGTAGAGATACCAGTTTTATTACAGCAACGTTTTTGTTTCAATTAATGGAACCGAAGTTTCGAATTTCTTAGGCAATAATTTTATATTGATCTAAAACTGGCAGATAATAAAATCAGGTCATACGAAATTTTAATTCCTGTTGACGTCATTTGGAGTAATATGATACAGATTTTCTTTTATTTCAATTATCTTATAAAAACTAATTCATTAAAATGAAGGAATTTTAGAGCAACAGCATATTTCACGACATCCTGGATTCATTTTTTCGACTACGAATGGTCATTAGTGAGTTTTAAGATTCTTTGCTATTAAAAGTATATCTCACGATCGAATACTGGGAGGGCATTGTAGAACTTTTGTTCATCTTCTTCATTGAAACTGTCGATCACAATTTTATTTGTAATCCAGAGACTTTGAGGTATTTAAACTTTAAATAACAAGGATTAAAACACATTGTGCCTTCTGGATTGGTTTTCTCCAAATTAAACATTTTTAGATCGTTTTTACTTTATACAAATAAACAAAATATACATAAAAGTGTACATTTATTCATTTCAGAAAAGTCCGTCGAATGGTGAAAGTTATTTAACTAATATAAACCCATCTATAACCATTTATTCGTATAAAAATTATTTAATATATAAATATACAAATACTATATAAAAAAATTTACTCGATTTTCTAATAACATTCTTGGTCTCTTTTTTTTTAAAAAAAAAGTATTATTCTCCAAAAATTATAAAGATATTGTTAAATATCTGTATTTAATTTTATTTACATAAATATAAGGCAAAAAATTAAAGCAGTAAAATGTATTTCAGTTACTACTTTGGTTCTCTAACTTAATCACGCATAAAAATTGTTCACTTTCTGGTTATGGAAACTGCGTAGTATTACCTAAACACATACAAAATTATCTATCATGATAAATGATATAAATGTATTGTGTAACTGAATGACGGAATGAATTGAAACATGTTGAAAGTTTTGTGCTTAAAAAAATGTTGCTTTCGAGAAAACTTATATGTAAATTGTTTTCGTGTAAGTATTGGATTTTCTACATTACTTTTAAAACAACAGGTCGATATTTCCGACGATTTAAACAGGTTTTGTGTGTGTGTGTGTGTGTGTATTGCAGTTAAAACTAAAAACTATTTTTATTACACAGTCATTTAAAATACGCTATAAGATGTCAAGTTAGAACTTCCTCACAAATATTAAATATTTATAAATGTTTATTAATTCTTTTCCCTAATTTATAAAAACTAATTTTTTACCGAGTATATCACAGGAAAGAAAATGAAAAGATTCGTGTCTATGAATAAATGTCAGATTAACTTTCTGCAAAAATACTGTAAAAGAATCTTTTCTTCGAGAAACCTTCAAATGCAGGGAAACATCCCGTATCGTACATCACCCCCTCTCCCTCCAAATATAATCGACAAAACGGTGATATTTGGCTTCTAGTCAAGAGCCCGTATGATAAAGATATTCAGTCATTACGCTCGCTGTTTTAAGGCTTACCGTTCATCATAGAAAATACATATTGCTAAAAACCCCTCCCCCTCCTTGTTATCGTTATCGTTCGTGAAAGAGGGAACAAATTGCAAATAGGTACAAAATTTTATAGCAGTGTCCTTGCTATAAAATACCGATCTACAATAACAATTTCCCAATATTGGATTCATATCTTAAAAGAAGGGAAAATATGAGAAAAAGCTTATAAATACCAACCATCGTTGTTTGAGTACATACAGCTTTGAAAAAGCTGAACGAATAATTTTTAATAAAATATTGACAACATATCTTTCGTGCCTTCATTCTTTATTAGCTTTCAAGCATCGCCTTCTAAACAAACGTATGTAACATAAAGAAAATAGTATTCTAAAGCTGCCTTCGGTAGATGTTGACATAGCGGTCGATCAAGAAAAGAAGACTTAATCCATCTTAAAATAACTTATCCTAAAGTTCAAAGTACTAGAGTAGATGGCTAGACTATTTAAATAAAAAATACTTGTGAACCGATCGAATAAAGCACATTCTTTTGATGACGATTGCACCTGTTTTATGGATAGAGGATATTCTGAACGAGATGTAAATGAATAAGTGTGAACTTTTCCCTAATATATCAATAATTCTATATACAATTATAATTTATTGATTAGATTGTTTTTTAATGCTATACATTGTGGTAAAAATTAATTTTTAAACAAATTTTTTATCTTTTATTCCGCTTTCAAGTTTTTGATTTTCTTTTCGACAATACAATCATCACATTTCTTTTTTTTTTAAAAAAAATTCACTTTCAATGCTTTCTTTATAAAAATGATCCAAATAAAATTCCAAAGGAAATGTTTGATTAAAATGTTAATCTATATCAAAATTCCTAACATATATATATATATATATATATATATATATTATTTCCTTTTAAAATGTCCTTAAAATCTGTTAAATAAATAAGAAATCCATTGACATGATAAATTTTGAATATATCTTCGGGAATTTGTAAATCGAATATACTAAATGCATCCAGAACCTTTCCTTGTTTTTCATGCAATATTATAACAGTCTATATCAGTGGTATTCAACCTGCTGCCCACAAGCTACATGTGGCCCTGTGGCCTTTTCTAAGTGGCTCGGTTATGGCCCATTTCACTAAAAAATTCAATTATTTATGACCAATGTACTAAAAATTTAGAGAGAAATTCTCTCAATGAAGCAATCAAAGGTATCAATTTTTCTATCAATCTGATTTTTTGATAGTATAATGTAAACAAAAGGCTTTTGATTATGAATGAGAAGAAATCGAAACTTCCCCAAAATTCAGTAAAAAGTGCATAAAAATAAATATTTTGTGTGTGTGTTTGATAGAAGGGTTAATAAAATATTAAAACAAAAGCCGCGAAAATGAGAGCTTTAATATTTTGATCAATTTTGTGCTATCTGATGCTGATTTGTTCTTAGTGTTTTCCCCCCATTATCCTCATACTGCGGCCCGCGTGAAATACCTGTCACATGTATGTGGCCCGGTGGGAAAAAAGGTTGAGTACCCCTAGTCTATAACAAAATATCACAATAATCGTGTCGTTTCTGCTATATTTCAATGTCCTTTCAAATGCACATATTTAACTTTTAATTAATTATTTGAATTCAATAAATACAAGTTAAAATCTTTCTTTTATCTAGCGCCATTGAAAAAGAAACTAATTTTAATTATCTGATATTGAACAGTATTTTTGTCTTATTTCATACGGAAGAATAGAGAGCAAAACGATTGCGAAGACTTTCTCTCTACAGCTGAACGACATCTCTGACGACATCTTCGTCGGAATTTTATGTATTTTATGTTATGGTTTGCACAATATGGAAGAGTTGCACATGCGCGTTCGATCGCCAAACATTGAAAAGAATGAGAGACGCGCCTTTTGGGGCATTGATCTCCAATCAATAAAGTTAACTTCGGTATTCTCAAGGACATCTCATTCCTCTCACCCACGTGTGTGAGTGCTATATTAAGGACTCTTGCCCTTTTATAATTCTTTCACCTAGCACCCAAATTTTTTCATTGAATTATAAACTCTGATTATTTGGAATTATCATTTTATCACGAGATAATGTTGTTATTATGTTAATGTAATAAATGTTAATAAAATTAAGAGAAATCGAAAAGGGTTTTCTTAAATAACATTAACTTGAGTAAAGGGCACCTCGCGTTTTGGGTAGAATGCTTAGCTCAAGTTTGTTACATTGCGTTATTCTGACATTTAAAAGAATTAGTGTTATTTATATGTGATAAGGAATTTCATACATTTAGTTTCAATGATTTTGCTTCGATCAATAATTAGAGAACTAATTTTAAACGTGAAAGGAAAAACCACAGGTATTTTATTATTGTTTTATTTAATGAAACCGAAAATGGATTTTATATAATTCATGAAAACTTGTGTAAGTTATACATTTTGATGAATAATAACAAAATATAATTATGTTTTAGATATATATGAATAATTAGAACAAAATGAAATCTATATGCTTAATATGAATAATTACAATAAAATTCAGAAATAACAAATGTAATGTTATGTACTGTTTTTTGAAAAAAATATTTCATAATTTTTAAGATTATTACATTAAAATTTCCTGTTCATCCGTACATCTTCATTCTGTTTTATAAAATAAGATTAGAAAGATGAAGAAGCTACACTTGTTTTAATTTAAAAATAT
Source organism: Trichonephila clavipes (assembly GCA_019973935.1). Lineage (NCBI taxonomy): Eukaryota > Metazoa > Arthropoda > Arachnida > Araneae > Nephilidae > Trichonephila > Trichonephila clavipes. Next base: position 484,946 of record BMAU01021198.1, read on the forward strand.
GTGGTAGCAATTATTTATATTTTTTAAACTATTGATTTCCCATCCGTCCTTATCAATAAAGTAAAAGCTATAAACTACAAACTGTACCCGTACAAACATAAAAATAGTAATTATTTTAAAAAAAGGATAAAAACTATAAAAAGCTTTGTTAGTTAAAAAACATTTGTACATTTTCAATATCATGTAATGTTTTCTTTGCTTAATTTTAGATTTCATGAGTAAAAAGGTAAAATATTGTAATTTGATTTAAAATTCTTACCGTTTTATAGAAACTCTTTCCATATCTTTCAGCTATTCTTTATTCTCAGAATCACCAACGAAATTTAAGATCATTTTGTAATACTAATAAAACGAGAGTTCTCTAAGAGTAGAGAAATTAATACATGTTTAACATCAAGCTTCTGAGCCAAATGATGTTTTCAGCCTTCCTTTTAAGCATGCCAGGCATTGAGTAATGCATGATCTCCAGACCTGCTGATGAATTACATCTGTTAACACTTTTTTTGCTTCTCTGGAAAAATTTTAAACATCGGTTGATAGATTGAGTCTGGATTGAAGACCTTACGTGTACAAAAATAAATTCTGTGTGGTTGCAATATTGTATCTACTTTCTATTGTTATTCAAGGTAAATGCTTTGGATTTTAACTCTACTTTGATATCGTATTTGAGAAAGCAGTTTTTAAAAGTTGCCTTAAGAATTTTATTTTAAGAAACACAATACTACCACGTATTTTCGTATTTATATATGTGTGAAGTAAAATTGTAACAGCTTTCGAAGTACTTTTTAAGTGTTTTTTAAAGACTCTTAAAAGTGTATTCATACATATACATTAATCTTAAGCTTTTTAACTAAATATTTCTATTTTCATTCTTCTTTAAAAATGTTTGCTACAAAAAAAATCAAAAATTTTCGGTTGAGTGCTCTGTGTGTGTGTTAATTTAAGAATTAACTAAGTTTCAGAAATCATTACGAAATAAAATTAAAAACATGATTTTTATTTAAAAAATGTCATTTGAATGAAAAAAAATTCTGTATTAGTTCACATGATATTGCTCACCTCTACTAGGATATCTAAGGAAAGGCTGATAAACCCAACATGTTGTGATTTTTTTTTATAAAAAAAACTATTTTGCTATCCCACGTAAAACAAGTATATCTCAGCAGTTACAGTCTACTAATCAAAATTTAACGTTAAAAATGGCAAGTATTCATCTCTCGTACTGTAATTTTATTTTGTTTGTCTGAAAAACTAGTATAACGCAAACATTAACGTATAATTTATTATTAAAAAATTATAACGGTTTAATAAGTATGAATATTGTATAATTTGTTGAGCAGATTCAGTTTGGAATATAAATGAATAATAACAGAATATTTAATTGCTGGTATATATTCGGTTATGTGTGTGAATATCAAAAGAGAAAAAACCTAAAAAGGAGAAAAAAGTCTTTTTGTGTGTGTGTGTTAAACACAGAGTAATCACTAATGATTATTAAAATTTTTCTAGAAAGTTTTGAGACACTAAAAGAATAACAAAAAAGTATCTGAAAATCTCATACTAATTATAATAACACACACACTCAAAGGGCGATTCTGATATAGATGAATAAATTTGCTTATCTTCGTACCATATGTTAGTTAACACTTTTTTCCCTTATATATTCAAGTATTATATTAAAATAGCACCATCAAAAGAGTGAAAGTATATTCGAGTGTAACACTTCTTCCACTGTATAGTGTAGGTAAATAGAACACAATAATCAGGAAAAATCATCTGTCCAGATTCTTATGTTACTGCTTCGTTCATCCTCGCAGAATGATTGTGTATTCTCGATTCAACTCTGTGTATATATTTTTATTGATATTATTATGATCATTATTTTAAGAACTGGTTCTTCAGTAGCGTCTGGGGTGACCTTGGAAAAAGATAATGATCCTAACTTAGTGACCCAACTGGTTTTTTTTATTGCAATTTTTTCAACTCGTTCAACGATGCGAGGAAAGACATCCACTTTATTACCCACAGAATTTTTTCCACGCAGCGGCCATGATTATCTGTTGCTATAGAAACGGTCGAACTAGCACAGCTGCCATTTTTAGAGTTAGAATCGCTTTTGTTAACGACAGATGGCGCCGTATGCTTCGTCTTGCGAATATTGCACATTTTATTTCTGTGAGAATAATAGATGTGATTTTTTCTTAAAATAAATAGCATCGTTCGTTTATAAATATGTTAAGTCAATGAATTCATTTTAATTATAATGTTAATCTAACATTGCAATTTTAACTAAGGCAATTTTTTTCTCTCTTTTTTTTGTCATTAAAAATGTAATATTTTAGATTATATGAAATTATTTCATATTTCTCCATTCAATATGGAACTGTTATACTTTCAGATAAATATAACGTTTAAATAATAAATTATTGTTTTTATTGCGCCTTATTTTGATTTATTCGCCTTAATTATTTCGAATCATTCGTTAAATATTAGAATAATTAAAATTTTTAAAAAATAAATCTTTTTCATTAATTTTTTTTGTGTGTATAAAACAAAGAAATAATTGTTTTTAACAATAATTTTTTAAGAACAATGGGCAAGATTTACTTGTGAAAAAAAATGTAAATAAAAAACATTGAATTTTTTTGAAAAATATATTGTTGAATTATCAGTCAAGAAGGTTGAATTCAATTCTACAAAAGTTTTGAATTTAATGATTTTTTTGGCAAAGAAAATTTCACATTTTCTGTTAACATTTTGTAGTTTTGTTTACCATTTTTGTGTTAATTTTAACATCTGATTGATGCATATAATTATATTTTCATTTCATATGTCAGTTTTGATTTCTTCGAATTTTTAAGAGGAATTCATTCTTTTAGTATCTTTTTTGTCAGAGAAAAGTAAAATAGAAAACTCTGAATGTTAGCAAATAAGTATGAAATAAATAATTATTTATAAATCATTTACAAACATTAAATTTCTTTTTTACAAAAAATAAGTTTTTATATTTCATACTATATCGCTGAAGCTCTACATTTCTTATATTTTACATTTTGGAATACCTTAATCCTTTTTTTAATGGCCGACTTATTTTTAAAGTTAACTTTACATAAGCCATATCTACTTATCTAGAACGTAAACGCATAAAATTATGAAAATTTCTCGTCAACATTTCGTCAACTCCTTACATTTCATAACAAAAAATTTCTCCCCATTGACAAACTATCTACTATACATTACACGATTTTAGCCATATTATTCAGATTTACCTGCATTTTCTAAAGGATGCTTGAGTGGTTTTCTTTTCCCCATACTTTAAGAAACGATGGTGGTTATGGATTCTCGTCATTTGCTATGTCCCTGGCTTTGGGTGCGGCCCATTGGAGGATTAAATTGATACGGTTTAGAAGACTTATCTACTCTTTAAAACTGATGAGTACTCTGATATTTGTGTGTTTTATTTCATAACAAATAGAAGTTATATATTGTTGTTCGTTTAATGGAAAAGTAATCTAACATACTGTAACGTGTTACTTTTTTTAATTACTATTATAACAGGATCAAACTATGTGGGGTAACATATTCATTTACTTCAGATTTTACTATAAAAGTATTAAGCATTGAACAAATACTTCAGCGTGTTTTTTTGCTGCTTAATTTTAAATTACTACTTTAAGCTACATGTATGGAGTTATTGCGTTTTAGTATACTAAATTATGACATAAAATAGTTAGCAGCTCTTATAATAAATCTCTATTGATTTTTATCGGAGTTTTAAAAATACTGATGTACTATATTTTTTTAAAAAGTAGTTGGCTATGAATTGTGTGCCACTAATTAAGCATTCTTATTTTACTTTTGAGATTGGTGTTGTGGCGGTGTGATACCTATATGAACTAGTACCAACTCCACGCGAAGATGATCGTCTTGGCGTGATCGGTAAGGTATTCGCATTCGTTCGGAACGGAAGGTACACAGAGCGAACCTTCCCTCCGACAGTGTGAGTGTTTTTAAAAATATTTCAGTTGAGCAACACAGTGGGCTATTAGTGACTAACCTCTAAATTTTGAACTATGGTTAAGTGATATGTGAGTTGATAGTTGACTCCCCGTGCCTCCATATCTTGCTATGTGAAGATTTGAAGGCTTAGTTGATTTTAAGATACATTGCTTCAACAATCGCAACATGCTTTGGCTTCGATCATAATTTATTATAGAATTGAGAAATCATTCTGAAATTAGATTTTTATTTATAAATTAACGAAATCTCATTTAGTTTACATTTCATTTGATTTAGAAAGGAAAACTCTACAGAATCGATTTTCAACGGTTATGAACAGACTTATTTATTCTTGGCCTTTACCTAAAGCAACTCAACAAATTCTATGTGTAGTTTTTCATGGTTATTTTTTAACTAACGTAGAAACACACAGTCTTGATTTGTCTGAAATGAGTTTGCTTTCTTTCTCTAAATTCATCTACTCTGGGACTAATTTAAATTGACATTAAGCTGTAGCTATTAACTGCGTATTGTAGCTATAATAGATGAGAATTCAACCGACTCAAATTTGCCAAGTCGTGTAAAATGCTAATGAATCTTCCTACAGATGCGCGTTGTTGATACCCACTTTATTCTGTCCGCGTTTTTGTAAAAGTAATCTGCATATTTTTCCTTTCTTTTTTCTTTTCTTATTCAGTTTTGTAGATGTTGTAAGTATCTAAAATTATATATATATATATATAAATGATATGCAAGAAAGCATCCAGAATACCACGCTGAAAGTAATATTCAAAGTGACTGTATGTTTACTGTACTATCATCACTGTAAATATTTAACGTTAACGCCAAATATTTTTTGAGGTTCCATTTTTGTTTAACTTAACAAAATTTTCTCTCTCGATTTGTATTCAAATGCACACATAATAATTTTTTTTAAAAATTTTATTTTATACTTCTGATCTATATATATATATGTTAGTCAAATCACGTATCTTAAATATTCTGTACTCAATACACAGAATATTGAGAGCATTATTTATTAGTTACCGTAAAATCCGGCGTATAACGCGCACTTTGAACACAAAGAATGAGACTGAAATTTTAGGGTGCGCGTTATACGCCGAGTATAAAAACGATAGCTTTAAAACTAACAAAAGAGATGAGCATAAAAAAAAAATTACTTCTACGCACATAAAAATACGGCATATTTAAAAGAAATGACATACCTTATGAACTAAAAGAGCTCTAGCTTCAGAAATATACTATTATTTCAAAAGTCTGGAGTAGTATTTCGAACAAATGACTTCAAAACATAAGAACATTGTATTCTATCATTTCAGATTTCTTCATAAAATCGGAGTGCGCGTTATACGGCAAACATACCTAAAAATTAAAAAATGTAGCTTGGAAGTATAGGTGCGCGTTATATATATATATATATATATATATATCAGCAGCGCCCACAGGAATTTTTCAAGGGGGGGCCGGAGTCGAAAGTTCACCATTCTTGTATCATACTCCTTTTGATTTTGTCGATTTTCGGGAACAAAACACAGTAAAAAACTAATTATTGAAAAAATAATTAGCATTAATTAATAAAATTAATCATTAATACAAATAATTAATTAAATTTTACGTACTATATACTTAAAATTATAATCAATCGGAAAAAAATCAAGGGCTTTGGGGGGTCCGGATCCCCCTCTTGTGTGCGCCACTGATATATATATACATATATATATATATATATATATATATATATACACCGGTGCGCGTTATACGCAGGGCCGATCCTAGCAGGTGAGCAGCGCGTGCACTGTACGAGGGCGGCCAAAACAAGGGGCGGCCGCATATAGTTCTATCAATCAAGCAGAATTTTGTGCAGTTTCTTAAAATAAATCTTATAATAAGTTCAATAAGTATGCTGAATTTTAAATAGTTATTGAAAAATCAAAATAGGTCTCGATTTCCCGATAGCATAACATAGTTTAAGAAAAACAGGATGTTAATGCACAGTGTGTTGGTTTACACAAATTGTCCATTAATGTCTACTTTTTACGTACATCCTTCATTTGATAGCTAAGTTCGTGGCAGAGTTGGCTATAGCGCAATAGAATTTTTTTTTTATATTGTCAGCAACACTGGCAACGCACTGGGGATTGATATTTAACAAAAGCGTCTTAAAATTGATTTTTGCGAAAGCTGCTTTACGAAAATATTTGATATGGTTAATATTACCCAAGAGAGATAGGAGTGTTTAAATTCAATATGCATTTGGGGAAAATAAAAGTTTTCACTTTAATAATAGCCTTACAATTTAGAAAAAACAAAATAGAGGAAAGAAGTGATTGTTTTGCTTATGGTTTTACAACGCTCATTAATAGCACCCATTTTCCTTTTTAGTAAAAAAGTTATGCTTCCAATAAAAGGTAGTTTCTTGTAATTATATTTAGTATAAAAATATTTGAGAAAAAATCTTGCAGCTCATTTTGATTAAATAATTTTCATTACAAAGCCTGTTTGAAAAACACTTCAATATTCACGTAGTATTGTTAATGTTAGCGAAGTTTACCGAAGTTCTAAATCTAATTTTATATTCTAGGTACTTCAAAACTATATTTTAAAAAAATGTGGGGTGTTATGCGTTTTTTTAAAGAATCCCAAAATGTAACAAGATGCTATGTAATTAAATAGGCGAATCAAAAATTCACAATATAGCAATAAAAATAATAATAAAAGAAAACATATTAAAAGCTAATCATGATCTACAGTACAATTCGTTTAACGCGAAAACGCTTAAAGTGAAATATCGGATAACACGAAATAATACAATGGTCCTGACAAACTGCTATGCATTTTCATGCATTTTTTCCCCATCTTAGCACGAAAAGATTTCCCTTCTGGCATTCAACAAAATAAGGAAAATACCAGAAATTTCAGAAGGGTGTGAAATGAAAGAGAGATGGTTTCGCATTAGTTTTCTGTATTATTGGATTGTCCTATTATATCAACGGAAGAATTCGTTGCAGTACATGATGATAATGTGTGTGCAGCCCCAATCATGACAGCCAAAGACATTTAGGAGTGCGTTCAAAGTTCAAAAAGTATCATTGATACAGATTCTGACCATGAAATGCCTCTACTGTTCTCAAGTCATCCGAAATGAGGAACATCATGAAAAAAGTATGAGCATTTACTTATTCAATTCACGAATGGAATGTGCGTCTAACAAAATGGACTACATCGCACTACTTCTGGATAATAAAAAAGACAATGGAAAAAAATTATCAGATTATTTTCCAAAAACTCAAAAAATGTTTCGTTTTACAAAAAAACTTGACAATTTTGTATTAAATTTCATTAAGTTCTTGTGAATGTTTTTTTTTCATTGATTTTAATTAAATACATGCATATATGCATATATCTATGTAAATAAATGTACTTTAATAAGCCTAGTTTTGTTGGATATACGTTTTTTTTTGCAATATCCTTTAAGGTATCTGCCTACGTTCGGAACCGTGATTTTGCAAACGCGCATAAATGAATAGTTTTCATGATATTTAGTGTCACTTAGATTAGAATATATGCATAAAATTGTTTTAAGGACAGTTTGACAAAAAAATTATTTAAATACAATATTTTGGCAAAAAATTAACTTAGAATAATCATTTTTCCCCAAAATGTTCTCCTTTTGTGAAAAATGCTTCTATTATAATAATATTTTGCCTGTATAAAACTCAGACCTCTCTACAGAGGCTCAACTGGAATTTTTGAAATATGTAACTTAGAAGTGGGTTTATTCATATTCTACAACAACAAAGGTGAGAAATTTTAAGAAAAAAACGCCGATAATTATTTCAATTGGTGGTAACTCTGAAAATAATTCGAATTTTTCAAAAATCCTAGTTGAGACTCTATGGAGACATCTTCACTTTATATCAGCAAAATATTATTATTATAGAAGCATTTTTTTTATAAAAGGGGAACGTTTTGAAAAAAATATTACTCTAAAGTTCATTTTTTGCCAAAATACTATATTTAAATAAATTTTTTTGTAAAAATGTCCTTAAAACAATTTTATGCATGTATTCTAATCTGAGAGATACTAAATATCATAAAAATTATCCATTTATGAGCTTTTTTAAAATCACAGTTCCGAACGCAATCGGATACCTTAACACGAAAAAATATTTCAGTACCCTCAGTTTCGGGTTAAATGATTTTCACTGTACCTATATGTGCCCGCTTTTATGTATACCCCATCTCCCAAACTTTCAATATTTTTGACCAAATATTTAATTATAATTTTCAACGCCCCTCTTCCCACCATCCAATAACAATGTATTAGAATTCACTTATACTATACTTATACATTAAAGCTGCAATATGCGACTTAAACCTCTTAAGTGTCACTGGCGTTTATAAAGGTCTCACTCAGCCAAAGCGTGAACTGCCCCGAATGTATAAATATGTCTTTCTGAAGTATATGATCTTTTTTGTGCACTGCTATCCATAAAATTATTTCTAAGGCTTTGGATACAATAAAAGGACCTTGACAGTGTTTGCGAAGGATTTATTTATTTTAGGCAATTTGTTTCTTTTTATTCCTTTTCTTCCCTCCCCCCTCAATACATCCCATTCGTGCGCCTGCGTGGAAACCGACGGCACTGGGGAGCGAATCGCGTAACTTTTAATCGGCAGTTAAGGGATTAATTATAAACCGTACAAGTTATCAAGATAACAGTTTGTTTTTGTATATAATTTTATATATGACAAGCCCATTGGGTCACTGGCAATTGTTACACTTGTTCTTAACTTAGTATTGTGAAATTAATCCGTATTATTAATCCGTGAAATTAATCCGTATATTGTATTTTATTTTTTTATTACATCAGAATGTATTTCGTTTGTTTACTTTCAGTAAGTTCATATTTTTAAAAAATAATCTTTTTTTCCGACTTTTCAATATACACGCCCCCCCCCCTCGTAGGTTTATTACACCTCTTAAAAGAGGCGCGACCCACAGCTTGAGAAACGCTGCATTTATAGCCTTAATTTGCGTAATAGGTGTCTCTCATTTCAACCCTTGTATTATATTTAGTGTAACAAGGGTATGTGTGTGTATTTTTTTACACAAATGTGGAAGTCTACGTTCATTGCTTTTCCCGTCTAGATCACAGATTTTCACAAATGTTTGGCGCAGTATAGCCGGATTTGGCTTTTGCGCCATAAAGTCTCACATTCATTCATTCTACGTCCATTAAAGATATCTACTGTCGCATTTCATATTCTACGTTAATTTGTTTTTTCATTTTATTTTTGTTGACCCATACGTAGAGAGAAATATTTGTAACATAAATACGTTGCTCAAAATGGCATTTAAATGTTCATAATTGTGTGTGAAACTTCTTTGTATTTTGCAAACTTCGCAACCTTAAATTTAGAAACGGTTCCTGTTAAAATGTAAGTTTTAACGTCGAATCAATTGATATCTCGATAAGTTGTTCCCTCCCCTTTATTGGCAAGCCTTCTGATTTATGCACACATTCTAGATTAGTTTTCTCTGAGAAATATTATTTTACAGGTGTTAGGTGTGCAAAACATTGCACTAGCGAGTATAAAAGAATTTTGTGGGACCCTGGATAGTAAGCAACAGAATACTTATAATCTAGGTAGTACATATAAAGAAAAAATGCTTTAATATTTTTTTTATTATATTACAGTAAAAACTGCAGGAAATTACTGAAAAATACAGGCTGTCCGGCGCGGAATTTATGTTTTAAATTTCCTCTTGGGGTCCTCTTTGAAAAACACGATTTTATGTACTCTAGGATTTATATTAACTCCATAGATAACATGAATCTATTTTATATGCATACATATTCCCTTTTTCTTTTCGAATTTTTTTTTGACTTGTGGAGAGCCCCTGTGTATGCTTGGCGGAACCCCAGGACTACGTCGAACGCAGTTTGAAGATTGATGTAGAGGTCTTATTGGTGTACTGCACTGGGGGGGGATGAGGTATGGGAGGTCAACCACCAATGTTTTGAGAAACAGGAAACAAGCATTTTTGCACCTTTTTTATAGAATTAAATGATGCGTAAAGTTCAATACACAATAGATCTTATAAACAAATCTCTGAGACATTGTCATTTACAAAGCATTTCCCTAAACATTTCCATACATCAACGCATTTTTCCCACGATCACCTTACGTAAACAATACGAGTGCATTTACTTCCAATTAAAAAAAATCTGTGAAAAGGTTTGTCTCTTGTGGCTGCCTTTTTTTCGAAATAGTTTCAGCAGTCAGGAATTTGTTGTAACAATAAACGTTTATCTACCTTCACACCGTCGAACTATGACGATTTTGCGCAAACAATAATTCCACGAAATCAGGGGTGGCCAACCTTTTCGAGAAGAGTCCACTACTTGGCAAAAATAGTTTTGCTTGCCACTTCCAATTTAAAAATAATATAATAAATATAAAGTACAAACCTAGGTTATATTGTTAATAAACTTTATGCAGGTTCAATTAGTTAGGTTAGGTATAAAATAAAAATGAGTAACTCGGAATATTTTGATTCTAAATACTTATTAAGCAGTCAGTTCTTATTTAAGAGTAGTCGGTAGCCCCTATCCCGACAATGTTAAATTGAGCCATTTTAGGAATCTGTTTCTCAGAAATTGTTAAATATAAAAACTTCAAATTTTGTGTGTATAATAATTAGGCTTTTTTATTTAAATATTGCTAAAATGTTTCAAATATATTGTTTACTTTTTCAAAAAAATTCATCGTAAAAGTATCGCTTTGAAATTTGTGAAAATTGACATTTTTTTTACGGTAACTGCTACTGAATAAAATATTAAGGGAAAATCAATAAGAAAGTAGCTCTATTATATATAGTTACATATTATTTATGTGCAGTGAAAATTGCAAGTATATTAATTTTTTAGATTTTTTGAAAAAGGTACACGCAGTTAGAAAACAATCATTTTGAGATAATTGTATTTTAAGTGTAAAAAGGCAGTTAATTTCAAAAATAATGAATTACAACATGTATTTGCCCTATTTGTTTAAACATTAGTATCTTCTTAATTTTTTAGCATAAAATAGGAAATAAAAAAGCCTTAAAATGTTCAGAAAATACATATATAGTAATTTTCAGTTTTTGTTCAACGAGATTTTTTTTTAGCATTTTGCATCAATTTTCACAAATTATATAACAATCTGTGAAGAATTTTTAGCTTCAATGCATTACAAATGTCACATTTGACCTTATAATATCATAAATATAATGTAAACATGTATCAATATGTAAACGTCATGATTTGGGAATATGTGACTTTACGACGTTAGAAAAATTTAATTATGGATTTGTATGTTCCCATGCAAACGCAATTTCTAAAAGTTTCAAAATTCAAAATTTTCTCTAAACTGTACAAAAGATTTCTAAAAAAGTCAAAAATAAAACTGTTTTTATGTTTTTAATCATGAAATTTGTGTATTTTTATGCATGCAACAAGCTTCTCGCAACGACAAAAAGCATTACACATCTGAGTTATAATTAGTTAGCTGTTATTGAAAAACCTTTGAATATTAAAGCTTAAAAACTTGTTTGAACAATAAATAAACATTAATATTTGCAATGAGGTGAAATATTTAAAATATATTGTTTAGTTTTCTCAAAAACATGTAACATAAAAATATCACTGTGAATTTTTTAAAAAACTAACATTTTTTGTCACGATATATGGACTCCAGTAAAGTATTTTGAAAAAATCCTCAAAACACTCATATGAATATATATAGTTGCATATCAGTAACATGAGGGAAAAAATTTTATGTACATTTATACCTTATATTCTGAGAAAAAGATGAATACAGTTTTAAAAACATCATTTTTGAAAAAATTTAATTTTCACTATGAAGTGCCACTTTATCACATAAATAATGAATTACAGCATGTATTTGTCCCATTTTATTAAACATTAGCATCTTTGCAATTTATTTTGCAAAAAATAGTAAACAAAAAGTCTTAAATTGCTCAGAACAGCATTTTTCAGTTTTTTTTAACGAGAAAACATCAAAATTCTCTCAAATTCTGTATCAATTTTTAAACAATTTGTAGCTTTCATATATTACATATATCAAATTTGAACAGAAAGCATCATAAATAAAGGGTGCTTTTTTTAGAGGTATAGAACTTTAAATTGCAATAAAACAACGATGTATTATTCGATTGACATGAATTTTTTTTATTCGAAAGATAATCTTGTGGCATTACATTTTAAATATGATCAAGCAAGGCGTAGATTCGTCGAATGGGCCCAAAACGAGATTGCCGTTGTTCCCGATTTTTATAAGCGAATTTTGTTGAGCGATGAAGCGCACTTCTGGTTGAATGGCTACGTCAACAAACAAAACTGCCGCATTTGGAGTGAAGCTAATCCACAAGTGTTTGTGGAAACACTGTTACATCCAGAAAAACTGACTGTTTGGTGCGCTTTATGGGCTGGTGGAATCCTTCTTCAAAAATGATGAAGGCCACGACGTTACAGTCAATGGTGATCGGTATAGAGCCATGATTACTAACTTTTTCATTCCTGAATTGATCAATCATGATGTCCAGGAGCTGTGGTTCCAACAAGACGGCGCAACATGTCACACAGCTCGTGCCACAATCGATTTATTGAAAGACACGTTTGGTGACCGCCTAATTTCCCGTTTTGGACCTGTGAATTGGCCTCCAAGATCTTGTGATTTAACACCGCTAGACTATTTTCTGTGGGGCTATGTAAAGTCATTGGTCTATGCGGATAAGCCACAAACGCTTGACCATTTGGAAGACAACATTCGCGTGTTATATCCGATATACGGCCACAAATGTTGGAAAAAGTCATCGAAAATTGGACGTCCAGATTGGACTACATCCGAGCCAGCCGTGGCAGTCCTATGCCAGAAATCATATTTAAAATGTAATGCCACAAGATTATCTTTCGAATAAAAAAAATTCAAGTCAATCGAATAATACATCGTTGTTTTATTGCAATTTAAAGTTCTATGCCTCTAAAAAAACACCCTTAATAATGTAAAAATGTATCAATATGGTTTTGGTGGGAATTTGAGATGGTATTTAAAAATACCTGATTATATATACGACGTTTCTTAAGTTTTCGTGACGTTTTCGTAACATTAACATTAGGTCTTGTTGTTGAGACAGTTTCTAAGTTTTAAACTTCAAAAGTTACTCTAAACTGGACAAATGATTTCTAAAACAGAAAAAATGAAACTGTTTTTATGGTCTTAAACATGAAATTTATGTATTTTTATGTATGTAACAAGTTTCTCGCAAAGACAACAAACATCACATTTAATGTATCATCTCATACCTTTTTTTCAGAAACTATTAAACATAAAGACTCAAATTTTTATTTATATTAATTAGACATTATATTTATACTGAAGTGGATTTTTTTTTAAATATAATAATTAGTTTTTTCAAAGACAAACATTTAGCTCACCTAACAATTATTATGATGAATTTATTAAAAATTGTCATTTTTTTGTTATGATAACTGCTTTATATTTAAATGTTTTAAGAATATTTCAAAAATGTCACTTCAGTATACACAATTGCATTTAAGAAACATACACACAGTAAATTTACACAATTTTAAAAACATAAATTTTAAACAGTTTAAAAAATACACAATTTTAAAAAAGTAAGTTTTAGAAAACAGAAATTTTTATAAAAAAAATCTTACCTTTGTATTTAATTTAATCCAAATTTTTCTTAAATATCACATAATTGTAACTTCAAGTATTTAAAAATATTTTTAGTGTTTTTCTAAGCCTTATAAAGCTTTAATTAGTTATTATTACTAATTATTTAAACTAAATTTAAAGTGAAGAACAGGCTTAAATTTAGGTAAAATCACTAAATATATTAAATATAACATTCAAATTAAAACCACGCTTCCAAATTTGGCACAAATTTTTTTTGCATATCTAACACAGTTAAATTTGCAGTTACTATACAGGTATCTAAGGCGTAATAATAAAAATAAATTGAAGCTTTGCAACTTTGCCCCAGATTTAAAAAGACAATGTTTACATTTCTATCTGTCAAATGGGCGTGGTTCATGAGCTGTTTATTTTTTAAAAATCATTTTAAAGTACCTCTAATTCATATAATGGCTTGTATGTTATATCAATGGAAAGCTCCCGATTTGGAGATTTTAGAAATATCAGAAACTCAAAATCGATTTTTAAAAAGTTATTACCCTACTGACTGCTCTTAATACGGCTTTTGAATTTGTGGGTTTTTTTTACCAAGTAATCTTTATTACAGTATTAGTTCTCTATCTTGAAGATGCTAATAAAATTAAGTCTTTTTAAATGCATCAGTTAATTTTTAGTAAGATGGATTTTATTATGTTCATAGCAGAAAACATTTGTTTAGAAACATGTTGATACAAACCTACAGCCTCATTTGGCAGCTAAATCGTGTAAATTTGGGACATTGTTGTGTACAAATTTTCAAAATTCGAAATAATGCGGATCATTTACAGTTGAAATAAGTTCCTTATGTTTGCTTTTCAGTGTAGTATGGTGCTGTAGGTCAGTGGTCTCAAACCCCCGGTCTACGGACCGGTACCGGTACCGGTTCGCGGATCAAATACTACTGGTCCGCACAAGAAACATTAAATTATTTCCATTTTATTTACAGTGGTGTATTTTTCTTGCGTTTGGGATACTTTTTATGAAAATCACTTTATGTTTATTTTTAGTGAAGCTGTATTTTATTCTGAAGGCACGTTTAAATACAATTAAAATAAAATTATTAAATATAAGATATATAAACAATAAACGTCCTCCCCTTAGCGGGCCGCAGTTAAAATTATCCAACGTTGACCAGTCCGCGGCGATAAAAAGGTTAGGGAACACTGCTGTATGTCAATTTCGATTGAGATTTCGGGTGAGTAACAACTAACGTCTTGCAGAGAAATTGAAAACGGGTCTGTAAAAAGATTAGCATTTATCATCTTGAAAATCATCAAACACAGAACTGAATGAGTCATACGCTGCCAGCATCATTGGTGAAATTTCTGTTCTTTTTTCATAAAGTACAGGAGGTATGTAATTACTTTTTTGCGTCTCCATATCAATAGTATTTACCAAAAAAAAAAACCACGTGAAATGTCTAACTTTAAAACAGTTAAGGAAAACAAGGATTGAAGTTCGTATCAATGCTATTAGAACCTCTTAAACAAGACCTAAAAATATTATTACCGCATTAAATGCCTTATTTGATGATACTATTAGACACAGGGAAAAAAATGTAACATTTAAATTTCTTATTCAATTTTAATTTGGCATGATTTATTATCATGAATTCAAGTATTGAAAAAAATTATTCGGAATCCTAAATTAAACATCGTAGAAGGCTTAGATAATCGTTAAAATATTTAGTTTCCCAAAGATTGAATGATAACTTTAAGATATCTTTTGATTCTATAACAACACTTGCTACAGATTTAGGTATTGATCCCGAATTTCCTATCACGAAGCTGAGGAAAAAGGTCTATATATTTATTTATGAGGGAAGTGATAAACCAGCTTCAAATTCCTTCCAGTAATTCGCGATCTCTTCAACAAGTGGACGATTCACATTATTATCTGAATGCTATTCGATATTCTGCTTTCTGTATGAATTTCACAACATTTCTGATGATGATCTCATAAAAACCTGAAATGGACTTGAATATTAAGTTACAGGTACAGGAGGAAGGAAGTATTGTGAATGATATAGACGGTATACAACCCTTTAATGAAATGACTTCATTCGAAGATATTTTTTCAGGTAAAAACAGCCAATTGAGGTATTAGAAATTATAGTCAAGAATGATCTCCAGATTTTGCTCAAGCAATAAAATTTTTAACCTTACATGTTTCTTTAACTTCAGGCGAAAGAAATTTCAGTAAATGAAAAATTATTAAAAATTACTCAAGAAATAATGACACAAGAAAGGCTTTCAGATTTAGCCATCATCTCTATTGAATCCAAAATCTGAAGAAAAAAAATTGGATTACAATGAAATTATTTTCAAACTTGGTTCTCAGAAAGCCAGAAAAAATTTTTTATAGTTAATTATTAGGTAGTCTTTTTGTAGAAGGATTGATTTATATACTTTTCGCTTCAAGAGGTTTATGCTTTAGTACTTTTTTTTATTGGATTATATTTTCTGAATAAGTACAGTTATTTTGTATTTCTAATTATAAAATGTCTATTTTTATTTTAAAGGTAGTATTTTTTTTTGTTTATTGTTTAATAAAATATTTTGTCGCTATTGTGACATATTAGCTGGTAAAAAAAGGAGTTCTGTACTTAAAATAGTATTTACATTTCATTAATGTTTTACTTTTTTTTAATACAGGTAGATGAATTTATAGCGTCAACGTTAAGTATTAGTCAAAATGTGAAAAATCTTCTAGAGGGGCGGCACATTAGTTCATTGCACGTGGGCGGCCGACACCCTAGGATCGGCCCTGGTTATGCGCCGGATATTTTACGGTACTTCAGTGTTTTGAGTTAAATAACTAGTGAAGTGTGTACATGTCTTTCACTTTTTCATTGAGAAGAATCGTAACCCAAAACTCGACACCTGATGGTGGTGTACATTTACTTCAGTTGACAGTCATGCTTCAAATTGTTCCCCATCTTGGAGAATTTGTAGGAATTTTTTTAAATTTTATTTATTACGAGTGAAGAGAGGTATTTGCTTTTTCCTAAATGAACTATGACCGTTTCCCAGTGGCTTAACGTACACCCCCGCAACTCCCGGAGGGGGAGGACTCTAGGCGGCCCAAAGTCTGACTGACGCCAAGTACGTATCCTTTGTAAGATTCTGTTTGGGGCACAAAACCTGACTTTGCATGCAGAGGGGAGGGGGGCTAAAATTGATTCTCCGTTCGCTTCTGCCGTTTCCCACCAGATTTTGGAGTCAGTCAGGCAATGCTAACTTCTCTCTCTCTCTATCTTTTTTTTTTTCGTTAAATTCAAAACAAAACGGTGTAAATTTTCTTTCCACTTGGTTTCAATTTCACACTTCGATTGATAGTTACAGTACTTTATTTTTGTTTAGAGAAAGATTTAATTTCGCTGAAGAAGTTCATGGACCCATGTCGGCGAGTTGCACATATCACTCAACAAACCAATGTTTAAAATTTGTATTCTATTGTTCAGAAGTAATGAAATGTGCTAAAATTCTGTGAGAAACCGATTGTTTTCGTATTTAAAAACAATGACCGGTTACCATGAAAGTAGAAGAACAATTATGGGAATGATTGCTTTAGATGAAGCTACTTAAAAAAATAAAACATCGAGTTTATTCAAACAACCCGACACACACACAATAACCCTTTTTTTTTTTAAAAAAAAAAAAACTCTTTTTCCATTATTTAGCAAAATTTCCAGACGCGAGACTTTGAAGTATATTTTGTTGACTAGACTGATTTCAAAACGAAAATGATATTTTCACATGCCTTTACGTATAGTGAATATGGTTCTTATTTACTTTTCGTGACTATAATCTAAAGAATAGATTTCGAAAAAAGTATGTTTTTCTTTATCATGGAATTCACAAACAAACCTGTCTGGAAAGTTAAGAAGAATTCAAACTCCTTATTTCCATTTTACTGGTGCATTTTATATTTGTGGTTATATTTGTGAAATCTTGCTTCTAGTATTGGTAAGATCCTGTATTAAATTCAATTTCCTTAAAAGTTTTTTTTTCACAATTAGCTTCAAAATTCTGATTATAAATTAAAATACTTTTTTTTATATTGAGAAGGTGAATCATGAAGTGTAAGTTTTAATTATATATATATATATACAGACTTAATTTTTTGTTGTTTTATATTTTGATCCTAACAGAAATTTTGATTATTAAAATTTTGAATTTTTTTTTAAATAATTGTGCAATGCTATTAGTACAGAGGTGTAGTTAAATTGTTCCTCGGTACAAAACTATGAATTTTAATTTATGACTTTCAGTAAATTTTTTGGTGTTCATTTTTAATATTTTATTTTATAGAAATAAGGTGAAATATGCGCTTCATGGTTTAGGAATTCTGCTTTTAAATAAAGTAAAAAATTGCAATACATTTGTAAATTATGGAAAAATTAAATTAGCGGAGCTGTGCGGTATAATTCCTAAATAATAAAAATAATGCTGGTAGAGTTTTTATATTTTTGAATGAAAACATGAGGATTCCTTTTTTTTACTAATCAAAGACTATGAAAGACCACAGACTAAGAAAGTGGTCATGATCACGAACTTTTGGCTTGCATTTTTTCTGTCCAGTCGTTGGTTTGAGTCCTGGTGCCTCTGAATAATCACCGGTAAGAGGGGCTGATTAGCTCTAAAGTCAAAAGTTCTCTCGTTAGTGTGGTGTGGAAGTTTGGAGAATGATCTGCCAGCTCAAGTGTCATCCTCGTCAATTCAATTGACAGTGGTTCAAAATTAGGCGATCCGTCGCGAATTGCCTTTCGTGTTGCTTCAAAGTGCAGTGTTAAAAAGTAATCAATCAACCCAAACAATGAAAACATGTGAGTATTGCGTGAACTTTTCGGGAAAATGTTTCGTCTTACATTGTTCTAAAACGAGACGTTATTCATACCAAATGCAGAAAATGTATATTCCATACAGGGTTATCAGAAATGAATGACCCGATTACAAAATTTAATAATTCCCAGATGAATAAACAGAAAAGGATTATTAATATGGCATTGTAAAGATAAAATATGAATTTTTCAATTTATAACATAGTTTTTGTCAAAATGTGCCAGCAATGTTGTAATTGTGAACAGAAGTGAAAGTGGCGTCGCAGCGGGGGAAGGCATTTTGTGTGCTGTCGTTTGCAAAAAGTCTGTCAGTAATCACGGTTCAGCGTGAATTTCGGAGAAAGTACCATAGAAATGCACCAACATCTAAGAGTATAAGAAGATGATATAAACAGTTCCCGGAAACTGGATGCCTGTGTAAAGGCAAAAGTTCAGGCCGACCAGGTTCGAAATGATATTATACGGGGGGACTAAAGGAAGTCACATTGAACATTTGTGAACTCAAATTTTACTTTGCATCGAGAAACGTTACGTACGAAAAAAAAAATTCATATTTTATCTTTACAATGACCTCTTAATTATCATTTTCTGTTTATTCATCTGGGAATTATTAGATTTTGTAATGAGATCATTCATTTCTGATTACTATATATTATAAAAATTTTTGTATATATATATGCAGAAATTAATGAATTGTTTACCATAATATTGTTGAATTGCTCTTCACGTACACTATGTGACCGAATAATTTTTAGTTCATAACATTCACTGATTGAAAAATATGATACTTTATATCATTATTTCATTTGCCATGCCATCGCTTTTTTAAATAGTGTATTCCGTTACCCCAAAGCACAGTCGTGTGTGGGGATGACAGGACGAAAAATGTCCCCTTTTCAGTGAGAAAAATTAATTGTGAGTGAATATTTACTTTTTATTCAGCTACTCGGTGGCTTTTGGCGACGGACCTCGTAATTTTGAACCAAACAAACGTATTCTAACAATTGAAAAAAATAAAAGAAAGAAAGAAAGAAAGTGGCAGGAAATATCCAGTTGAGTTTAGAGGCGTAACGTACACCCCCGCATCACGGGGGTAGGAGGGGGGCTAAGCCTGACTGACACCATGTTCTGCTTGAGGCCCAAAACCTGACTTTGCTGGGGGTCCCTAATGTTCTCTGTTACGCCACTTGGTTGAGTTAAAGATCTATTCCTGTTACTGAAACTGTGAAGGTAATAAATCGACTTCAAGGTAATTTGATCTTGGGAAAAAAAAGTACTCCGTTTCTTTCCCACTTAGTAATTTAGGGTATCCGACTACTTGCGACAACTTTTTTTTTTTAAAACAATGGAGATATGGGAACTTTTTGTGGTTTTTAGATTCTTTTAGTACATTTTAAGAAAAATATGCTAAAATTAAGAGAAAAAGCAATTATTATTTGTACAAAATGAACACATTTTAGATTTTGATGTGAAGCTTTGCTATTCATTTTTGAAATGACCTTCCGAATAAGAGATATGTTAATATTTACAAAAACTAGAGCACTTTGTCTTAGTTATATGAAATAGCTTAAAAACATTTTTGTACTAAAACAAGGATTGATAAATCTGAAGGGTAAAATACTTTAACTATTATACAGAACATACACAAAAAAATTCAGTTAATTATTTTCATAACTTTTTGAGCAATCGTTGTCCCCGTTTGAGCATTTTCAAAAAAACTCATTTCGAGTAAAACGCATTTTAAAATAGAACATCTTGCTTAAAGTAGTGGCGTCTATTTTCACTAAAATACCTGTAGCTTTTGTTCTAGTGAATGAAAAATAATAAGCTTGCTATTTTTATAAAGCTAATAAGATGGCCTATAAAGTAAAGTCATAAAAATTTGTCAATTTTTGGCAAAATTCACAATTTTAGGGTAGTCGGATACCTTAATAGAGTAAAATTGCAAGAAAAAGAGAGAGAGAGGAGTGCGAAGAACGTAGGAAAACTGAGTTGCTTAGATTTAAAATATAAGCAAAGAATATTTGTAGCTATGGACTTTGTTCTACGGGGAATTCGAAATATTTATAGGGAGAATTTAAGGCTATCTTCGGCTAATGTTAAAGAATAGGGACCGAGAGAGAGAGAGAATTCGGAATATTTTTTCAGATGTAAAAGTACTCAAACATTAATATTATATATTCTGGCTACACTATCCTGTAGAGAACCGCTTATTTTATCATACTACTCATTTTTATCCGAATTGACACATTTTTTCTTTTATAAAATGTATTTTGCATTTTTTTTTCCTATACCGTAATGCTAAATGATCTATCCCTTCACATGTTAAAGGGAAAAACTAATTATTTATGAAATATTTTGAAATTTTAAAAACACTACATTATAAACAAATGCATGAGTTAGAATGTCACAAATTTTTATAAAAATTGAGGCATTTTTTCTGTCCGAAAATGTGCTTTGCGTCAAGTTTACGCTCTCGTACATATGGCGAAAACAGCATTAACGTAATACGGACAAATGAAAAAATCTGATGTGTAATGGATAAATTGTGTGATAGAAAAAAAGGTTTATTTTTATTGTAACTAATATGTAAAGAAGTATTTGAGGAGTATTTACTTATTTCTAACTACATTACTCCCCCCGAAAGAAAAGACAGAATCTGGGATTGCTTCAACCGAAAGTCTTTGAGTGGAATCGTTTATACATTTTCACACCAACAATTTTAATCACACGTACTTTCATGTAATTATTGAATACATTACAATTTATGTTTGACCACACTGCAATGCAACCGCAGAAAGGGTTATTTATGAATAAATTGAGGGATGATAAAAAAAACATTTGTGTCACAACTCTTAAAGTAATGTTAAATATGCCAAAGAAAATTTTAAGAAATCCTGAGAATACTGATTTGAAATCAAAGCTAATGTTTTTAAGCAGATTCGTTCTTCATCTCATCAGTTATTTATTTTTTCGTGTTTATTTCTGTTCCTTCCATTATAAAATACAAACTATGACGAAATATGTTTTGTCTTGAATACTTATACTTAAGAAATTAGTCGATGTTCCTCCCGTTTTAAGAAAGGGAGATAAATGTCAATTTTGTTTCAACTTACGCTGAATTTAATCCACGTACTGTGGAAGATAGACTGAAATCCGCACAAAGCAGAGAGAGAAATGATGTGCATACAATTTATTACTTAGAAGTCAATTAGTAATCTTTAGACATAGAACCCAGGGGTCGCCAACCTTTTGAGTCGGAAGAGCCAAATATTACAATTGACAAAATTTCAAAGTTTTTAAAGAGCCACAAAAAATTTTCTTGCCAACAATAGATAGTACTTGCATAAATAAAGTTTTTTGATAAAAAATTTTTTTAAAAAAATGATCTATTTATTCATAAGAAAAAATATCCATTTATTCATGTATAAGTAGTGTTTTTCACAACAAATTAGATAATACATATATGGCATTTTTAGATAATTACTTATTATTTAAATAAAAAATTAATACAATCAAACATGTACTTGTAGCAATATCTTGTACAATAACAAACAATTGAGCAAACAAATTCAATGGGAGCGATGGCTTTCCATGGATATTCAAGTAGAAAATTTAAACTTTACTAAACAATGTGTAACTTGTACTTAAAAATAATAAAAAAATAACATACATTTGAGCAAAAAAATTCAGTGGGAACGTTGGCTTTGCATGGTTTTAGAAAGTTTGGATAAATTTGGCTCACAACTTGTTGTTTTAAGTTTCAAACACGGCTCTAAATTTTCATTTGTTTTAGTAGGCTTCTTACTTTACTTTTAATCATATTCATGCAAGAGAACACCTGCTCGCACGAATATGTGGATCCGAAGATAGTCTCAGCTCTCCAAAAATGCCAACTTCTTCACCTCACTGCAGCAATCTGGAAGACTATTCCAAGCATCGAATGCAAGTGCCTCAACTCGCGCCATTTCTTTTAAAACTGTCAACTTTTGTTGCGTTACATAGATACATTTTTCTGGACCTCCAACTCTTCTAACTTGCTTTTCAACTCTGTACATTTTCCGCTCCACAAAGCTTTATTTTTTAAATCGATTCATTGCATTTCTAGAGATCCAGTATCAATTCCAAATGGCTCAATGTGGATTTCGTTACTATTTGTGTTGAGAGGATCTACTATGAATGATAGACAGTTATTATGAATGTTGGTTTTGAATTGCTTAAATCTGTCAGCAAATTCATCTTTAATTTTTTTTATAACTGTGCTGAAGTAATTCGTGTCAACAGTTGCACTGGTTTTATCGCGATATTACTTAAGAAATTGAAAATGAAGTAATTTACCTCTGAATATCTTCTGCAAAAAGAATTAATTTTTCTTCTAAATAAACCAATTCGTCTACCAAAACATAGGCTGAGTTTTCCTTTCCATGCAGTTTTAGATTCAGATAATTTAGTTTCACTGTCATATCCACCATAAAGTAAAATTTTTGTAACCATTTGTCGTTCTCTAATTCAGGGTGGTTAATGCCTTTTTTATTGAGGAATGTATTTATTTCATTCAAGCACAAAGCAAAACTTTTCAACACCTTACCTTTGGAAAGACATCGCACTTTATTGTGAAGGAGTTTGGAATACTAAGTCTCCATTTCGTTTAAGAATTCTTTAAACTGACGATGGTAGAGTGCTTTTGACAAGATTCTGTTACCAACCTTGATTACCAAATTCATGACCTCAACTATTTCGGCCGGAAATGTTTGGCCACAAAGCGCTTTTTAGTGTATTATGGAGCAAAAACGTAAAAATTTCGTGGTTTATTTTGCTCTGAAAAATCGTTTTTGCCCCTTTATTTTTTCCTGTCATAATTCTGGCTCCATCAGTTGCTATTGAAATGATTTTATTTAAATCGATTTTATTGTCTTCAAGGCATTTTTTCACGGCATTCGCTATATCTTTCCCTTTAGTTTGTCTCTAGAGCGGTAGCAATCCTAGAAGTGCTTCTTGTGGACCTTGGGAAGATATATACTTGACAAAAATGTAACTTGTGCCGTGTGTTTTATGTCGCAAGACTCATCTATCCCAAGGGATAAGGCAGAAGAAGGTTGAATATATTCCACCTGCAAATATATTACATTTGAAGACATTTTAGCTATTCCATGTTGTACTGTTTTAGCGGATAGTGGCAAATCTTTGATTTTTTTCAAGATTTCTGTTTTGTTTTTGAAATCCCGAAACAGTTCTTGAGATGCACGTTTAAAGCAATCTTTGGCATACTCACCATCTGTAAATGGTTTGCCTTTTTTGGCAATTTCTAGTGATACCGCTAAGCTTTCCAGATTAACATTACTTGTAGATTGTGTCCAGTTACTTAACATGGAACTTGATTGCTATTTTTGTTTATGGAGCTCGTCGACAGCTTTTTTTTCGTTCTTCGCCAGCTGGATATTTACTAGCAAACTGAGTATGCTTTGAAGTGAAGTGTCTCCCTAAATTTGATTTCTTATTGTGTGCAAGTTTTTCGTGGCAAATCAGACAAGTCGGAAGGCCATTTGAGTTGCACATGAAAGCGAACGACTCCGTCCAATCCCGATTGAATTGTCGATGCTCTTCAATTCTTCTCTCTCTCTCTCTTTGTAGATGCCATGCTTGCGTTGAAGCTTTAATAAAGAATTTTTTAAATTATTATTTAGGTATTCAAAACACACACACACACAGCAGATGACAAGTTTTGCAAGTATTTACTGTTTCAACGTATACCGACGTAAATACATACGAGAAGCTGGGCATAATTTATCAAAATAAGTTATCAAAAAACATTTTACAACGATATTTCCCAATTAAAAATACTTTACCTAAATAAAATAAATAATTCTTTAATAATTTAATCACGAATGGACATGTCAGAACGTGTTTATCACGGCGCTGTCTGCACAGTTTTTTTTAATTTTGGCAAATATTAGATACTTAGTTTTATGTCTAGCATGCCGAAATCAATGAAAATATTGCCTTACGTATAAACAATCTAAAACTGCAAATACCTACCTACTTTGATCCTCAGAGTTCGAAAATAGAGGTTTATTAAATAACAATTTATGTAGGTACTTACACTTATAATTATTTTAATTAATAAAAGCTATAAAATAGATAAATAATAAAATAGGTAATTTATTAAATATATATTTTAATAAAAACACTTTCGCAGTAATATCCAACAGTAGTACTTTGTTTCTTTTTTGACAATTCTTATTGACTTCAAAAAAGTAGTTAAGTATCTTACTTGGAAAAAAAACATGTATATAATTTGTATTTTAAAAATATAATACTTATTATGCTACTTCGGTTTTTTTTATTATTATTATATATGTACATATATATCTTTGAGAAGATAATTGGCTTCTAAAACTCTTCTACTTGAAACAACAAACAATACGTCACAGCCAAAGCACTGGTGAAGACGCCAAACTGTCTTGCGTCAAATGCGAATTAAAATCTACATAGAAACATCCGACGACGCTGTCATTCGAGAGCTTCCGATGGACTGACGACGTGTGTCACGGGGAGGGGGTGAAAAACGAGTACAAGTGGCTGAGACATAGAAACGGTGCCTAATCCTAGTTAATCTATTTCGAAGGATTTTTAAATGTTTTTTTTTGATGAAATAAATAATATTTGCGTATGGAACTAAAGAGCCACAGCTTCACATCCAAAGAGCCGCATGTGGCTCGCGAACCGCAGGTTGCAGACCCATGATAGAACCAATTGATGCACTTATCACTGTTTGTAGGCTGACAAGATAAGGTAAGTTGAATTTGGGAATAGCTAATACGTCATTTTATATTAGCAGATCATTCCGCTCAATAGTCACTTATCTGCTCCAGTTCCAGCTTAATAAAAAGGGGTTTTTTTTCTAAGTATTTAAAAGTTTACCCCTGGGATGTCTCACTTTTTTATTATTTCTGAGGAAAAATATTCCAGTGAAGTAAGGTTATTTTTCAGTCATTTAAAAGATATATATATATATATATATATGTCCATTATATAATTATATTTATAATTTTAAGTTTATAAAAATGCTTAAATTATTAAAAAAGAAATCTTATACACGTGAAATATTTTTTAAATCTATTTTCAATAACAAAACACCATTTTTATATAGCCTCTATTTCATAAATTACAATTATGTCTCACACATATTTACATATGCAAAATTATTATTATAAATAAGAAAGTGAAAAGCGTCTTCTACAAAAACAATTCTTCTAAAATAATTATCTGGCTTTTACGTGTAGTAAATTTAGTTTTGATGAGTACCATTTGAAAAAATTAGAAAGCTACTTTTAAAATGTACTTCGGTATAACTTTCAGCGATATTAGACTTCATTCACAATGGATCTTTTTTTAAAAGAAAAAAATGCTATATATGCATTGTGTTAAATAAAATGCGCAGATACAAGTGTAAAATAATATATGCATTCATTAGACATTTAAAATCTCGCATTTATTTGTGTTGAACTCGTTGTATTGTTACGAAAGTTGCTTTCATTTGCACGTGCGTCACTATTACTTAATGGCGTGCAACTTGTTCTATGAATGTTTATTTTTAATTTCTATATAAAAGCCGCAGCCTCAAAAAATAAGGTTCATTATTGAAATTGTAAGGCTATTATTCTACGAAGAACTTAGGAGATTAAAAAGTAATCTATACGAAAAAAACAAACTTTTGTGAATCTAAACTAACGAATTTGCCAAGAAAAATATCGTTAACTCTACAATAATTTCAAGAAATGTATTTGCTTGATAAAACAGTTGACGAGACTTGTCTTATGTATTTTTATTTTTTATGCTTTCGAAACGTATTATTTCCTACAGAATACTTCCCTTTTGTTTTACTTAAAGTTTTTATTCAATTGTCATGTTTACCTAGTTCTTTGTTTTAATTACAGGATGGCAATTTAAACTTGGGTCGCTTGTTTTCTTAATCACAAGGAAACACTTCAAATTGCCGTAAATCTTCCTTATTCTGCCTAAGGTTATTGAACTACGTGTCTTTCAATCAAAGCCATTTAATTTGATAAGTAATATATAATTGATAAAATAAAAATAAATAAATAAATTGATATTTGATTCTTCTTCAAATTTCGTTTATATTATACAAAAAATCATAGTCATAAAAATTATAAGGTATTTAACAACTAACGAGAAATATACCTTAAATTTTCTTATAAATAATTCCATTTCTCTCTAATATGGAGGGATTTTTATTAATATCGCTATATATAACAGTAATTTGAATACTATCAAATTTGTTTAATTTTAAATCATACATTCAATATTACTTGCAATAGATGAAATTTAATATTTTTACAGAACTTTTTTTGTGCAAGAGAGAGAGAGAACTATATATATAAATTGAAATTTATTATAAAAGTTTCTTAAGAGAGACATAAGTACTTATGAGTATCATGTTGTCCAAGAAATCTGTAATTACTTTAAGTATAAAATATTTAATTGTTTTATTTTTTAAATAAAATAACCTAACTGCATATAATTTTCGAAAAAAATTTTTTATGTGATGATCACATTGTATCCTGGCGAAATTCAAATAACAGCATGTGAAAACACGCCCACCTTAATTTGTGGTGTCTGTAACTTTATATACATACTTTCATTACTCTCTGAATTACAACTGTTATAAATTCATAATTTTTTTAGAAATATCTTCAGTTATTTTACATTTGCCTTTTTGCATTTACAATAAAGCTGAAGTACATGTTAAGGACCCCCCCTCCTCCTACTTTACAAAACTTTCTGGATGATTTTAATGCATATTTAAAATTTATTCTTCTATCATCTTACTTTGCATCTTAATGTGTTGAAGACTTGGGTCTATTTCTAAGCTGCTTTTTTCTCTCGGAAAGTGAAGAAAAATGGTAAATAACTTTTATTCTTATTCCTTAGATGTTTCTTCGTTTGTTATTTATAACCAGAGAGAGAGTTCTAGAAATTATTTTTGGAGCCATCTCCAATTTGTATTTTAATGATAAAATTGTGCCAAATGATATGTAGGAAATCAGAAATGCATGCTAACTTCTCAATGTTGGGGAGGGAGATTGAAGCTGGCCCCTTAAACTGTCTAAGATCATGGCTCTTTCTGGCTTTGAGATAAGATGATTGAGAGGTATAGGGCAAATACAGATTGAAAGGAAAAGGGAAGGTCAAGGTGAACTGCCGACGAGAATTCTCTCTGTCATTTACTTCAACTTCTACTTCCCTACGCTGTGGAATGTGGAATGATGATTGAGTCAAACGTTGTTTGCCTTGAATTCGCCTCACTTCACGAGGAAAAGAACCCTTCTCTAATTTCATTTTAATAATCCTTCCCATATCGTAAAAAGCGCGCGAAAATTTGACGCAGTCAGCAAATTCGTAAGCTGAACAGTCAATGGACTGGAAATGCATCTTAGATGCGCTGTTACAGAATCAGAATTACGTCAGTGAAACTTCAAACTAAAGAGCGAGAAGAGAGAAAAACACAAGAGGGAATATTTGTCCTTTTTTCTCCGTTGCCAATCTGAATTTTAAAAATTTATTTTCTTTAAATGTTTTTAACAAAACTTTTGAAAGTGTTAAATAATTTTTCATCTTTTAATCTCTTAAATCATATTTATCACAGTGTCCTTTTTTAAGTTCAAGAAAACCACCTCTATTAATATTTCTCAATAAAACCTTAAAAAATTCTGTTGGTTATGAGAAGTAAATGTAGGTTTTATTTGCAAAAAGTTAAAACTTCAAAAAATTAATGGAAAAAAAGTAACTGAATTTTTCATAAATAAAAACAACCAAACTGAATATATAGTGTAATACTAGATTTTTTTGCCCTCTCTTTATAAAGGATTTACTGGTTAGGTACTTAAATCTTCAAAAGGAATGGCTAATATATGGGAAATACCACTTGAATAATCTGTAATTACGTTTCCGTCTGTTCTGTCATAGTTCTGGCGGAAACAGTTTATAGACCAGCTAACCAAGCAATGAAGCTTGATTTCAAAAAATGCTTGTGCAATATAAAAAACCACAAAAATTAAAAAGAAATGATTTCTCAGAACTATTATAGTTTCTAAAAAACGTATTCTCGGCGTATTCGAACTAGAAATAATTTATGGGGACATATTTTCCGAGGAAAAATCACTCACCAACGCATAAAATTCTCTGCTACCAGAATTTTCAGAATAGTTATAGTAAAAATTATTTGTTAAATTGATTTAGTTTTGTGTGATATTGTAAAAACGGAAGGTAAAGTATGTTTTCAATAGTTTAAATGACTGTATAAAATCACTTCTTTGTAATTTTTTATTTGATATTGTCTCATGTATGAATATAATTAAGCTATGTAAAACTTCCATACACACAGACTTCCTTTATAAACAATTCATACCTATCAAAAGGGGGTTTTTTATTGCTGATTGTCGAGTGAGTGAGTGAGTGAAGATTAACGTCGCACTGTTCAGCTGCACGAGGGCTTTTGGCGACGGACCACGTAATTTTGAACCATGGTCAAGTGACGTGGACGACACCTGAGCTGGCACCCCCCTCTCCTAACTACCACACCACACCAGCGGGAGGACATTTCAGCTCTCGACAGATTTAGCGTGCATCGCTGCCCTACACGGCGGGTCTTCAGTGGTACTGGGCTCGAACTCGTGACAATTGCTGATTGTCGAAGTCTCAGAGATAAGTTAACTATTTATAGGTTCTGAAAACTGTGTCAATTTTATTGACCCTTGCTAACGACAATATATGACAAGGTAAAGTAATTAATCAAGTATGAATACTCGTAGATGAAACCTAAAACAGTTTTATAATATTTAATCTGATGTCTTATCTCGCATCTGTGTAAAGGATTTTCTAAAGTTTACTCAAAGTAATAGGTTTGTTCTTCTTTAACCTTTGCTTTTGTAACAGGTTTGTTTCTGAACGTCCTTCTAGAAAAAATATGAGAGTATGCAAGTAAGTAATTATATCTTTTCTCTTTACTAGGCGCCAGTGAAGTTAAGTCATGTAACAGAGATCAAGGATATGCTATTAACGAAATTTCTGAACGTTCTACCTTTACATCACACAGATATATATATAAAAGTAGAAAAAACTGAATCCTTAAATTGAATCAAATACCGTATTTACTCGAATCCAAGCCGCAGTTTTTTTTCCAATGTTAATGCTACTGAAAATCGGATGAGGCTTAGAATAGAAGGGGAATAAATTGTGGATGGGGTATTTAGAGTAATTAAGGTTCATGTATATATTTAAAAGTTTACAATACTAATGAAATAACTAGTTATTCACTTATTAGTTCTCATTTTAAATTTATTTTAATTTCGTAAAATTGGATATTTTTCGATAAACCACTTTGTACCATTTTTTTTTATTTTTCACAAAATCTTGTTGAGAATTTGTGATGCGGCTTAGAATCGATGGTAGCTTAGATTCGAATAAATGTGGCACATCGTAATATAGGGAAAAACTGAACAAAATCTAAAAAAGATATTTTTCGAAGGATTTAACATCACCTCAAAAAATTCAGTTTAAGTATTGTAAATCAATCACTTAACTTAAATAATACTGAATGTGTTTCCTTCATATTATTTTTATTTAGAATGTAGTTGTTTTGTAATCCAATTTAAATATACTTATTGATTAGATCAATGTTACATTAGGTATTTAAAAATGTTAGCATATCAGAATATTTTTATACTGTTGCATAATGCATACATGTAATAATTCACTTATATTTTCTCTCGATGGATTTTATTTAATTCATAATAGTTTTGAGTCCTCCAAGATTTCCAGTGATAATTAATTTTTAGTTATCCCTCCTAATGGGAAATAACCACAACTTTAACGTGTTGTTAGTATTGATAAAGTTAATGTAAGATTAAATTAGAAAAAATGAAATGTTTTAATTCTTATTGTGTATCAAAATAAATAAGATTCAAAATGTTTTAATGAAAGGAATTTAATTTCTTTGACGAGATACACAGACGATTTTTTTAAAATTTATTTGTATTGTCTGAGATAACTCGTTTAAAGCAAAAGTTATTTGAAAAAATAATTTAGGGATAAATAGAGAAGAATAGTTACATACTGTAGTTTTATAAAATAAGATTTATTTATTTATTTTAAGTTTGATCTGTTTTTATGGTAATTTATTCAAAAAGTATGAAAAAAATCTTAGAACTTTCAAGCAAGTTGTGAGTTGTCATGATTGTGTGTCCATAGTTTCTTAAATAAATATTCAATATATGAGAAAGCGTTGTTTCGTGTTTTTTTAAGTCGTAGTCATTCATGCATTATTGAGTAAACATCTTTTGTGATATTTTCCTTTTTTTATATTTTACAGAAAACGTGAATATCTTTCTCTATATATATTCTATTTTATTTGAACAAAACCATCAATCTTATGGAATAATTTAAAATAACAAACAACGAAACTGAACTCCACGCATATCTTTTGTCTCAACAAAGTATTCGCTATTTTTTGCTGTAGTTTTTTGTTAAAAATAATACAATACAACATCAATTTTTCCTTTCTGTATTGTATTATTGTTCCTTTAATAAATTATTTTAAAAAATGAAGTGTAAAAAAAAATTCTCTCTCTCTCTCTCTCAGTATTGGTTCTTCAGTAATTCATCAAATATTATCATATACACAATGCAGTGTTTCTCGCTATATTCTTATTAAATTAAAATGATGCTTGGATAATATACTTTAAAGTAAATCGTAGTGTAAATATATAGAATAACCAGTGCTATTACCATTTGCAATTAGATTATGCAATTTATGGCAAAAGATCATGTATTCGATTTAAGGTTATCGTTAACCCCTTATCTACCGCATTATGATTCACTGCAGTTTTTTTTCATGCAATGTTTTTTTTTTGAATCACTACATTGAAAATTAAGGGATATACATAAACAAAATGCTCAACATTGGGAAATTTAATTAGGTAGAGCTAATTAATTAATTAAAGATATTCACCTGTAAAATTAATCATACACACTGTTTACTTTCAATAAATAGTCAAATCATTTTCTAAGGACTTCATTAACAAATAAAAAATTAATAAGCCACTTACCATATTGACATTAACTATGTTTTAGGAACAAAAATGACAATCTTCGCAATCCGCCGAAAACGTCGTCAGCTTAAAACGCAATTTCTGCTATAAAACTATTCACTTTCACCGCTAAAATAATCATCATAGAACCTGTGCTGCCATATATTTTGGAAGAGTGGATTTCAAAGAATATTCCTGCTAAGTATCGTCAGAGTATTCGTAAAAATGGTTATTCTATGTAATTTTAAATTGAGTGGTACTTATAAGTACCGTCGGTAGATAAAGGGTTAAAGCGTTTGATATATCTTGCTCATGTAGACATCGAAAAGAAAAAAATTCTTTCTCAGATGAGAAGTAATTGCATGTTCGAGTAAATGGCTTGGTTAGCTTTCAAGTGAGAAAAAGTGGTGCAAAATACTTATTATTTGAGCTCCAAAAGTAAATTAAAATGTGATTAACTTCGTTGTTTAATGGCAAAATATTTTATAGTTTTTGTGGTCCCCTATTCGGGGGAGGGGGTATTCAAGTGAAGAAATTTAGGTAGTTGTTTCAGGCCTAAATGTTTTTATTTTTATGTATGATTCTTTAAAATATCAATAATCTTGCAAATATTTCATGCAAGTTTGTATTATCAATTTTATTTTATTTCATTTTTTAATTTATATTTCTCTGTTGATATACTTTTAAGTTTTATATAACTACCCACTTTCTATATAAATCATCAAATATCACAATATCTCTTGCTTCCTTTTTATTACTTTGAAGACGGTGGACGGGAATTCTTGTCTTTTATTTTTCAACTTCATTTGTCTTTTATTTTATTAATTTGTTATTTTAATTATTAATTAATTAAAATTGTTATACTTTCATTTTTTTGTCATATTATACAAAAAAGAAATACATGGAATTTAGGCTATACACTTTTTACTGCATACCGTTATGAATGCGTCAGTGAAATTTTTTATCTATACATATAAATAAAAATGAAGTGTCTGTTTGTAATTTGAAATTATCAGCTTTTTATTAAATGCACTTAAAAGTATAAACGGTACTTACATCAAAA
Source organism: Trichonephila clavipes (assembly GCA_019973935.1). NCBI lineage: Eukaryota > Metazoa > Arthropoda > Arachnida > Araneae > Nephilidae > Trichonephila > Trichonephila clavipes. The sequence goes on from BMAU01021198.1 coordinate 517,746, forward strand.
AATCAATTTTTAAAATTTTTGTCTGTCTGTCTATCTGTCTTTCTGTCGGTCTGTTTGTTCCGGCTAATCTCTGAAACGGCTGGACCAATTTTGACAAAACTTTCACTGGTAGATAGCTAATGTTATAAGGAATACCTTAGGCTACTTTAAGTATAGAAAAAAAATTAGGGTTCCGCGAAAATAAAATTAAAACGAATGAAATGGTGAACAATATCCATTTCAAATAGAGATTATTTATTTCAATAGGGATTATTTTTATTCATTAGGTGCTATTTTTAGTCAATAGGGACTGCTTTATTTCGCGAGCCTTCCGTCTCAACGTTTCTAGCAGTTATATCAAACTTTTTTGTTTGATTAGGTTACTGACACTCGTGATTTTTCCTGTTCATGTCTGATACTAATGATTTTAACAGTCTTCGCACCATCGACACTGTCAAAGTTCATGCATCTCTCTAACCCCTTGCTTGTGGCTTCGTTTGTGTTTGTTTCACCCTACCCAGTCCTCACCACATCGACAGTGTCAAAGGTCACGTGACCCTGTCCCCTCCCCCTGCTTGCGGATTCGTGTCTCCCTACTACTACATAGACCTATTTTGAACTGTTGCATTCAACTCTTATAATCATTCCAATGATTTCATTCTCTCTCAAGAACACTGAGCAACATCAATTTTTCCGTAACATAAACAGCATTTAAACTTAAATTAGGAAGTTTTTGGGTTTTACGTCATTTGACTTCTCACAAGGTTCCGCATTTAAATAGAGGTAAGTCAATTTCACACCTTTATTGTTTATTTCATTGCCAAACACTTCCCAAAGCAGTCACAATAAATGTTTGTCTTGCAAGAGTGATTGTACAAGTTTGAGTGTGCTGTGAAGGTGGCGATCGCAGAGCCAACAGGTTGTTTTATTTAGTTAAGTACGTAGATAGTTGTTTCTAAAATAAATATTTTTAATTTCGTTTTAGGTGAAAAAGTGCACTTACACCCTTAAATTCAGTAAGTTTATTCAAAACTGTAAATAACTTCATTTATCCTGCGCAATATCTATACATATAAATAAAAATGAAGTGTCTGTAATTTGAAATTAACAGCTTTTTACTCAATGCATTTAAAAGTATATACGGTACTTAGTATATGAAAAAATCAATTTTTAAAATTTTTGTCTGTCTGTCTCTCTATTTGTTCCGGCTAATCTCTGAAACAGCTACACCAATTTTGATGGAACTTTCACTGGCAGAGATGTTATAAGGAGTAACTTAGGCTACTTTTATTTAAAAAAACAAATTAGGGTTCCACGGAAATAAAATTAAAACCAATGAACAATATCTGATTCAAATAGAGACTATTTATTTCAATAGGGATTATTTTTATTCAACCGGGATTATTTTATTTCGCGAGCCTTCTATCTCAACGATTTCTAGCAGTTATATTAAACCTTTTTGTTTGATTAGGTTGTTGCCACTTACGACATTTCGTGTCCATGTCCTTTGATCCTAGTGATTTTATAGCCCTTACCCCATCGACAGTATCAAAGATCATGCGTCGCTCTCACACTTTGCTCAACAAAAAACAAAGAAAAAAAAGTAAAACAAAAAAGAAACATTGATTCACAAAGTAGAAGAATGACATTATACTTATAGCATATGTATTTCTTTACGTGGGATATATAACTATTAAGTTTTCATAAACTCTGCGAATTGAATAAACACTTTTTTGTTAAATTCCACGTGGACGGAGTCGCGGGTAACAGCTGTTTAACATAAAATTAATGCATCAGAAAGTAATATTAACGTATTACACATCGATACAAATTATTTACATGATTTTAATGCGTTTATTACACAACAATGAATTGAATTTGTAACAATGTGTTAATTTTGCTGAGCAGAAGGAAGGTGTTTTCAAAAATCGATCCAAAAGAGAGTTACGGGGCGTTATAAGTAAAAAAAAACTTTTTTAATCAGCTATTATATCTACAGACTTAAAATTTAGCAAACATGGGTTTTTGTTTAGCTGAGATATGCAAAAAGCTGGGTTTTTTTGTTTAATTTACAATTCACGTAAAATTAACTCATTAAAAACTTCTTTATCCTTCAGTCTGTATTGCTTAAATTTTCAATTCACTCGTGCGAAGAACGGGTATACCAGCTAGTTGATTATATATATATATATATATATATATATATATATATATATATATATATATATATATATATATATATAATGCGTTTTGAGAAATGCGCCATTTCGGCTTTCCTTAACGACACGTCTTTTATAAATATATATAATCAAAATAAAATTAATAATGTACTGAATGTTGCTCAACCGTTATTTACGGAAGTATTTCACATTCTGAATGGATGCGTAAGTGGTAATAACTGAAAAAGCCTTCTATAAGGTAGCATCATCACGAAAGCGCAAGTAGGGAAAGCTGCAAGAAAAATAATTGCAATGCATTTTGTGGTTGAATCATGAAACCACTAAGAACCCCCCGCAAGGTGGAATTGCATTTCGCAAGCAGTTATTAGTTCGTCTAAGAATTTTTTATTTGTACTCCAATACAAGTGAACGAGTTAAACCCTAAATTCTTTAAGTTACATCGGAGCATTGCAACCGTATATTGTTTAAAATTTCTTTTAAATTTATTGCAGATTCACTAGAATCATATGCAACTATCTATGCTTATTTTCCCCCATATTTATGGTATCAGTTCTATTATGATACGTTGTCAGTAAGATTATGTATGTTTTTAAGTTATACTTTTCATAAACTAGATATATGGTGCGATCATCCGGTATGGTGGTTCTGACTGTGATGACGTAAGTCCTGGATTCGCATCCCGGAGAAGGCATGGATATTTGTAAATGTATAGTGCCTTTGTGGCATGGGGCTACTCTAAATAGACGTCGAACCACAAGTCCTCGCGTGAGGTTGGTGGAAGGGGAAAAAAGGTGGGAAGCCTCTGACCACCCCCAAGGTGTTCTCCTTCAAAATTGGGGTGGAACCGAGCCAAATCGTACTGTCACCTGTATGGTGCTCAAAGCTACGGCTAACAACAGGCATATAACTAGGCTGTCGATTGGGTGACATATGTAACAACGACAAATATATGGTGGTGAGATTTAATAAGTTGTGTCCTGACATTATTTTGTGCCAGTTTTAAATCTTTCTCTGAGAAACACAAGCATCTCTTTACAGCCATTGTCATATTTTATAATCCTTTTAAATCCATTTTTTCGCTATCTTCTGAGATATTTGAACTATATTGCAACTGATGAAATGCTTATTCGTATTCATTCATATGAAAACTGCAACAACGTAAACGCAGTAAACAACATCAGAATTCATCATAAATTAAATTTACATCAACAAAAACATTCACAATGAGTAAACTAATAAATATAATTAAAAGAAAGCTTTGAAATATATGAACTGTTTTCTGCATGCTCAGAATCTAATGATGAGTATCAAAAGATAAAATTTATAAGAAGTGTAGTCTCCTTCCCCCTTATATTTATCACTTATGCAACATAACGCTGAAAACAATTTAAATTCTCATTTCTTAAAAATTATTTTAAATTTCAGTGTTACTGTTATTTCTCTAATTATATTAGCAATATGTGCAAAGGAAAAAACTGTGAGAAATAATAAATACAAAAAAAAAATGAAAAATACAATTTGGAAAATAAATATATTTTAATGATAAATGAACATCTATTATTTTTTTATAAGTTGTATATGTTTCAACTATTGTTTAAAATCAAACACCTTTTTATTTTTCTTTAGCATAGAGAGCTATCTTTTTTTTAAAATTAACCGTATCGAAAAACATATTTCATCTTAAATATATATTCGTACTGACATTTAGATTATGATTGACAGTGGAAATCCCTAATTTTCTTGAATAATCTTTGGGATCTGCAAAGTAGATAGTTTCCTCAAATTCTTCTACTTACCGTATACCTCATACCTTCTACTTCGTGTATTTAGTTATTTAAAACCAGTAAAAAAGAAAGGAGAATGTAGAGGTTGAGTAACCTATACATGTTCAATTTACTAAACCCTTAAATTATTTCAACTGACCTATGCGATTCTTTTTCATTAAATTTTTAAAGCTTAGAATTATACTCAAACAATTTCTAAATAACAGGGTTTGGTTCTTAGCATTCCTTTCTTAAAAATAAATTTTGCTTTGTAAATTTAGTTACTGCATTTATATTTCTAACATTTTTATATAAAGATTGAAGTGCCTGATAATATATATAAAACGAGAAAAATATTGTTACAATGAAATAAAGTATTCACTTTAGAATGAGAAATTTTTATTTGTGGTGTGCTTAGAACTGCTACAAAATAAGAACAGACGGGAAGAATGGGTAGTATCTATCACATGTGTGTGTGTGATGAATGACTAACAAATTTCGCGAAGTTTTTTTAATTTAACGAAAACAATAGATATTGATTTTGTCATTTCGAGGTATAAAATATATTTGTTTTGAGTTAAATCTTATTTTTGTCAAATAATTATGGTTAATTCTCTCAAAACTTATTCCTAATTGTGTTGCCTGCAATGAATTGCAAAATTCATCTACAGGCAGTGGCGCACACAAGGGCAGTGACGCACACAGCACCTGGGGTCCGGACCCCCCCAAAGCCCTTGATTTTTTTCCGATTGATTATAATTCTAAGTATATTGTACGTAAAATTTAATTAATTACTTGCTATTAATGATTAATTTTATTAATTAATGCTAATTATTTATTCAATAATTAGTTTCTTACTGTGTTTTGTTCCCGAAAATCGATAAAATCAAAAGGAGCATGATACAAGAATGGTGAACTTTCGACCCCGGACCCCCCTTGAAAAATTCTTGTGTGCGCCACTGTCTACAGGTAATCCTTATTAAAAACTCAGTTGTATGTGTGTGTAAACAACTAATTTAAATGATCCTATGTCGCTAAATGTAATTATTAGCATGTTTAAAAATAAAATGAATATGACTTTTATAAATAATAATTACTGTACTAAGTTTTTTAATGAGAAAAATCATACAATATATTCAAATTTTAAGAAAAACGTTTATAACCGAGTATTTCATAACTTCTTTCCTTTTTTTAGTGCGTGTGGAGAAAAAATAAATGAAATAAAAATATGAAATCTTGTAATAAAATTTTTTCAATTAGGTATTAATCGAAAACGACATTTTTTGAAATGTAGAAATAAAGGAAAATTAAATATGAGTGAGAGGGGAAAAATTATGTTTTTAATTAATTTAGAAGTTAAAAAAATAGTATTGTATATTTTAAAAATACTTAACTAACAATTTCTTTTGTTTGGAAAATTGGATGAATTGTTAAAATAATTTTAAATTATTTCTTAACAAGTAACTAATTAATTATAATTAAATTAATTAGTTAATTGTTTATTATTATTTTCAGCGTCGTGAAATTCCGAAATCACTAATCCTTCCTACATTCTATAATTACTTAACTGTAATAGAGGAATTATAATGGAGATATATTAGTCTAATTTATCTTTGGTAAATAATATGTAAAAAATTAGGGGAGGATGGATGCCTTTACTTGCTTTTATAACTGGAGTTAAGCTTTACAGCGTATGTACCGCCAGATTTCAAAGGTTAACAAGGATTTAGTGCTTGATAATAAAAAGAAATTATGCTATAAAATTTAATTCTGCTTTCAACAGCACAAACTAAAAAATAAAAATATAATTTCTTCTAACTTTTAAAAATATGTTTAATAATGTTTGTCATCTCAGAGAGAGTAGAAATACCTTAAAGTTTTTAAACACTTTGAAAAAAAAACTTTTTTGATTCAAAATAAATTAAGAACATCATCAAAGAAAAACCCTCACTTTTTAAAATAAATTTTCCTGTCGTTGATAACATTTAAAAATAATTGTAAAATTTTCAAGACAGTGAAATAAAAATTCCCAATTACTGAAAATTCAAAATTAGTGAAAGATTCACATAAAGGAAAATATGACATTTCCTCAAAATAGAAAACCTTTTAGTGATGTGTTAATGGTGGTTAATTATATTACTATTTACTGAATTATTATATATCTTATAATTTTTCTATATGTATACACATATTTTAGAGCAGCAAAATATTAATTTTCCTAAGTGCCATTCTACTGAATAAGTGAAAATATACCGAGTGTTGTAAATGAATATAACAACTCACAATTACTTCTCGATTTAGCTATAGAAATTTTTATAAAATTATATGCACTGAATAATAATAATGTGGAATGTAATTGAAGCAGGATTTATAAATTTACCAGTGAAAAGACTTCTGTTTTTATTTTACTAAAACTTGAATAGCATTGCTTTAAGTCATTTTCAAGTTTTAAACAGCATCCAGAGTCACAGCAGTGAATTGTGAATGAATGACTTCGGAATGTATTTTTTAACCCAACTTTTTAAAAAAAAGTTTTGTGACTTGTAATTTGACAATAATTTATTATTACTGAGTAATCTGGCGTGTTAACCAGAAATTGTGTCGTAATGCTCTTGGACGAAATCCAATTAAGTGTGTTGGTGGACCAAAAAGAAATATTTTAATGTATATTTTAAGTTTCAGTGAAGCTGGAATGGCGAAAAGTAATAGTTTGATCTAGATTGTATTGAGCATTTTTTATGACGAAAAAGTATAAGGTGTACACAAAAAAATTTTAAAGTGTGAAAACCGTTGGAGGATGGGTTTTATTGTGTGGGGGTTTTTATTAAAAATAAATATTTTAAGAAAGTCTTTCAAAAACAATTAAATTTGCATTTTACTAACATTTTTAACAGAGATAACGCTGGATTTAAAAGTTTGAATATTTTTAAAACGTCATTTCGTTAACTGACTTTAATGTACATATTGTATGCATATAAAAACTTAGAACGCGTGATTTCTCTCTTTTCATCTACTCGTTTCCGAAAATTTGAATGCTTTTATATTTGCTAATGAAAATTTGGAAGCTCATAATACAAAAAAGAAGAACATCTCTGTTCTAATTTTGGCAGATAATAATTATACAATCTTTAAACATGCTGAACAAAAGATAATGAATGAACAATTCACGTTTCTTATTTACTGCTTCGTAAACCTGGTTTAATGGTGAGTTGATCTTACCTTGGCGTTGCCTATTGTTTACTTTCCATTGCTATTGCATAAGCATTTGGGCGTTTCTACTTACCGTTTCATTAAGGGGTGTCCTCTTTCTCTTCTTAATACATTGCTAAGTCTTTTTTCTGTGATTAATGAACAAATGTTGTGTTCTCATGCAAACCAGTTTTTGAAATTGTATTATGCATATAAAATTCCTTATTAGATGCGCTGCATTATATTTTTAACTCTTACAAGTAAAGCTATTGATTCATATATAAAAAAAAAACTTTTTTAATTTTCCATTCGTTAGGATATACTTTACCGTTTAGAATTTTTAAAACTGAAATTTAAACTATACAATGTGCAAAGTTAGCTTAATAACGACTTTATTCACCTAATTTATCTGTACACTCCCGTCTTAGTTTGTTCATCTTGTGCTGTTTAGATAGTTCTTACAACTTTTTTCTTCTAATGTAAGTTGTTTGAAATTTTTCAGCTGTTCTTATTTAGTTAATTCTGTCGCTATTGCGTACTAGTTAAGATGTCGAGCCTCGAAGTCCCCGCGTTTACGTGACGAGTAAGTTGCCCGTTCATACGTCATACCATGGTTTAAAATTACGAGGTCTGTCGCCAGTATTTCTCGCGTTGCTTTTGAGTGCGATATTAATAAAGAATCAACCCTCTACATTGTCTACTATAACTGACTTTATCAATATTTGTTTAATTCATGCACTTAAACGTAGAAAAAAATCATTATTGATTAATTGTAATCAATTAATGTCTAAGTATTTTAATTGTTCACATATATTTAGTTTGATGAATTATTATCTTTTTATATTGTTTATGCAATATTGTTCTGAGAACTAAATTTTCTACGAAACTTCGCAACAGTTATCAGTTTAGTTATCAAATACCTATATTTTTACTAAGTACACATGTTAGGAGTAACTATATAGAAAATGTCAATTTAACTTCTTCATTCAAATTTATATCAAATCCTTTGTTTATATTTAAGCATTTTTAATGCTTTGCAAAAATTATATGCATTCGCTTTTATTACGACTCTTATTGATCAATCTATGTTATGTAAATTTTGTATTGAATACTATTTCTCTTTAATTTCGTTTCCTTTATAGTTAATAACTTTAGTTTCACAAAATATTTTTTTAAAAAAAATGGATTACCGTGTAAGAAATAAAAAAACAATTGATTTGAATTCCTTGAAGCTTGAAATTGGAAATAGTATATGAAACTAGGATTTTCTGTTAGGTTTCCTCCTCACATCGATATCTTTGCCTAAACATTTATGAATAAGAAAACCATAAAAAATTTTGGAATAATAATATAACTAAATATATTACTTCCATTTCTCCTTCCATGCCTATGAAACCCAGCGAGCCAAAATAAAAAAAAACAGATTTTTTACGTAAAAATAATTATCTCAAAAAACAAGATCGTTTTCCATTGTCTATTGTTTAGTAAATAACCGAAATTCCATAGTTTAAGGCTAGAATTATTTTCTGTAAAAAAATATAAACATTTGAAAACGATTTTTCATTGACAGGTGGTGACTTCGCTTAAGATAAACATGGAAACTTTAAAGTCTTTGATAGACTAAATAACTGACATAAATTATACTTTTTTTCTATTATTTTAGGTACTAGAGTTTAATTCTTCTATCAATTTATCATCAGACATAACACAATTCGTAGATGAAAGTATGTTAATTCGAAACATTTTTTCGATCTGTGAAATTTATCAAAACAATTCATTTTGTTATCATTTGAATGAAATGCTTATTTCAAAGTCAAATTATATTTTTAACTCTCTTGAAAAATATTGTTTTTGAAACTGATTATCTTTGTGTAGTATATAAATTTCCGAAGTGCAGAAGTATATAATATTACTAGTTTTCCTTGGAAAAACTCCTTGGTAAATAATACCTAGAAGCTGTATATATAATAAGTTTCTTTTGCATTCAAAAAACTTTTTCAAAATAATTTTTTATAAAATAAGTACAGTAAGCATTTTTATCGAAAATACATCTAATTCTATTTTTTATTATATTTCCATATTTATATTGATAGTTATGCTAAGAAAAAGCTCCAATATCTTTGCAAGTATGTATTTCATTAATAATAAAAATATGTGTAATATTTCATTAATAATAAAAATATGTGTGATTTCGACTTTTAATTTCTGATAAAGTAAAAGAAACACTTAAAAGATTTTAATCATGATAAAATGAACAGTAGATTCATTGCACACTGTTCATACAACTAAATTAGTTAAAGCTAATAAGCTTAGTGAAAAAGGTATGCTGTTTGGGCTTTATTGTTTTACTCACAATTCTTTTGTAAATTTATTTTCAGTGAAAAATCAGTTCTACACGTTAAAAATTTGTTGGTAAAGTTATTTCTTGTTTAATGAGTGCTATTTATTTATTCCGGTGTTTTAATTCTTTTTTCTATGTCTCTACTATATAATTCAAATTACTGAAACTTGTACGAAACTGCCAATTAATTAGGAATAATTCACGATATCGGTCGCATCATTAAAACATTAAATCACTAGAGGGAAATGTGAATCATATTTGAATTCGTATTATTTTTAGGTTATAAACTTAAGGACACAGATGTGGATAATTACATGGCACGTGTGCCGAATTGGCACATCAGAAAATTTTCAAAAAATTCAAAATAACAATAAAAATAAATTTTAATTTTGTTTGTTAAGGAACGTAAAAATTTTTTAATTTCACTATTAAGCTCTTCCAAGTCTAGTAGAAAATGTTTATGAATGATAACCGATGGTGTGCTTCATGGCGAATAGGTAAAACATGAGGCTTTTGACTTGTCAGGTGAGTGTCTTTCTATTTTTGTATATGGGTGCAGTCCTAAATTGTTGAAATTTGTGTTTTAATTTAATTAAAAAAATAATGTTTGTATGGCTCGAATACGAATAAAAAGCAGAAAGTAAAAGCTGTATGAAGTTTTGTGCATATTTTAATTATGGCTTTGTTAAACATGGGATAAAAGTTGTTGTGATGTGTGTTCTTGAACATTTTGAAACTCCCCATTAAGAAATTTCGGACAAAATAAATTAAGAAAAGAAAATAACTAAAATTTCTCAGCGATTTTGGTTTGGTGAAAATAAAATAAATTTATTAAAACTTGTAAAAACATATAGCAATGTTATGGAAGCTAATTTTGAAGTTTCTCTCTAGCTAAACGGTCAGAGACATTTTCAGATGGAAAGTTTATATAAACTGCTCCCATTTTATTTCAAGATTATAATAATAAAGAAAATATTATTCAAAAAATTCAAGGATTGCAAGTAAGAAGAACTACTGTTAAAGGTAGGATATCACACACACAAAAATGAGTGCCAATATTTTTTATCAACTTTACAACTGTATTAATAACTGCAATATCTCATTGTCAGTTTGTCAATATATGGTGTCAACATAACCAACATAAGGTGCTGGCACTCTAAAAGTTTGCATTTCGATTTACTTTAATTTTGGCACTTTGATAAAATCCTATTTCTATCATTCCTTAGTATTATCATAGCTTGATTTCGTGGAAACCGCTTTGTTTTGTCATTCCACAACATCTCGCATTTACATAAATATTTATACAATATCTTTTGTATAAAACTTTTGAGTTTCTGTAGCAATAAATATTCACAGAATAATATTTTGACTTTGTTTCATAAAAACATTCGATGAAAATGTTGTTTTAGGTAAATTATATTGCTCTCACATCATTTATCTATATTATAGATGTAATAGCAACAGAAATCGTAAAAAAAAAAGAAAATATACACTATTCGTATATAAATAGATTTTATGCATCAGCTGTTACATTCCCACTTTTTAGTTACTTCGAAATGAAGCAATGAATTTTTTTTTGTTTTGGAAGATTTATTATAAGTTCATGGAAAAGTATTCTATAAAGTTGTTTTTCTCGGAAATATAAATTGCTTTGCTTTAATTTATTTTTATAGTATTTCTGCTTGATGTATTAAATCTAAATACAGTTTTTTATTTTATAGGAATGTATTGTTAAATTGTATTCTAAGTTTTTGTAAGATATAGATATACACAATAAGCTTCATATTAGTATATTTAGTATATATTGAAGACAATTCATTGAAACTCAAGATTACATTAAGGTTGATAATAAGCATACAAAAATTTGAAATGAACGTTTGGAAAAATGATGGGATGTTAATAGAATTTTGGTGACGATAAGTTATACTAAAAGTCAGTATATATAGTCTTGATCATTTAATATTTTATTACTATATACTCGTAAATTTGCAGTTTTGTGAAATTTTATTGCAATTGCTTCGTTTTAAGTCTTGATAAATTACCGAATAAAATTTTCGTGATCTAAAATTATTTCAGTTATATTTTGTTTTATCATGATACTTGGAGATGAGCAATTGAACTTTAAATTTGTCTTTTTCCTAAATTTTCTATTTTTATTTCAAGAATTAATTTTTCTCCACAAAAAGTTAGACAATGCTGCTTTTCTCATTTTTTTTATTTTGAAAATTTTGTTAAAATATAATTTTTGATTTGTACTACTTAACATAAAATCCTCTTTAATCTCTCATTCACAAATATTACTAATTATGTTTAATTCATTTTTTTGAATAAGCGAAAATAATCATCCGATACAATTTATTTTATCAAAGCTAACTCATTAGTTATTAGTTAATTATATCGTTCTATACATTTCTGCTGAACTAATGAACTTTATTAGAGAGGAAACGTTAATTTATAGCTCGTTAGAAACCAAGCTTAACTACAGTTTGTCCTTGGGGCCGTGGGTAGCCTAGTGGTTAGAGCATCGGACTCCAGACCGTAAGGCATGGGTTCGATGCTCGTTGTCACCAAATACCCTCCGAGTGCACACGGAGTACGTGCTCGTTAAATCAGTGGGTCCGTAGTCTTGTGGGCTTATTCACGAGTGCAGGAACTGGAGAATATTTCCCTCCCCTTCAGTTCACTTGCAGAAATTGTGGAGGTGGAGATAGAGGTCGTGTCGCCATCTATCGTCCCTTCGGGGAGTTTCTCCGAGCTTAAATCGCACTGTCACCTGTATGGTGCTCAAGGCCAACGACAGGTGTACCTCTTGCCCATGCCACGATGAATTTCGTGGGCCTCGTTCTGACTATGTCAGACAGGTGGCATTAGCCACAACAACAACACAGTTTCTCCTTAGTATTCAAATATCATAAATCTTGATTGAAATATGCTGTAGATATATTGTAAATAATCATCTGAAACAATTATAGAATTCATCAATGCTGACTCATTAATATATTATTAGTTAATTTTATAATCCTATATATTTCTGATGAACTAATCAGTTTTATTAGAGAGAAAACGTTATAACTTCAAGCACGTTAGAAACCAAGCTTAACTACTGTTTGCCCTCAGTATTCAAATATCATAAACCTCGACTGAAATATGTTGTAAATTATAAATAATCATCCGATACACAATATTAATTCATCAAATATAACTCGTTAATTATATTATTCTATCATTTCTGATGAACTAATTAGTTTTATTAGAGAGAAAACGTTATAACTTCAAGCACGTTAGAAACCAAGCTTAACTACTGTTTGCCCTCAGTATTCAAATATCATAAACCTCGACTGAAATATGTTGTAAATTATAAATAATCATCCGATACACAATATTAATTCATCAAAGATAACTCGTTAATTATATTATTCTATCATTTCTGATGAACTAATCAATTTTATTAGAAAGAAAACATTAATTTCTAGCTCGTTAGGAACCAAGCTTGACTATAGTTTGTCCTCAGTATTCAAATATCGTAAACCTCGACTGACATTTGTTGTACATTTTATCATTTCACGCAAACTTCCTGCAGCTTTTTCAGACCAAGACCTTCCTATGAATACTAAATGCATTATTGGCGTGTTTATTTATTTTTATTCTTTAGCATATTTCGTATACAAAAGAACTTTATTTTACTTGAGGCGTGTCTAAAAACAGATCCTATGAATGTAAGTTAGAAAATTTTTGTTCCGTTTTTGTCTCTTAGCTAGTTTAATGTATTATGACACGCGCATAATGTGCTTTTTTTTTCTTTTGCTGTCCATATCTTTCCCTTCCTTTTTCGTGAAAAGCTAACTCGGGTTCAACCTTGAACTTGTATGTCTCCCTCTTTTTTGTTAATCATATTTTCATTTCAGTTGAATCTAAACAGTGCGCCTGCTTCTTCGGGTCAGTATGCCAATCTGACTTTGACCCAGTAACAGCTTGTTACTCGGCTAGTTATGCTTATTCCGTTATAGGTTGCGCATTATACATTCGGGTAGAAAAAAGATGGACGATGGAATATTTTTTTTCTAACTCGTCACCAAATTTTTTAACCTAAGATAACTAACAGACTTAAATCAAAGATCTTATTTTCGTTAAAAGTATGCTGTCTTTAAATGCATATTGTTGTATAAATACCGATTTTAGGAAAATATTATTATATATTTGAGATCGAATCTTAAATAGTAAACTTATGCTTTTCTTTTCATTTCGAACTATACATATGTTTTAAATTATCAGTATATTTTCCCCTTTATTCGCAAACACATGAATATACTACTGAGTGAGATAAGATCTGCTAAATATAAAATTCTAATAATTTAAATGGAGTTAACAGGTATGGATGTTTTTAAAAACATTTATATACTCACGTCTTTTTCCTTTATATCAGATTATAAAATTGTTAAGTGCTTTGGAAGACAAAAATTCTTCATACGCATGTATATTCAAAAAAACTCGCATGTTTTTATACCTATTTTCCTATTTAATGTCTGTTATCTCTCAAATGTTTTTTCCATTGACGGCAGTCTGAAAATTTGATCTTCTAAAAACGTATAAGTTTCAATTTTTGTTTGATGATACTTACCCTTGTGACGAATCTTTACGGCACCTTTCCACTAATACTCTTAGGCGTCTTTGGGGATTGTAAATTCGCGTATATTTCCAATCACCTCTAAAAGAAGAAAATGGGATATGTTAAGTAGATAAGGTATTTAAGGAGAGCAGTAGCGCACACAGGAATTTTTCAAGGTGGGGGGTCCGGGGTCGAAAGTTCACCATTCTTGTATCATACTCCTTTTGATTTTGTCGATTTTCGGGAACAAAACACAGTAAAAAACTAATTTTTGAATAAATAATTAGCATTAATTAATAAAATTAATTATTAATAACAAGTAATTAATTAAATTTTACGTACTATATACTTAGAATTATAATCAATCGGGAAAAAAATCAAGGGCTTTGGGGGGGTCCGGACCCACAAGACCCCTCCCTTGGGTGCAGCACTGAAGGAGAGCGTTGTAAGTTAGCGGAGAACAAGGCTATTGAGCCAGCAGCAGTAATGACGAGATTTAGAGGATTCAATTGGATTAAGATATAGGAATATTGCTGTTATTATTCAGTGAAGGAGCCTTAGGAGGATTTTAATCTACCTGGAGAGATTATAAGTACAACCAGGTGATATATTCTAGCTTAGTACCGCTTACCACAAGTGTTAGTTAATAAAATTAGTTCATTTTAATGAAAGCTAATAATTCAAGTTGCGTGTATTTCTCGGACCTCCTATTCCGGTAAACCTTTTCGATAGTGAGCTTAGTAATTGATTAATTTCATATTTCGTAATTTAATTTAATAGTAAAGGTAAATCCCTTTTTGACGTAGACATCTAGTTAAGTATTTGTCATTAGAAGTTTGATATTTGAACTAAGTGAATAAATATAATTTATTATTATACAAATGGCGTCTGGTCATTCTTTGCCTCAAGTTAATCTTAGTGTCCAGGATGGAACCGAGGGGGGTTCTCACACCCTTATTTGCAATGGCATAAATCTAGAAAAATGTCTTTTGCTCTTTGTTCAGAATTCAGCCCGGGATATACACTGCTGGACAATTGCTAAGGACGGATCACAAATTGCTATGTAGCATAACATTAAGCGAGACATGAGGCCTAGTAGGTTAAAATATAGTTGCCACACTGTTCAGACATTAGAATAAAGAATATTTATTGTTCTGGAAAGTACAAAAGCTGTGAAACATCTGAAAGAAAAAAACATGTTCATTTGATCTGCGTACGGAGAAATGGAACAATGCATCTAAAAGTCAGCAGGCACCTTAAAGAAAGGTATCAGTACGGGATATGTCCACCGTGGAGTGGGATGCAACATTCCACACGTCGTACCATACTTTGCACAACATTATCCAGCAGCTGTTGAGGCAATTTATCCCATTCCTCTGTGAGTGCACGGATGAGGGTGTTCTTGTTTGTCGGAGGATAGTTTCGACCAGCAACTTGCCTCCCCAAAGCATCCCACACATTTTCAATGGGGTTTAGATCTGGAGAACGCGCTGGCCATACGAGACGTTGAATACCCTCGCTGTCTAGACAATCCTGAACAGCGAGTGTTCGATGACATGTTGCGTTGTCGTCCATAAAAACAAATTTATCACCGACAGCACCACGGAAAAGACGAACATGAGGAAGTAGAACTTCATCAATGTATCGTTGGCCCGTCTTAGTCCCATTCGCAACCACATGTAGGCGTGTGCGGCCATTGATCATGATGCCGGCCCACACCATGATACTGCATGTCGGATATCGGTCCTTTTCCTGGATATTTTCTGGACGATAAGCAGTACCACTCTCGCGCCAGATCAGTTGGCGTCTACAATCCGATGACAGACTGAACCTACTCTCATCTGAGAATAGTACGCATGCCCAGTCCTGTTCAGTCCAATTGTGATGCTCACGACACCATTGCAAACGACACATTGCTGTCTGGTCAATGGGACACACACAACAGATCTGCGTGCGTATAGTCCTCCTCCCCTCAAACGTCTGGCAACAGTTTTTCGGGAGATCTGCTTTCCTGAGGCAGCAAGAAACTGATTTTCCACCTGCTGAGCTGTGGTGCGCCTGTTCCTTTTTGCTGATAGGACGATATATCTGTCTTCTGCAGGCATCGTACTTGTAACACGACCTCCCCCGTGCCGTCTGCTACACATTCCAGTAGTTTTAAATGACTTCCACAGCCGTGAAACAACGCTGTGAGCGATGTCGAACTCCCTGGCAACATCTGTTACTTTTCGCCCCTCTTCGATCTTTCCAATAATTCGGCCACGCATAAAATCATCTATGTGATGTCGGGAAGACATGCCAAAAATTTTAAGTTCGTCTATTAAATCTTTCCTGTAAAACTTTGACTTGAAAGAACAACTGTCCACAAGCGTCAAAACCTTTAAAGCTCTTATGAACGCTATCACGTAATGAACAGACGTGGAAAAGAATTTGCATACTCATACTTCTTCTTACTAATATCCCGCACTTATTCTAATTTTCCACATTTTGCTTCCTTTCATTTTGTGGTTGCTATGGATGATAGTGTTATCCGTCCTTAGCAATTGTCCAGCAGTGTATAACTCCTTTTCCTCTTTATCGTAATTTCATATACTTCAGAAAGTAGTGCAAAACCATTTATTAATTCCTTGACTGACAAAATATGTATCATAGAAATTGAGTAAAATGACAAGTGTTTTAACAATTTCACCGTTTTTCGGGCAATTTTGCTCCTGAGTTTTCAATACCACTCAACGTCAAATATTGGGAACTTAACTAAGATAGAAAGTAATCACTGCAACTTAACATAATTAAGTTGTTAAAGATCATAAAATTTTGTTTTAAGGAAAATGACGTAGTTAACATTATTTACAATATTCAATTTTTTAAGTTTTCAAATCTAGACAAAAGTTTAATTTTTAATTGAGTAATACACACAACATAAGTAATAACAAATGAACTGATTATCTTCGCAAAAAAAAACTATTCGTTGCTGTAAGAGAAGAATTCTGAATTCTGATCTCAAAACTGTTTGCATATTGGCACATTGACATTTTTTTCTAAGGTTAAAATATTAAATTTATGCATGTTGAAAACAGAACATAAGTTCAAGATTAAAGTAAAGCGCTTTAGCTTCGAGCAGAAGTAAAATTCAAAGAAGAAATATCAGACATCAGAAACCAAGATCAATATCAAAAATAAATATATATGCTAAAAAAATAGTAAAGTATTATTAAAAGCTAAGAACTTATGAAACTGGTTTTAAACTTGTGCCATTTCTGAAGGCATCATCTCTGACCTTAATAGAATCAGACACGTGTCTAACAAGTGGCTAGCTTGCTGAAATCGTGTTGTAAAATAAAAAATAAATGTTAAAATTACTTTAATGAAGGAATTTTTAGCAATGCCAAAATATAAGCATCTATTGAGAACTTTGTTTGTTTCTTCTCATATTTATTAGTTTATGACGTATAAATATAAATGAATATATTTTGGAGTTCTTTTTTTTCATGGAAGATATATATATATATATTTAGAAGACCTCACTTTTTCGGCATATTGTCAAGGAAGACGCTGTTAAGCTTTTCTGTACATTTTTCCATATTCGGTAACTGTGACCTATAGTTCGTTATTATATTTAGAGAGTTGATCAAATTATAATTTTTTGTCGACATGTGATGATGGTTCATTGAGTAAATACATTATTCTTTCTCTTTTTAAGAGAGATCCTGTTTTATTACACATCTTTTTGTTGAACCTTTACCTTAGGAATTAACAATGTAAAAACTTTTAAAAAATTATAAATTATTTTCTTTTATTTCCTCTATCACCTTTAAATTTAAGGAATATTTTAAATGAAACAAATATGTATTGCAAAAAAATATTTATAAAATGAAAGCAAACTTTTCTCAAGAATCACAAGTTTAATAGTTCTAAAACGCATGCGTGTAGGCTTCAAATTCGGAAATTGTTTGACTTTTGCACAAAATGTAGGAAGTATGTTGCATTGAAATATTGAACTACAGAGAGCCGTTTTAAATTTTGATCTATTTTAAATTTAAAAAACAATATTAAGTTTTTAATTGTAACCCTTTTATTAATTATTTCAACATATTTCTTTTTAAATGGCATTATTAAAATGATTTATGAGACGTGTGTCACGAAAACACTGCTTATTTTACCTTTATATTATTCGTTTTCGTTAAGAGAATTCATCTTTTAAAGGTTTCCTCTTTGTCTTGAAAAACAAATTAAATTTGTTTTTCATATATTTTTGTTTTGATACTGAATTATTTGCAAAAGAAGCCTTTCCAAATTTTAATTACTTGAGCTTATGTTTAAAACTTCGAGTTGTTTTCATTGCATTTTACAGAAAATTATTTCATAAAGCAATAGAAAAAAAGATGTGTTTGTAAAATATATTTTACAATTGCCGTGCTTTTTTTTATTATTATAAAATGTTTTTATGCTGAAGTATAAGTTACTGAAAAAAATAATATTTCCCCATTTTTAAAAATATTTAGTTTATTTTATTTTTACAAAATAGGGGGGAGGGGAGTATTACTTTTTTTCCTATTATATTTATAAGACCATATATCCGTTTTATTTTCTTTTTTGGTGTTATTATTAGTCATTATATTAAGAAACGAGACTGAGAAATTAGAATTTTGAAAAATACCGTATTTACTCGAATATAAGCCGCACTTTTTTCAAATAGTGCTACTGAAAATCGAGTGCGGCTTAGAATCGAAGAAAAAACTCGTTGGATGGGGCAATTAAAGCAATTACAGGTGCATGTATGTATTTAAAAGTTTATAATATTGTTAAAATAACTAATTATTCTCTTCTTATTAGTTCTGATTTTAGATTTATTTTAATTTCGAAAAATTGGATATCGATAAATCATTTTACACTATTTTTCACTCTTCACAAAAACGTTTTGAGAATTTTTTGAGTGCGGCTTAGATTCGAATAAATACCGTAGTTAATAATTTACTGGCGGGCAATGATAAGGAGACGTATATAATTATAAAATTTCAATTGCGCTGCATAGCACCTTCACATAGTTTTTTTATAATAAATCATTTAAATTTCAACAAAAACAAAATGTTTAAACAATCGCATCGTCTTCTGAACCTCACTATCGAGAAATGAAAATTTAATTTCATATATAATCACTTTTAACTACTCAAAAATACATTAATCAACCTTCGAAAATTCTTAAAAAATAACTATTTTACCAAAATATGTAAAATTTCTAAAAATGTGTTTGAAAATTACGTTTTTCTAGGCGTGATTTTTAAAACGCGTCCAATGCTATTAAAAACAAAAATTTAAAAGTTAATTTTGAGGCATTTTTGTAGAAAACTAAGAAAACAGAATAATGAATAAATAATATGCTATATGGCCTCGTTTGTTTATGTAATGGGTTAGTCTTGAAATGTGCTAAGTACCTTGTCAGTCTTTCTGTAGCTTTTGGACCTCCTTCGTTCTATCACAGGTGTCGTGAAATCATTAATGCTCTTTGACATAGCAAATAATTTCATTCATAGGCTTTCGTTTGCCTTGCAATACTTGCGACCTCTAATTTCTTAATGGTAGGCGAGTGTGTTAAGCTCTTCAAGGTTCTCATCTCAAAGAACGAAGTTCATGGTTATTCGTTTGCGTTGAAGGTTGGGAGACGCGCCTCCTTTGGGTGATTATGTAAATTACATGCATGTTTTCTTTCCACGTTAATAATTGGTGTGCACTTTAAATTAACGGATGAATAGTCTATTCTGAAAGGGAGTTTATGTAAAGCTGTTTATATAGAATTGGCTTCTCTGTTTAATTAATTATTTCGTTCATTACATTCTCATTATTATTAATTTTTTCGATGGATATCAGTATCGTCTTACTTTCAACGTTTTATATTTCTTTTTGCTTGATGGTGTATCACCATCACTTTTGAAAAGAGTTAGGAACTCAACTTTTATAACACTATTTTTGCATAATTTGCTAACTCTTTCCATGATTAAATTATAAAATTCAATCTTTTCCATCCATTTCGAAATGAATTTTATTCATTACACGATGCGTAACTGAAATTTTGATTATTTTTTAACTTAGAATATAAAAAAAATAAGTTTCCCGGAATTATTATGTTTGCTTTTTACTGAGTTACGTAGAAAAATAAGAGATTTAAGTGTTGAGAAAATTTTACGTAATTTTTTTGATTCTTTCAATTCTTGCCACATGTAGTCGTTTGCTAAATAGAAACGCTTTTTGGAAAGTGTAATTTGTATTAAGTATAAATTGTTAATTATAAAGGAAAATTGGATTTCAAAATATTAATTAATTTTTATAGTTTTGGTCTGATATTGAATAAAAACTCAATTTAATTTTATCTGTTCGGAGACATTTAATTCAATTTTTTTCCTTCCAAGTATCATATAATATACTTCTACTTTCTACAACGCCCACGTTAACCTTTTTATAAGGATATTAGTCAGGAATGACTATGTAAAGAATCAGATAACTTTATTTAATTTAATCATCATTAAATGAAAACATGAATTCACTCTTAGAGGACCGGTTATCACTTTGGATATTATTTGATACCATTAATCCGCGAGTTTGATATATTTTAATTTAATTCTTGAGTGATGGCAAAATGCCTTGAAAGAACTATTTTGCATTGCTTTAATAATGGTAAAAGAAACGTATTTATTATTTACCTATTGACCCGTCTATTTCTATATCTAATAGCTGTCTAACAAGGAGAGTGGAAGGTCTTGGGGTCACGGATTTAGTTCAAATTTTGTAGGATAGTAGATTTAGTTTCCCTGTTGATGAATATATGTGGTTATAGGGGCCACTATCAATATTTTTTTAAATATTTGCAACTGAAGATGCAATTCACTCGTTAAATTCAGTTCTGTAGCAAACTTGTAATGGGTTTAACGTAGCAGCAACGGATCGATGTTCCTCGTCGTTAGGAGCCAGGTTCGAGTCCGTAGAGGGTGAAAAGCTTTTTTTCATTTTATGTCCATTTTTACATAAAGATACATAATGGAGTTTAAATTAACTGAAAATTAAATGTTTTTAATAACTAGAAGCCTTATGAGAGTTTTATTTGTCATTATCATTCGTATAAGTACAGAATAATTCTTTTTACAAAACAATAAAAGCATTTCGCAAGAAGAACAGGAGAGAAAAGCCTTTTAACTGCTAGTTAATCGTGCCTGGAAACAATAAATTGTGAAAGGAAACAATAAATAAAATATGTATCATTTATCAATATAAAAATATGACTAGCTTTTTACCTCTCATTGTCCGTATAATGGTGAAACTTGTCATAACAGCAAATGAAACATAATTTCGAAAAGCATCTCGCGCCTCAAATTAGGATAGTATTTTTACACTGAATTTAACGTGAATTGCATCTTTAATTGCAAATATCTAAAAGATTATTTAGTGGCCCTATAACCATATATCTTCATCACACTAAACTAAACTCAGTGGCCCATGAGGTTGAGACTAAACGGGAAATGTTCGTCTTCCTGTCGAGATAAACAATTATCTTAGTAGTCCTACTTCCAAAGTCCTTTTGAAAAATAATGATCCTACTTTTCTTCATTTGGCTGTCGTGCAGAACTAATTTGCGCATTACTGATCAAACTGATTTGTGAATTATTAACTGAGTTTTTATCATACAATGATTATATATTCCATGATTATTCATCTTGTAATCTAAATTCCTTCGATGCGTTCTTAAATCAGATTTATCTCAACTTTCAATTATTTACTGCAAAAATTCTAGGAAAATTGAAAGTATTCTAAGCCAGGGATGGGCAAATAGTGGCCTGCGGGCAGTTGCGGCAAGACAGCCATAAAACTAAATGGACAGAAACTGTCCACTATATTTGGCTCAACATATATTTGTGAGCAAAGTTTTTTTCTTGCATGAAGTGTAAATATAGATGTAAGTTGGCTGACATTAACTTACAGGCTTTGATGAGAATTTCACATGCAATCTCTCTCTTGCTTTAAAAAAAATAGTAGAAAAATGCGTTAGGGCGCGTTTGTCTCATTAAACTGATTCTAAAAATAAATGTACTTGCAGCTGTAGATGAGATAGAATTATTCCAATAAAAATTAAATGAAATTGCTATTAATTTATTTAATTTATATTAATTAATTTTATTGGGCAATTTATACCTTTTCTGAGATGCTATGTTAACTATTGAATGCAATAATTTTAAAAATGCGCTGCCTTCCGGTATTTTCCGCTTTCACAATGTAGCTCAGAAACCGAAACACTTGCTCACCTCTGGTCCAAGCTAAACCGTTAAATCAAAACTCCTTCAAAATGATATTCGCTATCTGTAGCACGTATTTCTTTTCGTAAATATCTCTAAATTAGACCTTTGCCTCCAGTACTTTTTACTTTTTCCCGCCATTTATGTATTTTTTTTATTTATTTATTAATTTTTGCTAATTTTTTTATTCAATCATTGCTTGTTCCGTTGGGAGGAAAGAACTTGAAACGTCAAGTCAAGTGCAATAAATTGCTTATCTCCATCCTTTTCCCGGCTGACTCGAAGTAGAACAGCGGGATTGTCCGTTGAAGCACTGACCTAAATGCCTTGAAAAAATGAATCTAAAGGCGTAGCTCCTGCCTTATTTCCATTTCTTTTAGATTTCATTTGAATTTCATAGCTATGGTGGAAATGATAATGAACACGTGTGACACAGTTGATCGCGTTTGTTCTGGAATATTCACTCAACAGTGCGTGTGAATTTGAGATTACTAGCATACAAACTCATCAATTGTAGTATATACACGTATGTACAAGTAGGGTTACTTAGTTAAAATACATACAAGAAGAATTTTTTGAAGGAATACTCATACAAATGCAATGATTGTAGTATGCACACAAGTTTGGTTACATAATTAAAATACATTCAAGAATTTTTTTTAAAAAAATGATTTTTAGCTGTGAGAAATTTAAAATAGTTCAGAATCTTTGTTTATCTTGTGTATTAAAAAAACTACAAGATTAATTAAATGATTATTTTTCTGAGTTATTTAAATGTAGTATTGAAATGGATGAATGCATGTAACGCGCGCGCGGTATTCTTCAAAGCGGTATTCTTTCGTAAACAATCCCGCACTCGACTATTTCAATAATAACTAGTAATAATACGATAGTTTTTCCTTAATCTAAACTCTATTTCAATAACCTGTTAGTAAGATCTTTTTGAAGTAATTGCTAAATGGAAATTCACAACAAAAATCACGTTTCCTTTATCTACAAGTGAATGAGTCTTCCTTGTCGATTATCGCTATTATCTGGGTTATATATATAAAATTCTGTAAGACTTTTGTGAAGAAGAAAATTAAATGACTCAGAAGACGACAAAAGAAAAGTTTTAATCTTTTTCGGTAATGATTCGTAACTGAAAACTGAAGTTATCGTTTTCTGTGAATCATGGTATGAGAATAAAGCCTACTCAAAATGTTTTTGCTATCGGACTTTTTTGGAAACTGGTATTTTTTCTTACGTAAATTGCAATTAAAATATGTAATTAATTACATGTAGGAATCACATTTTTTAAAATATTATAGATTTAAAGATGATCTTGTTTTTTATGTTTTAACTTTTTGGAGTTAATCTTATGTAACTTTACATCCATTTCCCAGTTTTATACCCTTATGATTTAACTAAATTTACTTACTAATCATCAAAAGTTTATTTTATTCTTGTTATTTATAATCTTTAAATCTCTCTCAGATTTTTGTATGCTCTTAACTGTCATTTCATTCTTTATTATCTTTACTTTAAAATTTTATTTTTATCTTTTTAGCAATACAATAATGGAAGTTAGAGTAAAATATGTTTTAGTTTCTACATTTGAAAATACTTATAATTTGTATAGTAATATATATATATATATATATATATATATATATATATATATAAGTGCGTAACTGCTCTTGTCATAATAGCTGTTACTAACTACACCAAGCAGTAGAAACGCCCTCTAGCGACCATTCATGTTCGCTAGAGGCCGGGTGAGGAAGAATGTAGCCGCTATGAAAAACCGTCGGTACTCTTTGCCCATTATTTTTGTTAACAATATATGTTATCTTAATGTAGCCTAACAAACTAATAAAATTCAATAAACCCAACCCCCGAGTTTACCAAAAATAAATAAATATTGGATACACACAATTTTCGAAATAAGTATCCTTTAAGAATTTTGAAGCTAAAATGTATATTATACTTTTATATATGAAATTACGTTTTAAACACAATATATGTTTTTAATTTAAAAAGGCAATATATATATGCTTTTGCTGCTATATTTCGATTAAAAAACAAAAATATGAAAAACCATCCATCCATAAATCTTATCTCATTTACTTCTGTTTTATGTAAAAGAAAATAGATATTTCAGCTAAGTTAGAAAGTAATCCTTATTCAAACATTAATCTTTCTTTTCCTACCTGTCTTTTGTATTCTACTTCCTTGTCATCTTTCAAACTTACTTTTAGATCCTCGATGTTCTGCTGTTTCCTCTAAAGTAAATGAACAAACTCTTTGATGACTGTTTCCGTTTCTTTTCTTTACATGGAGACCCCACTGAAATAATTGCTTCTGAAACTGACATGTCCTTGCTTTCGGCTGAAATCCTATTCTACAACACCATTTTCAGCTTGTTTTGTGGGCATAAACCTTTGCAATCACGTTTTTGTGAGTCATTTGTATTTCATGGGCACTAATATATGCTTTGCTTAGTATTGTACGTGAAATAATTATTAAAATTAAAATCTTTTTATATACTATTTCGTAAGCGCAAAGTATTAAAATTTCACCCAACGTTTCACTAAATTCGCAAATTTAAAATAAGAAGTTTGTTGAAATTGCTCAAAAGTTTGTGGTTTAACTTTCTCCTTCCTATAGAAATTAATAGAAACTTTAAAAAAAAGAACACAACCAAAGAAAGAGGATTGAATAATATATTTTTTAACACCCCATTTCAATTAATTTTTGTAAATTAATTTTACGCACTTTTTTATGAAAGATATTTTGATATGATTTTATTTCATGCGTGTTTTTGTGTATTAATATACGGTTTGGAAATGTAAGCGAATTAATTGCGATTATGAGATGTGTTTTTTAAATGTATTGTAAGGTTGATTAACTTCATTTGAATTAGATCCAAGGTTAGAAACGGAAGTTCAACTCAACCTTGGGAATAATTAAGGAGTAGTATGGATTACGATGAATGTTTTTTATTTATCGTATTTATAATGTTGCCAATGGAATACAACAAAGCCAGACCTTGGCCCGTTGTCTCGAGAAATAATCTTTTAGAAGTTAATTTTCGCTTAAGCTGAGAGAAAATAGATACGAAATTAGCATTTAGTAGCCATTGTCTTCTCTTCAATTTAGTACAGAATTATCTGAGCGTTTAATTTGTGACAGATCACTTTTTATTGTAATATACTTACATTGTTCTATTTATAAAGAGAAAGCATAAAAAGATATTCAATTTTTGTCATTGAATTAATAAGGTTTTTGTATATCTAATTCTGCATTTTGGGTTTTTATTATTTCTTGCGTTTTAAATTAACACTGGAGATCCGTAACAAAAAATAGCAATATCCACCACACTTACGCGACAGGTGGGACTGAGCCAGTGACGTAACAGAGAACATTAGGACCCCCTGCAAAGTCAGGTTCTGGGCCCCAAGTTGGATTTTACAAAGGGCGTCTTACTTAGCGTCAGTCAGGCTTTGCTCCCCCCTCCCCCCGCGATTCGGGGGTATACGTTACGCCATTGGACTGAGCGATAACCGCGTAAGTCAAATTCCATAAGTCGGGGTATAATTTCGCATATAAGTAGACAGATAAATTATTTTTAGTTTTGCGAAAGAAAAAAAAAATATTTAATAAAATCTTTGGTAGAGCACAAATACAAAATCCCAAACTGAAGTTATTTTGGCGTTGAAGTTTTCATAAAACGTAACTAAATAGTTTACAAGCTCAAAGATTTTTTTCTCCCGTAAAATTTACTCGTGGCATGCTAATAATTTTTTGTTCTTTGTTTTGTTGCAAAATATGCCCTTCACTGGAGTTTATATTTTCTATACATAAAATATGTAGCCCATTTTCAATTAAACTGAGGTCTTCTGTCAAATTCCCAACAAACTGTCATTCGATCTTCTGATTGAACTGGGTCTAAAGCCTTCGTTTCTAGACCCAAGAATTCTATTTAGTTTGGATGACATAGCCGTCTCTCAGATCTGAGTAGGTACAACAAACACGATATAACAATTGTAGCATGTTATAACAAACACATACTCCGTAGATAAGAAATAAATGACACAAAATAAATTATTCTGGCGATACATACTAACATGTACATTAGCTAAACAAGAAGCGAGGCGTGAACTATCGAGTTGTGTAGTGCTCAAACAAAAGACGAATCGCCGAGATTTGAGAATCTCGTAACTCCGAATTAGCGTAAGTTGGGGTAGCGTAAATCGAGGTATTACTGCACATTTAATTCCTTGTAGTACGTAATAGCTTGAAGTTGTGATATACATAAGTAAAAATCAAGAAAATACGAAATACACTCTGTTGCAAAAAAATATATGCACCCAGAAGAAATTGAGCTACATTCACGAAATTTGGTATGCATGTAGTGTATATGAAAATAAACAAATGATTAAAAATTCAGAACAAAATATCATTTTATTAAGCGGTTACAGCTTGCAAAAGGTTAAAAATCAGTAAGTAGTAAAGCCACCTCTGGCAGCTATACAAGCCGAAATTCGGCGTGGCATCGATTCAATTAGATCACTTATGACCCCCTGTGGAAGATCCTGCCATAGTCTTTGCATCTGCGCAGTTAATTCTCCTGTATCTCGGGACGGCTGCAGTTGCCTTCCCAGACATGCTCTATTGGCGAAAGATCTGGTGACCTGGCAGGCCATGGTAGGACGTCATATCCTTGAAGACATTGTTGGGAGAGTCGCGCAGTATGTGGACGAGCATTATCCTGTTGATAAATGGCACCTGGGCGACTTGATAGCATGGGTAGCACAATCGGCGTTAAAATATCGTCCACGTATCTGCGAGCTGTCAAAGTGCCTTGAAGGACCACTAAAGATGATCGTGTGTCCCAAGAAATTGCTCCCCACACTGTCACACCTTGTGAAATTGCTGTATGCCGCTCGACAATAAATGCCGGATCGGACCCCTGGCCGGTGCGCCTCCAGACACGTGTGCGGTGGTCATCAGCACTGAGACTGAATCGGGATTCATCACTGAAGATGACACGTCTCCAGTCTGTCACACTCCAAGTTACCCGAGGTCGGCAAAATCCAGTCGACACTGCCTATGATGTGGGGTCAGTGGTAAGCGTCTTAGCGGACGTCGGCTCCTCAAGCCAACTTCGGTCAGTCGTCTCCTTATGGTTTCTCTTGATGGCACTGGATGTCTGGAAGGAGGTAAGTGGCGTTGAATCAATGCTAGCGACGTTGTTGGTGCCGAAGTGGCCACTCTTTTGATTGCACGATCCTCGCGATCATTTGTGTTCCTGGGACGTCCTGACCCTCCGCGACGGTACACTCTACCTTCTGTGATCCACTGTTGCCAACACCGAGCAACTACCATATCGCTCCGACCGAGGTGGCGGCCGATACGTCTATTCGACCAACCTGCTTCTCTGAGGCCTATTATACGGCCCCTATCAAAGTCCGTCAGCTGCTCGTACTGCCGCCGGTTACGTCTTAGAGGCATCCTAAGTCTCAATATCGTCTATCAAAGTCATCAGATTCGTTTGGATAGCCGTACGGCGCTCGTACTCATGCTTTTAAACTCTCCCAGTTGCGCAACTAATATGCGCATAGCACACTTAGCCTTGTCTCATTGGCTTCGAAATTTTAATCATTTGCATATCTCTTACCAGACTACATTCTTGCCGAGTTTCGTGATTGTAGCTTGATTTCTTCTCGGTGCATATATTTTTTTGCGACAGAGTGTATATTAACAATGCTCTTTAGGGGATGAGCCTTCTCTCCTTCTAGTTTATTTGAATTTCTCTTCATTCTTGATTTTAATAATTTAATATTTTAAAATTATAACAAAGGGGGATATTTTTTTTCTTAATTTTTTACGACAGAAGTCCGAAGATAATATCATCATGATTATAAGCCTTCTCCTAAATCTAAAAAAATTTAGGGTTACTTAAAATTTACCGGAATATGATAATAAAAAATGAACGAGAATAAAATAAAAAAATTTACAAGTTTGATCCACACCCACACACATCACTTATACATAAAAGTTATTAACAATTTTTTTTTAGATTTTGAAATATAAATATGTAATATTAATGAAATATTATCCCATATATAATCAATGATAAAATTGAGATTTTATCTTAAGTGATTGATATTTCTTACCAGTAACTAAGGAGTATTTTGAAGGTATATTGAAATAATATTTTACAAATAGCATTTGCTAAAAGAAACTTGAAGTTGTTTCAATTATCTGAAATAAAATGTCGGTGATACTATTGAACTCTTAACCATTTAACTTCTCTAAATTATTGTCGAGGCCGCTGTAGCCGAGTGGTCAAGGTATCGGATCGTGGCTGGCATGTCTCGAGTTCGAGCCCAGTACCGCTAAAGACCCGCAGTGTAGGGGAGCGATGCACGTTAAATATGTCGAGAGCTCAAACGTTCTCCCGTTGATGTGGTAGTTAGGAGAGAGTGGTGCCAGCTCAGGTGCCGTCCTCGTCACTTGACCATGGTTCAAAATTACGAGTAGCCCTCGTGTTGCTGCATAGTGCGACGTAAATTAAAATCAAATCAAGTCTAATTATTGTAGATCTTAAATAAAATGAGCTTGTTTTGTAGTCGTATTATCATAAGCCTACACTATACATATATTCTAATTTTCAATAATCTATTTCTAATGAACTATATTTACGATTAAACTTTTGTTCGTAGAAAATTGTATTTCCTGGAAAGTGTTGACGTATGATATAATTTTTCCCCTTTTTTCCTTCAATCACACTCTAATTTACAGTTATAAATGCAGAAAATTAAGATAAAATGCAAGACATTACATCGAGAATTACGTCATTCTGAAATAAGTTCTTG
The DNA here is from genome assembly GCA_019973935.1 of Trichonephila clavipes. Taxonomy (NCBI): domain Eukaryota; kingdom Metazoa; phylum Arthropoda; class Arachnida; order Araneae; family Nephilidae; genus Trichonephila; species Trichonephila clavipes. The sequence goes on from BMAU01021198.1 coordinate 546,946, forward strand.
ATGATAAGAATGTATTCGTAAAATTATCTAAAGTATCAAAACTATTAAACATATATACATAATTGTTTAATTTCATTTTACGACATCTATTACTTTCGAAATAATAGTAATTTTTTTAGACTCAAATGTAATTTTTTTTCACTTTGCTGTGGACTGTAAAGGGTAAGTGGTATATATTTTATGGATTGGAAAGAATGTGAAATTATAGAAGTTTTAGGCAGAAATTAATTTTAACTTTACTATACTAGGAAAAATATATATAAAATCGCAAACGGGAAATTCAAAACCGATAATTTTAGAAGAGTGCGGTTTGAATTACCTTTTCTTCTGTGTTTTGATTTTCTTGTTTTTACTTCTTTTAAATTCTCTAATATACATTTCTTTTTTGCTGGTCGTTATCGGTGGCGTTGGTATTTTAAGTTCATTATTTCTTATACTTATGTAAAGAAATCATTATATAATTCATTTAGTACCCATTTTACTAGTAATTATCATTAGTTATAGGCTGGCTATTTGGAATAATTATGTATTAAATTTTATTCATTATAATATTTTCGTTAATACATTCTTTGCGTTTGGAAATGGAAGAAAATGTCATTTCTTTTTACTTTAAATACGTTTTCTTTTGTACCTAGAAAAATAGAATGCTCGGAATTTTTTTAATTCTTACCAATATATTTGAAACCAACGTCATATATTAGCTTTTCATCATAGTTTAACATATTAATATGTTTTAATAATACATAAAAAATTTCAAAAAAAAAAAAAAAATCATGAATATATATTTTTTTATTTTTATTATTTTTCATTCATTTCAGTCTTTAAAAATAATTTTCCGATTAAATTCTTCGAGTTAGAATCAAACAGAGACCTCCAGAAATACTTCCCTTTTCTAAATATGTTAGCATTAATTTTTTCTGTATCTTGTACAAGGATCTTGCAGAAGGATCTTCAAAGCTAATTACTTTACTTTTTCATCAATGACATTTATGTTATGTAAATAAATAACTTCCGATTTGCATCAGAGTTTTTTAGGGAGGAAAAAACTGTCCTTGGGCACAACGGAGCTATACTGCTGACAGAAGTGCTGATCCACCATTCAGCGGCGTAAGTTTTATTGCTTGAGACGTTCTTTGGCAGTTCCCCGCCGTTTAAGGCTATTCACAATTTGTCAGTCGTAACCTTCGTGTAAACGCGCAGCTTATGTATTCTCTATCGCCTATGCAAAAAGAAAAGCCTCTGTTACGTTGATAGATGTATCCTTGAATTTTTGACAATCGTTCGAGCGTTGAAAATGTCTCTGACACAGAAAGGGTTGGACTTTAGCTGTTAAGTGAAAGCATTTGATTCATCCAAAAATTGAAGTATTCTTCTACTGTTATTCTGTATGTTGTTTTTAATATAGTTACAAAGCTAGTAATGGAGCTAAAGTAGTGATCACGTGATGTAAATGATTTGAGAAGAAAAAAATACTCAACTGACTGGGAAGTCGTATAATAAGTAAAGAAATCGGTGCAGATAAAAGAGTGGAAAAAATACCGTCGATAAAACGGACAAGGTCAAGAATAATAGTTTTGATAACCAGTCTTTTGAAATCAATACTCAATAGAAAAAGGCATACTGAGTATCCATTCTCTATCGAAGTTTTGTGATAACCTCTCATTAAGTAAATGATCAATGAAAATTGCTTTTTGAATGCACAAATAGATCTTTATCTTTAAAAACATGCCAATTCAAATCCAAAAATCAGCCTTAAAGTCTCTCTTTCTCATGCATTATTTAACAATCATTTATATTAAGGGTCTTCAACCCAGTGCCGGTTTATCCATTGGGCGCTTGGGGTGGGCTCCCAGGGGCCCGGAAGAGCAAGGAAGGGCCCGGATAAGCTGAACTTAACCAGATTTTCTGGTTATAAAATTCGATCCGCCAGTGCCAAGGGGCCCGTTGATCTTCTGCGTCCAGGACCCGAAATGAGCTTAAATTGGCACTTCTTCAACCAGTGGCCTGCGGGTGACGAATGGCCCACTGATAGCATTTTAATGGCCCACTGATAGCATTTTAATGGCCCCTCATTTAAATTTGAGGCAACTTTTTTTTAAAAAAATGCCTTGTCCGCTTTTTGTTGTAAAAAAAAAACGCAATTTTTTGTTATTCTTGATATTTAAAACATTTCATTGATGTGCTTGATATGCCTTTTAGATTATATTTCCTGAAAATGACGATTTTTTTTTCAAAAATGTCACTGTATATTTTTTGAATAATTTTAAATATAAAAATCCGATTATACAGAAAATCTGAGAAATTTTCGGAAAAATGGTAGATTCTAATAGGTTTGAAAAGTATTTTAATTATACTACTATTTAACTTTTTTGAAACCGATATATATATTTATACAAATTATTAAACACCTTAACCCTTTATCTACCGCATTATGATTTACTGCAGTTTTTTTTATGCAATATTTTTCTTAATCACTACATTACAAATTAAGGGATATACATAAAAAAATACTCAACTTTCGGAAATTTAATCCGTTAGAGCTAATTAATTAACTAAAGATATTCAACTGTAAAATTAATTTATACTCTTTACTTAAAATAAATAGTCAAATCGTTTTCTAAGGTCTTCATTAATATACAAAAAAATAAGACACCTTTTGACTTTAACTACTTTTTCGGAACAAAAATGACAATCTTCGCAATCCGATGGAAACGCAATTTCTGCTATAAAACTATTCGCCTTCCCCGTTAAAATACTCATCATAGAACCCGTGCTGCCCTATTTCTTGGATGAGTGGATTTCAAAGAATATTCCTGCTAAGTATTGTCATAGTATTAATGCAAATGGTTATTCTATGTAATGTATGTATGTTTTAAAGTGATTTTACTTATAAGTACCGTCGGTAGATAAAGAGTTTGTCAGCTGTTGTCTTGTAAAACAAACCTCTTTTTTTTAAATAAATTTCTTGACTATAATATATTTTGACAGTTGTGGTGCTCGCACAGATCACTCTGAATTTATTGATGTCACCTGGAGATCATTGCTAATTTATTAATTTGATCCTCGAACGTGAAAGGTTGAAGACCCTTACTTTATATTAAGCTGTTATTCAAAAGGAAGAAAAATTGCCGTAACTGTTATTCGGAACAAAATATAGACGTTGCCAAAACGTTTAAAACTGCGTAGTCTCAAATCAACGTTGTGTGTGTGTGGGGGGGGTGAGTATTAATATCATACACAGGGTTCTTTTCTGGTAGAGAGAAGGGTTCCAGAATTTTATTCGTCAATATTCGCTATCAATTTTAAAACATTTTACGCAAGTCTCTATAAAAAACAATTTATTCGTTTTTAAAAGATCAGGACCCTATAGTCTCCTATGCGGATTGTTTATTTATTTATTTTACAATATTGCCACACTCTACAATAGCACCTTTGCCATTATTGCACGGGCTCTCCTTTATTTTTTGACAGTTGAATTAAGATTAATTAGGTCAGCGGTCGTAGGCCGACCGGAGTCACACTGAGTACAGTCCGGTAAGTTGGCGATACCAATTCTTTAGAGATGTGATCTCAGATTTGACCTGTTAAAAGTCTAAAATGAGCCGCAGCTGCTTTTCTAGGAGCCCCAGGGTCCCAGGTCGGGTCCATGTTCAAGATTGACCAGTTCTTGTTCTTCGACATCTCCGCAACTTCCATTTTAAAATTGTGCTTAAAGGCCATATTTGAATAAAGTCTTAAGGAATTAAAGGATACGGATTGTAATTACATACAACTATGTAGTGCCGGAGAATATAATTATTTATATTTAATAAGATTCTATAATATACAGAAATGTAATATGACCGTTGTAACGCCATTAATATGAACTGCTGGATCTGTTACAGCTTTAATATTCGACTTCCCAAGCAGTTTGTCCTAGTTTAGAAGAATTTTGAGTAGTTATTCTTCATCTCTCGTTTCTATTGCGGTATTTCGAGCTGCAACATGTTTCGTTAAAATCACGCATCGTGCCTTTTTATAGAATTAAACCAAAAAATTTTGTTCGAAATAGACGAGTTTCTCCTAAACCTTACAGTTCTCTAATAAAATGATTTTTCCTTGTTTTCTCTTATCTCTGTTTTCTTAAGCTCATCGTTGTTTTTCTTTTCTATTCAAAATTAGTTAATTTCATTGAGTGATTTCAATGGGAAAATGTCCTTAAACCACCAAACTTTCTTGGGAGTATTCTATTTTTTAAATGATGCTAATTTTGTTTATTATTTTTTAAAACGAATAATCTATCTGAAAATAAGTAACTTCTGATTTATTTGGGACGCACTTGAAGTACGAAATGAACCGGATCGATCGCTGTTCTAATTTGTAGAACAATTTGAAAGCACGTGTTGTTATCATTAAAAATTTTTAACTGTATTTCCCCAAGTAGTATAAATAGTAAACCGGAATAATATGCATCCATGCGTTGCAATGCGTTAAGTTTAGCGTTTCGTTGCATCGTTTTATTTTTGTAGTACTATACATCTGTTTTCCTTGATATACAAGAAAGTTTACAAAACTGATTAAAGGATCATTACTTTTCCCAGATGCTCAAGTTTTAAAGCCGAGTTTGTTCTACTTCTTTTAAAAGTAGAACTTAACGGTCATCTTAAGATGAATTCTGTTTGTTTTGCTGAAGAATTTTGGTTAAATGAGTTTTGTTTTCCTCTCTCTTGGAGTAAAATTAAATTAACTTCGCTCGTAATTCTTTTCATGCTTCAGAGATGCTAATTTAATCAATTAATCAATTTGACAAAGGATCATTACTATTTTGAATTTTTTTCCCGGAAAGGATATTGTTTATTGTAAATAGCGTTGTTTTGTTCATCTGATTCATGTTTTAAAAATTCTTAACGGACACAGTATCCATGAATAGAGACAAACTATATCCATGATTCTACTCTCTTTAAGAGAATGAATGACCTTTCCCATCGATGTATTTAGACAATTTTGTACTTATACCAAGATATCGATGCACTTTTATAGCAAAGAATATATTGTAGATTTATAGAAAGAGAGACAGAGAGAGTAAACGCATAAAAATTTATGAATATCAGTATTTTGTTTTATTAGAATTCTAAATAAAATTAAAGAATTAATCAAACAAAACATTATAAAACTTATAATAATACGTTAATGTTTCTTTTTATCTTAAACTCTCGCAACGATATTATGTCTGATTCAAATACTTGCTTAATGATCTCTGCTTAACAGTGGCTTGTTCTGATACATCAAAGAACTTCATACCAACTTACAAAAAAATTAACCATGTATTAGTTAAATTCGTTATATTAGATGTAATTTAATGCCAATTACTGTAATAACTTCTATTATAATAATATGCAACATTTAAATTAGATGTTCGCAGAAACGTTGGTGTAAAGATCAAACAATTCCGTGCTGAAAAAATTATTGATTGAAAAGCACGAAATTGCTATCGGAAAATGACGTTCCATTGTGAGAAAACGTCTAAAACTTACTCATTTGATACAAACATTAAAAACTCTGAAATCATTCACTCACATAAAATACTTTGGAAATTTTCGTTTTAAAATTTAAAATTGAGCATATTTATTTTATCTGTGGAAATAACAGAAAAGTTTAAATTGGAGATGAAGTCTTAGAAAATTTTCCGTTTTATAATTATTAAAATGAGGTACTTAGAAAGGTGTTTTTTTAATTTATTATTCCGACAGATTTAAGATGGTGATCACTACAAAATGTTGAACTACCCTTCGCTGTGTTGCTCAGTGGATGTGGATTCAGTATGTATAATTAGCGATAAAAAGTATTGGGAGATAGTAATTCTCTGTATATGATTACACAAATAATATACAAATTTTGACTATTTTAGATTTTATTACATTTTTAGAAATTTACTAAATGTTACGTTTACGTGTCCTTACACTAATAACAACGAGTTTAGTATGTGAAATTTATGTGTGTTATATAAATTTTTTGTCAGAATTTGATTCAAAGAATTTTGCGAAAATGGACTTTAATTAAAGCAAGTAATACCGCATTAACATAAACTATGGAAAATCTATGTTCATCAATTAAAACTGATTGTATTATTTTCAAAATTTGATTTTTTTTTCAAAATAAAAAGTGTTTTTTTAAGTAGGCTATTTTTGTTTGAATGATTATTGATGAACCAGATAACACTCACGCGCAGTTGTGGTGTCTTCACATTCTTAACTGCTACATATTTTGAATATTTTGACTGAAATTATAATGAATTTTATGCTTCTCAATTTTGTAAATGCGCAAAATAACTCCTTTTTACAGGTGTTTAAGCCATTCATTAGCATTTGCGTAGTAGCTTTTTGGGTATTAATTTCCATAACTGGTACCAACAGCTTTATAAATAGGACGATTCAATGTCAAGGTCAAGTAAAATTTTACTGATTTTTCAAAATATATAGATTTAAAGAATGTTTGTTCCCTTTTTAAAATTACTTCTAAGACTAATAAAAAACAATTTGTAGCATTAACTAAAATTTTGTAAAAGCCACATGCAAACACACTTTTTGCGTAAGAATTCAAAGAATCAAACTCTTTGCGCAATATTTTTTCTCTCTGTTTCATTGAAATGAAACAGAAACGGGATATTTTATATCGTGTTAAAAGGGAAGGTCAGTTATTTTCCTTTCTGCCTGAAAACTGATGTACTATAATGCTTCGAAGTGTTTTCGTAATTTTAGTACTTCATTTCTGTAGGTTCTTGTTGAAGTTCCAAAATAACAATCTTTAAAAATACCTCAACATTATCACTAAAATATTCAGGCGAAGTTTATGGCTATAACTATTTTTAATTACTAGTATTTTATCATATGACTACACAGATTAGAAATGATCCAGATGTTATTTATATAATTTTACATAATGCGTCATTATATATATATATATATCCCATATTATTTAATTCATTATATTGAGAAAATTCAGATTTTTACTATTAAAATAACAAATTTATAGCATAATACGATCAAGTATTGTAAAATAATAAAAATTATAAAAGCGAAATAGAGCTTTCACATGGTAGTATATCCATTCAATTAAATTCCTGGAAACCCTCCCAAAGTTAGAACGAAAAAACGTCTTACATCACCTGCAATTTGAAAATTTCTCTAAAAAAAGCAATTCTTATGTTAAATTTTTTTTATCCGTTAAGTGCAATTCATGTTACGTACTAATGGTATATAAATAAAGGGACAAGCCTGTATTTTACTTTTACCCCATGAAATTTCAGGAAAATTGCTTAGAAGAGAAAAAAAAATGACTTTTTAAGCGCTATTAGAAGGCTTATTAGAAATCTGTTCTTGAGCGGGCGGTCTTTGAAGTTGAGAGAAAACTGGATTGTTAAATAAAATGCTATTAAGCTCTAGACTCGGGGGACTTAATAACACAACGAAAACTATATTTGAAGCATGTTTTGTGCATTCAATTGTGCTGAAGTATGCATACAAAGCTCCACTGGATATACCTTTGAGATATTAAACTTATGAATTTGAATATAAAGCGGATTTTTTTTATTTTGTAGTGTTAGTCGTATTAGAAATATTTGAGCGTTCAAAATTCTTGTTTTTGTGTAATAGTTTTCCTATTCAAATAATTAAAATAATAAAATTATGAATAGCATGCTACATATTTCAGTAAATAATAAATATCGCATTCAAGAAACTTAATTTTTTTTAAATTCATTGTAAAATGCCCACTTCAAGAAATGTTTTTCGTCACTTAAGGTGTCCGAACACGTTCAGAGTACTTTTTAAAAAAGTAGCTTACTAAAACATTGTAAATGGTTTTTAGGGATCAGTACCAACAAATAATAATATTTAACAATATATATAACAATATTTAAAAGACATTATCTGAATTTTACAAAAATCACAATTATGAGTGAAATGTTACCAATTTTTTTGAAAAACTTCAGAGCAATTAGAGAAAAAAAGTAATAAACTTATATCAGTTAAAGTATTACTAAAGCAAATAAGATGCATTTATCTAGAGAATGTACTAAAATTTTAATATTTTATTAAATTTTAAAAAATTCATAGCTGTTCAAGTAAATATTATAAGAAATATGAAAATATGACATTCTTTACGAGACCATTATTTAAATAACAGGCCATAACTCAAAAAATATTCATACAATATAAGAAATATTTTAGTTCATTCTCTAGAAAATAACATAAATATCAGGTCCAAAAAGTTTCACAGAAAAAAAAAATTCGTTTTTAATATTTTGAGTTATCGGACTCACACCGTGATAGATTTTGAACACTTTAAATGCCCACTTCTGGTAGATTAAAAATCCATCTCCTATTTTTCTAATTTTATAAAATTGATTGTAACTTGGCCTCTAGGTAACGTAGAAACGAATCAGAGTATGTTTCGTAAGGCCAAAAGATTGATCTATTTAATAATGCCGATTTATCCATTGAGTGCTTGGGGCGGGCTTCCAGGGGCCCGGATGAACTAGACTTAACCAGATTTTCTGGTTATAAATTTCGATCCGCCAGTGCCAAGGTGGCCCGCAAATCTTCTGCGCCCAGGGCCCGAAATGAACTTAAACCGGCACTGTTATTTAATGTAATAAGAAATAAAAAAAATATGTGTTTTGACCGAATTTGGTTATTTCAACGTGTTCGGATACCTTATATTTAAATCCGTAAATGTGCCCTAGGAAAGGCCGAATTAATCATAAAGCTGACAAAGCTTTATGATTAATAATGATTGACTAGGAATCCCGAAAGGATTAAAAAAAACCTCAGTTGTTCTGTTTCCAGTATTTTTTTTTTGAAACTTGATTTAAAAAACTGGAGGTGGCTCTATATCTGTAAAAGCCTTGTGGCTCAATATGTGTTAATACGGCATCAGATCTAGTTCTTCGATCACCTCAGCAAAGCCCTCCAGTACTGGATAGTGCTCATTTTGCATAATATGTAGGTTTTATCTTTTAACTCGAACTCAAATTATCTAGCCATGAGTGAACAACAGTTGAAAAACTGTTTTAAGCATCTTTCAAATTAGAAATTTGTAGTTGAGACAGGTAAAAAAAAATGCAAGATTTTTTATTTTTGCTTAGATGATTCATTAAATAATACACTTCTAAAGCCATATTGAATCTTAAAAGTTGAAATAGAGGTAACGTTTAGAGCTAATGAATGTAGAAAAATATTGTTAATCTGAATTACATACTTTTTTCAACTTTCATTGTTGAATGAACATTTTTTATGAACTCTAAAATACGATAGCAGTATATTTGGAATCAGAGGCACGATTAAAGAAAAATAAAAGTTACATCCTTTATAAAACTAATAGCCTATACCAAAAACTTTTAACACACATATGTAACCAATTATATGTATACTTTCAAACCCTTAACCAACTTATGTAGTTTTTAAAGAAATTATTTTTAAAAATAATATAGTTCAGGGGTAGCAACCCAAATGACCTTGCGGGCCACTTCGGAAAAATATTATAATCTCGCGGAACGCACATAAAAATATGTACCTTTATATCAGATTTGGAAACAAAAAAACGTTCATTGGAGTGAAAATTTAAAACAGAGTGAATTACTATTATTGTTTTCTTTATTTTTCATGCATACAGACATAGATAATAATAATGTTTGTATAATAATGCTGATCAAATAATGTTTAAAATATTACAGTTGCCATTTTCTTGAAAATTACGGTGTTCCTTTTGAATTGATCTTTCGTTACTCGTTGTTGAAATTTGATTTTGCTGTCATTCGCAAACGATTAAGTATACATTGCCCTTTATCTTAACTGTCCTGAATAATTTTTTTTAAACTTTAAAAAATATCTTTGACCGCCTCTTGCTTTTTGGGCACTCCAAACAGAAAAAGAGGAAGAGAGATGAAAGTCGGACACACAGAGAATCCTGTACCATCCATAGTAAAGAATATGCGTAATGCAATTCGCAATTTATTAAAAAGTAATTTATTATAGTAAAATCAAATGTAACTGTTTGATAAAATATGAATCTATTTTAATCTAAAGGACATTTCTATTATCAAAAAGAATTTATTTTGAAACAAGAACAGGTAACAGGCGAATTCATTGCAGATTTATATATATATATATACTAGCTGGTATACCCGTTCTTCGCACGGGTGAACTGAAAAATTAAACAACACAGATTGAAGGATAAAGAAGTTTTTAATGAGTTAATTTTACGTGAATTGCAAATTAAACAAAAAAAGCTTTTGGCATATCTCAGCTAAACAAAAAAAGAAAGAAAAAAAACATCTTTGTTAAATTTTAAGTATGTAGGTCTAATAGCTGATAAAAAGGATATTTTTTTTATTTATAACTCCCCGTAACACTCTTGAGGGTCGATTTTTGAAAATAACTCCCTAAGCTGATCTCTGCTCAGCAAAAGTAACACATTGTTAAAAGTGTTGCGTAATGAACGCTTAAAATAGAGTAAATAATTTATATCTGAAAGTGTAATACATTAATATTACTTTCTGTTGTATTTATTTTATGTCAAAATTGTAATATTCGCAAGCAACGCCGTTTCTTAAATTATAATGGCTATAATGGAGATTCAATGAAAAACACAGCGAAATGATAACGATAGTCAAATTGGCAAATTTCTAGCTACTTTCATTGCTCGAGCTTTATTAGATCTTTGTAAGACCCGCCGTGTAGGGGAGCGATGCACGTTAATGCTTTAACTACCGAATTATGATTTGCTGCAGTTTTTTTCATGCGATATTTTTTTTGGATCACTACATTTAAAATTAAGGCATATACATAAACAAAATACTCCACTTAGGGAAATTTAATCCGTTAGAGATAATAAATTAATGAAAGATATTCCACTGTAAAATTAATTATATACACCGTTCACTTAAAATAAATAGTCAAATCGTTTTCTAAAGTCTTCATTAACATACAAAAACATAAGACACTTAAATTTCGACATAAACTATTTTTTCGGGACAAAAATAATAATCTTTGCAATCCGCTGAAAACGCCGTCAGCTGAAAACGCATATCTGCTGCAAAACTGTTCGCCTTCCCCGCTAAAATACTCATCATAATACCCGTGCTGCCATATATCTTGAAAGAGTGGATTTCAAAGAATATTCCTGCTAAGTATTGGTAGAACATTCCTTCTAAGTTGGTGTGGTGTGGTAGTTAGGAGAAATTGTGTCAGCTCAGGTGTCATCCACGTCTCTTGACCATGGTTCAAAATTACGTGGTCCGTTGCCAAAAGCCCTCGTGTAGCTGAACAGTGCGACGTAAATATTCACTCACTCCAAAAAATACAGTAAAATAATTATAATGATTTTTATACTTAAAAATGCAATATCTGCCTATTCAATTAAAATTACAGCGTTATAATTAACTACTAACCACAAACAAACTATGGAAATATGTCCAAATGATGTAGTGTGAAAGACAAAGTTTATCTACTGTAAGTACCAGAAGCAATAAAAGTATTTATTTTGAAAAAAGATAAATTTCTTCCTACCAAATGTGCATAGTAAAATCATTAAAAAACATTCAAATAAAGAGAGATTTATAACAATCTCTCCCTTCAAAACTTAGTTTTATTCTGAAATGAAATATAAATTAGGGATTATGCTGTTTACAGGAATTAATTAGAAGCGAGCGCCTTGCGTAGCCAAAACAAAAAGAGTTCTTTCACAAACAAAAGATAGATATATGCTGACGTGGGCTTTTTTGCAGCGCAAGCCGGAATTGCTTGCAGATGGCAGAATTTTTTCCTACTTACTTGACAAATATCGTTATATTTTGGACACTTTTCACAAATCTTTATAAATTATAGCCTATGCTATAAATTATAGCCTATGTGTTATTCTGATGTATAAGCTATATTACTGTAAAGTTTTATTAAAATCCATTCAGTTGTTTTTGCGTGAAAGACTCCCAAATATCCTCACAAACTTTCGCAATATATATATATATATATATATATATATATATATATATATATATATATAATTCCCTCAAATAAATTTCAAAATGAAAAAAACATCCCTGATCTAGTTCATCTTATGTCACTATATTTTAACTAACTTAGCGTTTACATAAGTAACCCTGATGAAATCTCTCTTTTTCCAATGAAAATTTAAAACAGGGGTAGATCAGTTTGTAATTTTTAAAAATATATGCTTTTCCGAAAATTATATTCATAGCCATTATATTAATTTCCTTATCCATTTCTATTTTTCAATCTATTTTAATAAATTGGTTTATTTTACCTTGAGTATATTTAGCAACCCATAAGGCTCATTCACACTAAAGCAATAAATAGCAATCGTCGTAGATGTATCCAATCAAAGACCTTTGTGTCCTCACGCAAAGACCTTTGACTGAATACATTTTCGATGCTCGCTACATATTGCCTTACTGTGAATGAACCTTTGTGATGTAGAAGATTTTTAATGGAATAAATTAACATTTTTATAGTGCTACCTAATGAATTAAAATCTGTTTTAGACCTGAAGAAAAATGAAATTTTTATAACATTGTATTTAGCATCTCGAAACGATTCATTTGTAATCGAAAACCAATACAAATATACGACATATTTAAATCACAGGCTGGTTAACAGTGGCGTACACAAGGGTGTAAGGGTTAAGGGGATCAGACACCTCCCATACACCAAGAGATTTTTAATTTTGAGCATAAAAATTATACCACGGCGTTTTCATCTCTCTCTACGTGTTTTTAAAATATAAATTCCATTCACATAAAAATAATCTGTATATGTCACTGCTAGCTAATAAAACTAGCATTGAACGATTATAATACAAATAGAAGAATATTATATATTGGATGATGTGCTTCTCTCAAGAAATGAAATGTTTCTTTAAATAAATATCTAGGTCATTGCATGGTTCTTACACTTAAACTAGTACTGAGTAAATTGTGTAATTTTATAAATGAGTTAGCTACTTATATCAGTTTTATGTCCTCGTAAGATTATTAGCTTTAAACCCCGAATTTTTGTCCTAATGCTACGTTGATTTTAGTGATATCTAATTGCGCCTCTTATATATACAAATCAATCTTGCCTTCTTTGGTGCTTAGATACGGTAGATACCCAAGAAGAGAAACAGCCGATGGGCTCACACAGTGTATCTGTAGAACTTGTCTTTGACTGCAATAAAAAAAATGCGGCGCCATTGTCTTTAATGAAAGCGAACGTGTCCGCCCGACTGTGTTCATCCTAGGATATCACGAACTTTCGTGACCAAGTTTATTGCTAGTCGATCTTCTGGACACGTAACTGGGAAAAAGCACTCTTTGAAGGCCATGACTGTCCTTGAGATAAGTTCTTTGTTCGGTAAGCTACTCACCGCTGGAAGAGGAACACGTCGATCTAACAACGACATTATACTTAATGGGAAGTATTCTCTTGTCGAAAGTCTTTATCACGAGTACAACGGATTTATTCATAGCATTGATGATCGAGTGCATTGTAATCCTAGTAACATAATTCAAAGTCGCGTTAGATTTGTCATCTTTGGGTGAGAGATGAAAAAGCGAAAGACCTGAAAAATATCTTATTCCGTGCGTATGTTTGTCGATTCAGTGTTTGCATTTGTTGGAGGAAAGGGAAAGTTGTATTGTCATTTTCGTTGTATGTCCTTCACATTTCAGTATTGAAATGATGTTATGTCATAGTGAAGAAAATTGCACATGAATTAACGATGAAGTCCACCGTGTTGTTAAATCAAATGATCTACGCAGGAACTATCATAAATATAGAATAATAATCGTTTTGTGGAGGCCATCATGAAATCGTTGGAAATAATAAATTTCTAAGACAAATTTATTGAACTGTGGTAAAGAAAAGAATATAAATTGTTTTAGATGCTATTAAATACGATAAATTTAATGGCATCAATATATAGGCAGAAAATTAGACATATATGCCAGTTTCGTGAAAGAAAAACACGTTGTCAAGCATACAATAAAGATAAATTTTTTACAAGAATAAAATATTTTTTATTTGTTTATATATTTTTACTTTAATTAATTAATTTATTTATTTGTAAATATTTTTCTATTTGATTTTGTTGCACAAATAGGTAGGCGTATGAAAATTATGCATAATTTTTCCATAACTGAGAGATCTTCACTAAGATCCATTGAACATGGTAAAAAGTATTCCTTAGCACATTTATAAATTATGTGCAAACTAGTATTTAATTCAGAATTAACTTTTACAAAATGAATGTTAAGCAAAATATTTATATTTTTATAAGTTATTTTTTCTAAAATTTTATTAATGTTTTCTTGATTCAGTTTCTTGTCGAACTCTAATTAATTTAAACAATTTCTCAGGAAAAAAATCTTCTTGAGTAATGCTAGATCTTACAGTTTTTCATTCTTCTTTCTGTCTTGAGAAAGAATGAATAATTTGATAACCCATTTTAATAATACATGAGTTTATTGAGAGGAGAAAATTACTTGTTATATTATACAAATTAACACTATTTTATTACAAACAAATTTTGGAAAATAAAGAATTTAAACGAAAAAGGAAGCGTAGTAGAAAGCTACTTGAATTCAAATAATTATTTTCATTATTGATTGATATTGTTTATTAACTTCGCACTCTAAAGTAATACGAGAATGAAGACGACACCTGAGCTGGTACTTAACCTCTAAATTTCCACACCATACCAACGCGAGGACTTTGGGCCTCGATAGATGTAACGTGCATCAAACCTTCTGCACGATCGGTTTTTGATGGCATCAGGATTCGAACCAACACAGCCGAACCATTGTCGCGAGTTCATAGACGCCGACATAAATTTGCAACCATGCGTTTTTAACCTGTATCACTTATGAAATACCTTAATTAGCTGAATTAAAATACGAAAAGGGCATTTTTATTCAATCTAACTTTATAAAAAAGTATATGACGTCATAACCATCTTAAAAAATTAAAACAGTAAAAATACAAAGTAGATTTAAAAAGTTAAATTAATGAAAAATACATAATCGAAACTACTTACACACAGAATAGAAAAAAAAATCCAATTATCTGAAAAAATAGCCTTGATAGGAATTCGATGTATTTGATTTAGAATATCTCATATAGGGTTTGCAATCAAGCATGAAAATTGAGTTGAGTTTTATTCACTTCTGTTACTTGGAATCCTTTTGAAAGGGACTATTTCTCCCTCCTAGTAATCTACATAATTTTGAGAAGATTAGAAGTATAATGTCACATTATATGTATTATTGGACTTATAAATGGCATTATTATGTTAAAATTTCAGAAACTTGAAAAATTGTTAGAATGTTTTTTAATCTCTTAATTACAGATTTCTTCAACTGATGCAATTTAATTTTGTTAACTGAAAAATTGAGAGATTTCTTCTTTTGAATAAGTTCAAACATTCATTAGTAATCCCATTCTAATATTTAATGACCTTCATTCGATTGCTCTATTGTTTTCCCATCATAATGGAAGAGTTATAATTTCCTGTCTTATTGCCATCACCCGCGAAATGGCAGCTATAATTTGTATTTAAATTTTCGAAATCTTTTTTTACCGGTTATCAAAGAATCTTTTCTGATTTGCGATAAAAAATACATTCATGTATATAAGACATAAAAAATACTATATTATTTATTGAGTATAAAATTTCAATCTGCTTGTGCATTTTTGTATTGATGTTTTAGCTTAAGGATTTTGACCTTGGATAGAATAAGTTAGTAGTTCCTTTTGGAACAAGTTTAAAAGATAATTCCAGAGAATATCTATGTCTTAGAAAACTTTCTTTTTAAAGAATTAGTGGATCTTCCCTGAAGCTGATCTGTATGGTTTTTAATCCCCTGTTCTACCTAGACGCATTAATAATGCTAAAGACCTTCGTTGTTAGATAAATCTAAGTACTAACATTCGTAAATGTGAAATTAACTAATTCCTTATATGATTAGTAATTATGATAATGATTGGTATTTTTTACGTACTGATTTAGCGTCTTTTAAGTGTTGTTCTCTTTAAGTAAATACAAGAACTTCCAGGAATATTTAAAATAAAATCTTTTATTCAAGTACATTACTTATTTCTACGTATACAATATAAAACTCACTTAACTAATGTACTAGTTACTGTGTAATTAGCAATAATTATGGTTTTGTTTTATTTTACTTCTTAATACATTTACAACTTTTTAAAATGCCGCTAGTAGTTGTAAATTTTACTCTGATTAAATTTATCTATTCAAATTATTTGTTTGAATCACATAGTTATAAATACAATACGAAACATATATTTTCCTTAAGAACTATACATATTTACTTGCAACTTCATAGAAATATTTAAAGTTGTGTTCGTGTGAGTGACAAAATGTGTGGTTATATGGCAAGCGATTGTTAGGTTTTTTTTTTTTTTTTTTGTCGAAGCTTATCAAATTGGCATTTTGAGTTGCTTTTTTCTCTTGAGTAAATATTTAATTGAAAACGTAATATTATTAAAGTTTTTCAAAAGGCTTATTCTAATTCAGATAATGGGCCTGATAAACTCCTATTTTTTGAAAATGTTTAACATTTTGAAAAATTTAGGAATGACATAGAATTTTATGTTTCTATAAAGGATGTTAAAAATATCGCCCTTTCTAACTACGGCATTGTTTTATTCAGAATACTTTATGATTGAAAAAGCCTTTTTATGTATAATGCTTCTGATATACTGCAGCTCTTCAATAATTTATTGCATATTTGCGGTTTCTATATTTTTGTAATAATGTCAATCCTTGGAAGTTTTCTATCGAAATAAAAACAGAAACGTTTTCATTGATAATAAATTGCATTTTTTAAGGATTTACGTGTTCAATTTGGCAGACGTATTGTTTGCCGTGTGCGTGTGGAGGATTGGGTATTTGTCGCACTATTGTGCACTTTCCATTTTTCCCCCATTTATTTGAGCCTATTTAAGATGAAATTTATATCTATCCGCATTTACAACCTAAATAACTAATTCGTATGAGTATCGCGTGTATTTATGTATTCTAGTAATAATAATCTAGTATTCTATTAGCCAACGAGTATACTACAAGTTCGAAATAACAATTTGATCGAAGAAAACTTCTGGAAATAGAAGTCAATTACTTCCACACTATAAATTTTTCGTCTGCACCGATCAGACAAACTTGATTAAGGGCCAGTTTTGATTATGATAAAAAGTTATTTCAACTATGATAACCAGATATTTTCAATTCTTGCATTTTTTATAAGATAATTGTAGTGCAGTGAACTATAAACAGATAAGACACGTTTGCAAGCAGTGCCGAACTATCTGCATCATCACAGCTACAATGAGCAGAGGAAATATCAAATGCCTTCTGTTGTGCAAAAAAAAGAATCAAGTTGCTGTTGAGAGACTGATGTGGATTGTGTTCAACATTGACCTTACCCTCACATTGAGCTGAGTTGGACTATTAGTTGGAGAGGAAGCGAAATGATCTGACCTTGGTTACTTGCCCGCCAAATGAGAAAATGGCCGTAGTTTTAACCTTGGTTTGATTACACTTTCTTGACTATCTGAATAAGATATCAGGTGCTTAAGCACGTAATCGTAAACAGTGGGGTTTTTTAGAGAAAATCCTGGCATCGCGGGTTTAATGGTGTAATCACACGTGTTGTGATTGCTCATCACAGACGTCGCACCCTGTGGCGGCTTGAACCTACCAATGTTTTGCTAAACCGTTATGTTAAAAAGTGCCGTTTACTTTCTTTCTTATTAGCATTTTGATTTTATACAGCAAGAACTCGAGTTATCTCGAAATTTCTTCGAGCGTTTTCTTAGGGGGGGGGATGTATTTCATGATTCATGTGACGTTTATATATATATATATATTATATATATATATATCCTAAAAATAAATGTTTTAAAATTGACAAATAATTTATCTTTAAACTTATGTGTTGCTACATAAACAGTATTATTCTGCTATCATTTATCAGTTAAATTATATTCTAATTAATAGTTTCATTTTATTTTCTATTTTGTGTATTTTATTTAATTCTTATTGTATAAAAATTGCTTATAATAGACCTCAAAGTACTAATACGTATGAATCCGTGATGATGTATGTTTATAAATAACAACCTTCCAAAAAATGTCCGTTGTCGGCAAGTGTCTTGAATGAAAACGATCAAAATGTGTGTGAAAAGGTTCCGCTTCATATTTTTATTATGATCCTCTAGAATGTCTACTACGCGTCTCTTTTAATACATCACACATTTCTTAAAATTAATGTTTTTAGCTTTAACTTTCTTTTAACTACTCTCTCAACATTCTCAATATTTTTTTACATTGCGCTAAATTGTTTTTTCTTTCTCTTCGCCTCATTTTTAGGTTTAATTGAGTTACAACAATCTCATTCGACTTATGTAAAAAAAAGTTATTTGAGAAAAAAGATTAGTTAAGTAATACATATTCTTAATTTTGGAAGAATTGTGAAGTAATAGGTTTTTAAATTGTTGATTTATTTTAAGATCTACTCTTACTTTTTTTAAATTGTTTTTTTTTAACATTTTTACTTTGACTTATACTCAAAACTTTATTTTTTATTCTTACTTTTAATTTTCTACGCCTTACCGAAAGCAATAAAAATTTTAAATAATATTTGTGTTATAATAGGAATTGGAAAAATAACAATGATGTGTTTACTTAAGAACAGCTATGCAGTATTTATGTTTGTAATCGAAACGTCGAATTTTTATTTATATAAAGCTCAATGACAAGTTTTCCATGTTTATATATGTAATTTGTTGTTGTTAATAATTTTTATTTCATAGAAATGTACTGTCAAGCACCATTTGATGATTCATGATGTCAAAAGTGACAGAATTTGCTTTGATTGAGTGCTCTTCCCTTTCACAGAAGGCCGCGGTAGCTGAGTAGCACAACTCTCGTGTTGCATCGAAATGTGACGTCAATAAACAACCAATCAATCAAACGAAATCGTGGCTGGTGTTGATTTTGTCTAGTGGTGGGCTCGAATCCTTTTACCGCGAAAGACCCGCCGTCTAGAGGGGCTGATGCTTAATAAATCTGTGGGGATTCAAAGTCCCCATATTGGCATGGTGTGGAAATTTGGTGAGTGGAGTGCCAGCTCAGGTGTCGTCCTCATTATGTGGTCGTGGTTCGGAATTACGAGGTCTGTCTCCAATAGCCATCGTGTTACTTTAGAATGTGATGTTAAAAAATGATCAATCAATCAGTCTCCCCTTTACTGAAGAAGCCATGGTAGCCTAGTGGTCAAGGTAACGGACTCGTGGCATGCATGCCATGAGTTCGAACCTCGTACCACTGAAGACCCGCCACACAGACGGGGCCGATGCACATTGAATATGTCGAGACTCAAACGTCCTCGAGGTCGTCCTCGTCGCTTGACCGTGGTTCAAAACTACGAAGTCCGTCGCCAATAGCCCTCTTGCAGCTTTATAGGGTGACGTAAATACAACTCTCATTCTAACTCTCCTTAACTGAAAAGATAGCGCTTTTTATCTTATGCAGTGAATATTTTTAATAAATAGGGAATCATCTTTTTTTTTAAATAAAAGAAGTTTTATTATTTCAACACGATATTTTCTTGTGTGTTGAATGATTGTTTTACAAGTTGAGATATGTCTATTTCACTGGAGTAGCTAGTTCTCAGTGGGTCCTGTGTCAAAGTTCCTCTGGGACACTTTTTTTAGATATGGGAGTCCTATTAGTGGAAATGTAGTTACACATGTTGGAGCCCCTGTAGCTTGAAGGCCCTGTATCATTGATACGGCGGTAGCTACGCCCCTGGTCTATTTATTAAGAGAGAGAACAATGTTTTCTTAACTTCCCAATTTTTATATTCTCATTTCACAATTATAACATCGAATCAGTGGCGTACACAAAAAAATTTCTGTGTGTGTGTGAAGGGGGTGAAAGTCCACCATTCTCCTATCATACCTCAACACGTCGCCAAACATATTCTTTCGATTTTGTCGATTTTGGAAACAAAAAAAACAGTAAAAAGTAAATTATTTAATTAATAATTAGCAGTAATAATTAAAATAAACTGTTAATAACAAATACTTAAACTTTAAGTACTATCTACGTAGGATTATCATTAATCGAGAAAAAATCAATGGCTATGGGGGAGGGTCTGGACCTGTGAACCCCCTTGTGGGCGTCACTACATCGAATACATCTTCTTGTTATATGTCTCCCATCTTCGACTATAGACGTGGTAGAAAAACGAGTTACAGTCGCGAACTCGAAGCCGGTGTTCTTTTTTTCTATTCGTGGGTTCGAGCCCTGATGCCATAAAAGACGCGCCGTGTAGAGAAGCTGAAAGACCTCGCGTTTTTATAGTATGATAGTATGGAGAGTAGTGTGTGACATCTGGTGTCGTCCTCGTTACTTGGCGTTCAAAGTTACGGAATCTATCGCCAAGTAGCGGTCATATTGCTTTCGTTCAACGTTAATAAAACAATCAATACATCTTTGCCGGCAGACAAAATATTCGAATTTTCTATTTTAATCTTATAAATTATTCTGATTTTGTTAAAAATGAGTACGATAATTTGGCAATATATTACGATGTTCCGAATGCATTATATTTAAGATTTTGAACCAGTGGCGCACACAAGGGGGGGGTCCGGACCTCCCACCCCAAAGCCCTTGATTTTTTCCGATTGATTATAATTCTAAGTATATAGTACGTAAAATTAAATTAATTACTTGTTATTAATGATTTATTTTATTAATTAATGCTAATTATTTATTCAAAAATTAGTTTTTTTTGCTGTGTTTTGTTCCCGAAAATCAACAAAATCAAAAGGAGCATGATACAAGAATGGTGAACTTTTGACCCCGGACCCCCCCCCCTTGAAAAATCCCTGTGTGCACTACTGTTTTGAACGTATTGTGAAAACCTTTATAATTAAAAAATAATGAAGGTTATGTATTAAATATTGTATAACATTACGGTCATTCACTTTATTGTATTCTTACATGAATGATTTTTTTACTCTTCTGTCCTATTTTAAAGATATTTCATTCCTTTTTTAAATACTCTGTTAAAATTGTTTAAAGCTTGGAAAAAATATTTCATATACTATTTGAACGCATAACATAATGCTTAGACATTGGCTACTAAAATGGGGATTTAATGCATCTGTAGTAATTTCATGTTATTAAATAACACATAATTTTTTTCTGGTAAATTAACTCACTAAACATTCCTACAGAAGGTGTTTGCTTAGGGAATTTGCATAAAAAATGCATAACCTTTCAAGAAAGGTAATCACTGTCTTTTCTACTCCGTTGTCTTTCATTTTTATACGAGCTCACATTTCTAATTACGAGTAGATTACATCAACGTCACCTCTTGCGCGTTGAGAAAAGTTAATCAAATCATGTTATGAAGTATTAATCCTTTAATGAAATATTTTGCCTATGAAACAATATTTGCTAAGAAAAATTTTGAAATACATATATCCACCGAAACTTAATCCTTTTTTCAATGTTCTCCTAAGTATATTTGACATTTAATAGTCATAATTGTTCGATCTGAATGACGTATGTTGTTTCTTGTCAAAACACTTTCTAATTTTCTTTACATAATACGATTGTTAAGAGGGTTGATCCCAACCATGACATTTTGCCACACCCTGGTAAGAGATCTTCGTTCATCTAAACAAATGTGAAATTAAAGACATGTGACTTGAAGTCAGTCACGTTCCTTTTCCATTCAACACAACCAACCACTTGTTTTAAAAACTAAATAATGCGCACATCTCTATCGTAGGAAATTTAATACACCACTTGCAATGTTGAGAAGTTGTATTCTTCCCTGTTTTGCACTTTCAATTTTCCTGAAAAATTAATAGGATTTGTTGTATCTTCAGAAAAATCTGTAAAAATGATAATTATAAAATAAAGAAAAATATAGGGAAGTCAAAGTTGAATTTGTTTTTCTCAAACTGTGTTAATTCTACAAAGGTAAATCCATTTTACTTTCAAATTTTAAAAAATAAATAAATAATTAATAAAATAAAAAAAATCAATTTAAATTCCACTTGCCTATAATAAAATCAGACTTTATGTTATAAAATAACATACGAATCTCAAAAAATTTGTATTCGATTGCTATGTTATTTTGAAGCAAAATATAAGGAATAGTAAATAAATTATACGTCTGTAAATGTTATATAAAACATTTGAGCAATTACACGATTAACATTACGAAATGAATAACTATTCTTTGAAAAGGAAATGTGATTTATTTACGATTCAGTGTCGGAATTATTTTGTTCATATACCTGATATTTTATTTGTTTGCGTAAATAAAGAGAGGGGAAAGTAACTATTAGGAAAAATGTCAACAATTTATGTATATTCAACTATGTTCCTGTATCTAAAAACAAATGCATGTTGAAAAAAATGCGAGTAAAGTATTTTTCTCTGCCGATGCACAACACGTACTGAAAAGGCACTTTTACGTAGTTCTTAAACGTAAGTTACTATTAATGAATATGTTATATCGTATATGTTATCACTAGTAGAAATTCTCATTCGCTATCCAGACTGCAATGGTAAGTTTTCAACCAGCATTTTTTTTTTACATTTTGTTTCGTATCGGTTTCACAGGTGTTGATGCGCCGTAGACTGGTTGATTACTTAGCACTGGTGCCGAATACCTCCCTGATTGTATTCCCAAAAAAATCTTTCAGAAAGAAAGTTTTATTCGAATTACAAATTATTTCGAATCCAGGATGCATATTTACTAATCATCTTCCGGCAGACTGCCTTGAAGACTGTGAGTCAAAATAAGATTCTTCATATGCATAATTAAAATCAATTAATTGAAACATATGTATGAGAAATGCATTGCATATATATCTCTTTGAGTCATTTGTTTTGTTAAAAGTAACTTAAAAGATTATTAGATTACTTTAAAATCAAGTATAAATTTGGTTATGGAACTCGTTTTAAATTTACTGCCTTTCGAAATTTAGTTTGCATGTGTATGGGGGGGTTCCCTCCATATGAAATATTATTTTATTCTTCATAGATATTCAAAAATTCCCTTATTTCTTAAAATAACAAAATGTATAATATGTAATTACTATTTTCACTCCAACGATATCAATATTTGTATTGTTGGTATTAATGAAATCGATATTGCACCCCATTGAGTTGAGTTGATTGGTTTCTAATTGATATCGAGCAACACAGACTATTGACTGATATCAACACTTTTGTATTGGGTCAACATTAACTTTATATCATAAATCGATCATCAAATAAATGAATATATCGTCGGTCTAATTATCAGACTGCGTAACTCCATCTGGGATGCTAATTTGATATAGTAGGGCTAGGCGCCAAGTTGTTGTTTATGTTCGCCAAGATAAGCGATAATATGGTTGCCATGAGGATAACGTATATTAGTGTTAGTTTTTTTTTTTCTTTTTCCCCGGGATCTCTGCTCAGCAAAAGTAACACATTGTCACAAATTTTGTGTAATGAACGCTTAAAATATAGTGTAAGTAATTTATATCTGGAAGTGTAATACATTAATATTACTTTCTGTTGTATTTATTTTATGTTAAAATCTTGTCACCGCCTCTCCCTTCGAAATCTAGTTTTATTATGAAATGAAAAAAAGTAGTGATTACACTGATCGAGGAATAAATTAAAAGCGGAGCGCGCACTGAGGCATAGTGTAGACAAAACAAAAGGATTAAGGAATCGCGCCAAAAAGCGCTTGGCGTGTTGCACTCCTATATCAAATCAGTAACACAGGTGGAGTTACGCAGTCTGATAATTATATATATATAGGCCGACGATATTTAAAATTCTAAATCTCACAAATGGAAGCTGAAGGAAGTATTTTTGCTGTAGAAAGTTTAACTACCTAAATCTTGTGTTTATATTAAACATTGCTCATGATCTTCTCTTATTAAAATGACAATTTCCATGGCTCTTTTGGTTTATTTGTATTGTGAAACATTCATTCGTTTTAAAACGCTTATCCGCTATTTATATGGTGACTGCAGTAGACGAGTGGTCATGTTAGTAAATTCGAATCTTTGTGCCGCCGAAGACCCGTACTGTAGAACGACTGATGCAAATTAAAGCTGTTTTAAATCCTCAAGTTGGTGTGATATGGAAGTTTGGAGATTAGAGTGCCAAATCAAGGAGTCATTCTCGTCACCCGACCGAAGGCTCAAAGTATAACGTTCATAATTAATCAATTGTTGTTTGTATATTATTAAGTATCCAGATGCACACATTTTGTATGCCTATTTTGTTTTTTAGTTTTAAAAAATTAAACATCGAGGTAAAGTTAATATATAAATGCATTTTTTGTTAGATATTTTCTGGGCAGTTTTTTTACTTCTTTCTCCAAAAGGAAAATAAAACAAATTTTGAAAAAGTATAGCAATGCTTCCTACAGACGCATAGTTTATGCAGTTATGTTAATTGTTTTCGCCGTAATTTAACTAAAATATTTAAGTTGGGGAATTTCCTTCTATAATTTTTTTTATCTCGCCATTATTTAACGCTTGAATAACACTGAACGATTGATATTTCTTACTTCTTTACTCAGTTAACAAATTCAATTATAGTTTAGTCAACTCAGTTTTTCTTGTTCTTTTAAAATTGAAACAGTTTTCAACCCTCTGTGATTGTCCTCTTCATTACACGAACTACATCAAAAAAGTTAACGGTTTTTATATGAGATAAATCGCCAATTGTGGGATGCCTTGTAGGTAGCTTATTAGTATTTCAAGGTCAAAATTTTGCCTGGGGTTGTTTGGAGTGATGATTTTGATCCAAACACAAAACTAGGTGTTTCAACCTATTAAAAATTCCGACTACGAACTTCAGTTTCTCTTACGTCATTTGGTGTTTAGAGTAATTTCTACTTATTTTTCGCACACAAGCTATTTTACTTAGCCAAACTTCATTAAATATTTCTTCGGCTTCCGTATGAATATGAATAAAACAAGTGAAACTTCGATTCTCACTCTTCAGAAAATGTAAATTATGGAAAAGCGATTTTTCTGAAATATTGTACGATATTTTTAAACTTTATAAAAATTATCGTCAATTTCTTACTGTAGAGAATAAAGTTTAAAGGGTTTTACTGTGTGTGTGCGATTTTTTTTTCTTTTTTGAGTAAGAAGATTAAATGTACGAAAAAGTTGAAATCTCTATAGATTTTTATTTTACTTATTTCCCACTGGTAAATCACATATAATCAAGAATATTAAAAAAAATGCATGTTTCTTTCTATTAAATTCCAGGAAAACAACTTTAGTTAATTTCTAACAAAACAGATGAAGAAATTTCGTATATTACGTTTAAACAATATATTTCAGAAAATTGTAACAGAGCTTTTTTTCTCGAATAATGCAAATTACACAAAAATTCGAATAACAGGAATTTTAAAAAAATACACTAACTGTTTTTTATATTCATTGCCCTTTCAAAATATTTTCCTTGATAGCATAATTAATAATTTACTTATAAGCTCGATTAAAAAAAACATTTCTCTGAGAATTTTATATATTATATGTGTAGCTACACATATAAAAACACTAATTGATTTTTGTTTTAGGAAACAACTATTATTGTAATTAACTCTTCTTATAGGGAAATTAATAAAGCTGCAATCGCCCAGATAACTTTTTTTTATTCTCATGAAAGGTATTTTTTTCAGTCTCGTTTCTTTGAATATTTTTATTATAGCATTAATGATAATTAACTGAAAATCGTAAAATATGAGTGATTTTTATTTGACAGATGCTACTCAAGTTCAGTTTAAACCTCCTCGTCGACACACACACAAATCTTGTTTATGTTATTCCTGTCATATATTACTTACTAGAGCTGGTATACTCGTTCTTCGCACGGTTAAATTGAAAAATTTAATAATACACATATAGAAGCTTTTAATGAGTTAATTTTACGTAAATTGCAAATTAAACAAAAATAAAAAAGCATTTTGCATAGCTCAGTTGAGCAAAAAAAAAAACATTTTTTAAATTTTAAGTCTGAAGGTCTAATAGCTGATAAAAAGGATTTTGTTTATTTTTAACGTCCGTAACTCTCTTGTGGGTGGATTTTTGAAAACACCATCCTAAGCTGATCTCTGCTAGGCAAAAGTATGACATTGTTACAAATTTTGTGCATTGAACGCTTTTAAAATAGTGTTCATAATTTATATCTGGATGTGCAATAAGTTAATATTACTTTCTGTTGTATTTATTTTATGTTAAATTTCTAATATTAACAAGCAACGCGCGCTATTCTTTACATTGTAATGCCTATTCAATAGAAACATAGCGAAATGTTGACGATAGAGCCAAGTTGACATAATTTTTGGTGACATTGTTGGCAATTTTGCGATTGATTGAATGGTGCAGAGTTGATATACTGTAGCACCATCTGGTGGGGAGCTGCAACAAAGAGGAAGGCACAAAAACCTTCTCCACAAAAAAATACATACACTTGCCAATTTTCATAGTGATCATGTGAACGGTGTTACGAGTGATGCTATTTCATATATACCAACATCCATTTTTATGCAAATAGATTTCCTTAATCGTCGTATGTTGTCGCCTTCTTTACGCAAAAGAACAATACAGCAAATAAATAAATAAATTAAGGACATAAAGCTAATAACTAACTCAAAACATAAAACTATTTACTCCATCACTAATTAATTGCGTTTTCCTTATCGCTTCTGATATTCAACATCCTGTTCATCAACCTCAGAATGTTTTCTTTCACGATATAGTAAACTTTACACATTTGGATGTTTCTAAAAAAATTCTAGCATTTTTTAAATTTTATTAAATGAATAATACAGCGGGATATCTGAAATGTAATTGACACACTTAACGGACATTTCAGTATGTCTTTTAACATTGGAATTATCATCAGGATATGAAGTGTCATCTCTAAAATAGCATTGTGCATCAATTTAATTGGAATAAGAATTGAGGAAAGTTTACATATCCTGTCTCTGTTTCCTATCATGCTCGTTACTTGTTTATAGTTTATAACATCGCATGATTATCAGTGCATAGAAAGAGATTCAAAATAACATTTCTAATCAAGAGATGTTTTTGAATTTGGTTATTTAGAAAACTACCTGGTTTCCTTATAAGCCTATCTATACGTTAAGAATGATCTGTGGAATTTTTGATATCATCGGCAATCTGTTGAATGAGCAAACAATCATCCTTAAGGTGACCAAGTGTCCTCCTTTTATAGATCCTGTCCTTCCTCGAAAAGTGTCCTCCTTTTCAATATTTTAAAACAGATCTGTTAATCTCTGTATTCAGAGATGAACCAAACATGTTTCCAATATTTCGAGGAATAGTCTGAAAGAAATATCACTGGAAATAACAGGTTTCAAAGGTGTTTTTTGACTTCATCACAAGTAAATTGGGTAAATATAGAAAACTGTGTTGGTTTTTTTATCAAAAGAAATGCCTGATATTAAAATAATTGACAATGGTCTGTTTGAAGAAATTGGAAGACTGAATGTATATTTAAATTATAATTAAACTGAAACAATTGGAGAAAATCAACATGCTGAAATCGATAAGATGGGTTGAAATACTTAACCATTTAAAAAATAAACACATTCGACATGAAAATTTAGTTTTTTTTTTTTTTTTAATTTGCATTGTGCTACCTTGGAACTAATGCACCAGTTGAAAGAGTCTTTTCAGTTGATAATATTTGGACAAGTGAGAAATCAAGATTGAATGTTGATATTTTAGCTGCAGTACTTACAATAAAGATGAAGGATATTTTTTGCTCATAAATTTTCGATTTATTAGAAAATAATATATTGACAAACAAAAAAAATCATTCAATGAGAAAATACTCGTTTAAGTAAGTAATTGAAAGGAATGAAAGCATAATTTGCGTATTTTTGTTTGAATTAATAAAATGTTTCATATATTTGCTTTGTAACATTTTCTTAAATTTTTCGTCCTCCTTTTCATTCTAAAAAACTGGTCACCTTATTATTCTTGATTATTTGTACAGATTTAAATCATGAATTTGTACAGATTTAAATCATGAATTGGCTCAATTTAACTCATTGTTAAACATATCATAAAAATATTTTTAATCATGTCTATACGAGATACTCCGTTTATGCAAGATTATAGAAATATTAAAATTATTCAATAACATGATTTTCATTATTTGGCACAGCTCTGAAATAGTAGCTAGAGTTTCATTTTCATGCACATTCTTGGTTACTCAAAGAAGAACGCAAACACAGTTAAATTATTTTTACTTCTACTCAGATTATATCTTAGGAGAGAGAAGACCGTGATCAAAAACGAGATTTCAAAAACCGGCTTTAAATTTTTATTTCTATACTTGTGAATAAAAATAATTGAAAATTTTTATTTTTTTGTTTTTGACAATTGCTGAAACTAAGAACAAGTGTTTCAGCCTTTCGTGCCGTTTTTCCATTGTTGGTTGCTATTGGACTTTCGCCAACTGTGATTGAAAGTGGATACTGTATTTGGCTAATGTTCGCTGATTTGGCAGTTTTTGTCAGGGACTTGACAATGAACTTCATAAACTCGTGTCAACAATCGTAGTTTTCCTTGAATTTCTACCACTTCATACAAACCCGTCGTGTCCTTTTTTTTAATTTCTTTGTTCATTCCTCTATTTGAGTATTCATAGTTCTTTATCAATGCATTCGATCTTTCCTGTACGACACATTATACCAGCAAAGAGCAGAGAAACGCTCTTTCAAAAATTATTTTGTTTTTTTTTCA
Organism: Trichonephila clavipes; assembly: GCA_019973935.1. Taxonomy (NCBI): domain Eukaryota; kingdom Metazoa; phylum Arthropoda; class Arachnida; order Araneae; family Nephilidae; genus Trichonephila; species Trichonephila clavipes. The sequence goes on from BMAU01021198.1 coordinate 575,825, forward strand.
TTCCTTTTCTATCCAGATACTGATACTGTAAACGAGATAAAGTTTTGAAGCGGTTTAAAAACTGGAAAAAAATAAAGCATAAAATGTTGAGAAGAAATTCAGTAAAAAAGTTTTCCTTGCTCCCCTTTTTTAAATTTTGTGTGCTCTATATTTCTTTGGTTTATTTTTTATTATTCCTTTATTTATTTTTTATCTTTCAACTGAAAAAGATACGACAAGTTGTTGTAATACTTGATAGGGGAGGCTATTGGAATATATATGTATTACTATTATTATTATTGTTTTGAAAATGATTATTAAGATTTTCTATATATAGTTAATATACTGTTAATAGGGAAGGAAAAAATTTCGCAAGACAAAAATTTAAAATTGTATCCAAAATTGCTTTGAAAATAAAAATTTTCAGAACAAATATTTTTTTAGATTGTTTTTCTGGTTAGTGACCCCCTCTCCCCCTTAATAAGGAATTATTTCAGAATTGATGAAATAATTGTAGCTTTAAAAATGGCCGATAAAGCGGAGAATTGTAAAATATTTGCTAATGGGTTTTAATTTTCCCAGCATGTAAAATTCATTTTTGAGTATTTGTTATGTACTATACTGTTTTCATTACTATTAATATTTTATCCCGTTGTAATTTTTATGCATTTCTTCCCACCAAAAGAGCTTAAAAGTATCTATAATGCTATTTTGACATCCTATCTTACATGCTTGATATCAGATCACACTCACGTAGTTTTTTTTTTAAAAATCACGCACAAAACTACATTTTTTTTGTCGACACAGAAAATTTAGCTAATATATTTTTCTACATTGTTAGAGAAATTTGTGAGCTTCTGGAAATTAAATCTTATGTTTGATAGAATTTTACTGAAATTAAATAAAAAATATGTTTTAGATGTATGTAGAATTCCTATTCGTGTATTTTGGTTTAAAAATATAATTTTTGTCTCTAAAAAAAACGAAATAAATTTGATAAATTATGAATTCATTCTATGTATTGGTGAAGTTTTATTCATTTAAGTAAAATTATTCTTTATTATCTAAGATTATTTATAGTTATGCTTATGAAATACAACTCTTTCTATATTATTATCTGCTTTATTTGAATTTCTGTAAAAGTCCCTAACGAAATTTAGATATTCCTCATTAATCGTTGTTGTTTATTTACTTTTTTATAATGTGATTGATAGGTTTTTTAAAATCAAAACAGAGAAATAAGTACATTTTAGAAAACAATAAAAATTGTCAATTCAAAATTACGAAACTGTCCTCCTAGATATATTGATCTCATCATTTCAACTGATAATATCAAGGCATTTTAATGTTCTTTATGATGATAAGGTTTGGATAAATAAATCTGATTAAAAGCAATCTTCACACCAAAATTCAAGAAATGATAATATGAACTTTTATTTAAGATGTTTTAAACTGTACATAATATCTTAATTTTAAAATGAATATGGACTGAAACCAAAGGATAAAGAAATTAACGCAGCCTAACACTCTGGAATGAAGAACGACATTTGGCGGGAGTAGGGTTAAATATTTAAATTATGAGAGCTGGGGTAGAAAAAAAATGTTCTTATAAACATCAGCTATATATACTGTATTACTGTAAATACTACTGAAAAAACCCCCACTAGTTTCTGCAGAAACAGAAGCTATTTTGATCAACAAAAAAGCAACTGACTTCCCCAGTGACTGCTTTATTCTAATTTTTTAGGAGTTAATTAATGACGTAGTGTCTCATTACATTTTCAAGGTTTAGTGATAAATCCAATTAAGAAAGTTCATTTATATAAAAAGTGCAATCTCTGAGAAACTCAGACGTAAGCGTCCTGTTAATTTACGTTTCGGTAAAATATTTTTTGGTGTTAGTTTTATTAAATTCGCGTGTTTCTTTTTCCTTCAACCAATTTTAAATGAAATTCAACAAAAACAATAGCATAAAAATAAATTAATATTATTTATTTATTTATTTTTTGGGATACGTAAAGTAAAATAAGATCACATACACACTAAGTCTTTTTTTACAAACTTCCTGTATGTAGTAACCATTACTTAAATGTGTTTTAACTGAAAGAAAAAGTCTAGTGTTGGAGATAAATATGACAACTCATACAGTAAAATACAGAATGTTCCTACGGGTATATGATTGTGCCTATTTTTTATTCGGAGAAATTTTTGAGTCAATAATGGTGATTAAGTTTCATGGCAATTCGTATTTTATTTGTCTTAAATGTATCCGACTCCACAAAGAACATTCTATTTTTTAAATGATTTTTTTAATTAGAAGCATTAGTATTTCAAAATGAGAAAAGATGTTTAGTAAACTGTTGCAATGATACTGACCTCAATGATTGTGTAAAGTATTCTCTCTTATAAAGTTTAGAATCTTCGTTGAAACCTAGTTTTTTTTTAATTTTTTAAAACAACTTCAGACTTTCCTCCATTTTTACTTTAATCCTGATTCAGATCATTCGAACATGTTACGTTGTATTTGCACACATTCAATTCATTTTTCTTCTTTCATCTTTTAAATGTACATTCAGTGAAAGAATAAAATTGAATTGAAATTTATGTAGAAGAAGATTATATAAAATAGATGCTATAAAGAGAAAAGAATTGAATGTATTATAAAAGTGGGAAGCGTTTTAAGAGAAGTACATAATCTGTCGCAAAAATAAAGGGGGATTAAATTCTAAAGAAAAGGTAAACGAATGAACAGAAAAATCTTTAAGACCGAAAACTTATGGTTAGGAGAGCTGTTGAGCTTAAAACTTTTTTCTTTGCGATGAAAATGGGAATAAAAGTGGAGAAAAATTTTGCTAAATGAAAAAAAAAATTTCAAATGCATAAATAGCATTTTGAATTTAATAATAAGGGATTACTCTGCAAACTGAGATTAATCTTTCTGATAGCATTTAATTTTTCTCCCATTTTCCAAGCGGCTGCCTTATTCGAATGGTCATGATTAGTAACTCGTGGCCGGCGTTCCTTTTGTCGATACAAAGACCCTCCGAGTACAGGGGCTGCTGTACTTTAATTCTTTCGAGGCTCAAAATCATCCCAGTGGCGTGGTGAAGAATTTCGCACATTTTGGAGCTGACTCAGGGTCGTCCTCATCACTTTTCCATGGTTTAAATGGCAAGGTTCGTTGGCACTAGTCCTCCCGTTGCTTCAAAGGACAGTGTAAATAAAAATCATTCAAATTGAAACTATTTAATTTACCTTTATATGTTTCAATTATTCTTGGCATTTTTAGGATTGATTTTGAAATTGTCACCATTAATTTCTGTTCTAGCTCTAAGACGGTATAAATTAAACACTTATCCACCCTATATTCTAAGACGAATTTTACAGTAATTTCCCATTGTTAATTTATCCAAACCGTTGTGAAAAACCGAGTTCTTTCATTATTTTTTTAAGATGCTGTTATTTAGTAAATAAATCTACTAAATTTGGTAGATTTGATCAAATGCAGAGATAAATGATCCATTCTGACTTTATTCCCTGGTAATAATTTAAAGTAAGAAGATTTTCGAGGATATACTTGAGAAAATTATTCTCTTCTGAATTTTATGAAATATAAAAATATATTCTACTATATTATAACACTAGCTGGTATACCCGTTCTTCGCACGGGTGAACCGAAAAATTAAACAACACAGATTGAAGGAAAAAGAAGTTTTTAATGAGTTAATTTTATGTGAATTGCAAATTAAACAAAAAAAAGCTTTTGGCATATCTCAGCTAAACAAAAAAAGAAAGAAAAAAAACATCTTTGTTAAATTTTAACTATGTAGATCTAATAGATGATAAAAAGGATTTTTTTTATTTATAATTCCTCGTAACACTCTTGAGGGTCGATTTTTCAAAATACCTCCCTAAGCTGATCTCTGCTCAGCAGAAGTAACACATTGTTAAAAGCTTTGCGTAATGAACGCTTAAAGTAGTGTAAATAATTTATATCTGAAAGTGACATTAATATTACTTTCTGTTGTATTTATTTTATTTTAAAATTGTAATATTCGCAAGCAACGCCGTTTCTTAAATTATAATGGCGATTCAATGAAAAACATAGCGAAATGTTAACGATAGAGTCAAGTTGGCAATTGCCTAGCTACTTTCATAGCTCGAGCTTTATTAGAGCTTTGTAAGACACGCCGTGTAGGGGTGCGATGCACGTTAATACTTTATCCAACCGCATTATGATTTACTGCAGTTTTTTTCATACAATAATTCTTTTTGGATAACTACATTTAAAATTAAGGGATATACATAAACAAAATACTCCACTTTGGAAAATTTAATCCGTTAGAGCTAATAAAAGATATTCGACTGCAAAATTAATTATATACACCGTTCACTTAAAATAAGTAGTGAAATCATTTTCCAAGGTCTTCACTAACATACAAAAACAAAAGACACTTAAATTTCGACATAAACTATTTTTTCGGGACAAAAATAATAATCTTTGCAATCCGCTGAAAGCGCCGTCAGCTGAAAACGCAATATCTGCTACAAAACTATTCGGCTTCCCCGATAAAATGCTCATCATAGAACCCGTGCTGCCATATATCTTGGAAGAGTGGATTTCAAAGAATATATTCCTGCTAAGTATTGGTAGAATATTCCTTCTAATTTAAATATCGTTATATTTTGGACACTTCTCACAATATCTTTATAAATTATAACCTATGTGTTATTCTGATCTATAAGCTATATTACTGTAAAGTTTCATTAAAATCCATTCAGTTGTTTTTGCGTGAAAGACCCACAAATATCCTCACAAACTTTCACATTTATAATATATATTAGATATTTTGTTTTGTGTTTTAATAAGCAGTCAGTTTTATTCCTTCAAAAAAAAATAGCGTCTAAATGTTTGGCCTGTATAGTGAGTGAACGCATTTTATATTTCGTATGCAGAATGTATGTGTGATTAATACGTTTTATTTTCAAACCATTTTTTGAGTACTTCCTTATACTCTATTAAAAGTGACACTTTCTGAAATTATTACGAAACGTAAGACAGATCTTTTATTATTATTATATTTTGAAGAATAATGTTAACTGTGTTCTGATGATCTCAGTGGCTAACTGAGAATATTAGCCCCCTGCAAAATCAGGTTTTGGGCTCCAAATGATTAAATACGTAATTGGTGTCAGTCAGGCTTTGGGTCCCCCACGATGTGGGAGTGTACGTTACGTCACTGGCTGATCTACTAATCAGTTAAGCATCATGTTTTTTTTTTTCCCATCCTACGTCATTAAGCAAAAGATAGTTATGGAATTCAATAGCATTCTTAATAATGAGCGTACTAGTTCGTTTCGAAAATGATTCAGTAGTTATAAATCAGATAAATTTTCTGTGAAAATCTGTTTTATATTTCCAATGTGAAAAAAAATGTGCTTTTTGTTCTGTTAACTGCATTATTAATGTATTTCGAACGTATTTTTTTATTTAATTGTGAGTAAACAATTTATTTATCAATAATATTAAACAGCTTTAATTTTTGAAAGAGCATAGAGATCATTTTTAAGATCGAATGTGTCGTACTTGATTGTCCCTCACAGTATGAATCATATTTCTATTTCTCAAAATCCTTATGTGTTTTCTTCGCCTAAAAGTGAATTTTTCCTTGAAATGAGAAAGATTTAATTGAGATGTTATTTCTTCCTAAAACTGGGTCATTCACATTGTACAGTCCCTATCTATAGTCTATGGGGAATTGCGCAATGTCCTCCAAGTCACTGTAACTTCAAACGATGACATTCTAATTTCCTCTTCTGTAATTTATGACCTTGAAAATGGTACGCGTTTGGCTGCTTGGCTCCGTTTTCTTTGGCGATCAGGTTTACTCCTGGCGCTCACGTTCCTCTCTGAGGAACTACTTTAGCTAACTGGGAGAATTACGTGCGCCCACAATTATACGGCTCGCTGACCGGCAACATGGCAATTTTTCGGAATCTCACATGAACTTCGTGAACTTACCGTTTGTTGTACGGGAAATACCGTCCAGTCTTGTTTTGGAATCGAATTGATGTGACGTCCAACTTTTTTTTTTATCTCCGAAAAAAGGATGAATTCGTTTTATTTTTATTCATCTCGTCAGGGTCGTTTTTAATATACTTTAAAGAAAAATGCGTTTTTATTTTTTTTTAACTTAGAAAGTTTTTGATCGTTGGTTGAAGTCAGAACCGAAAATAAGAGAAGAAAAAGAAAGATACTTAGTAGGAACTCAACAGAAACTTGAAGTTTTTTTTCAAGTAAAAGTTCTGTGATAAGAAAGTGAGAAAAAGTGTTATGAAGGTATTGTTTATGTGTGAGCTTGAAGAAACTGTAATGATACGAGAAAGCATCTTGAAAAGTACGTGTCTTAAAAATTTTAAATCTGTGATATAATATTTTGGATGAGTGTTTACCCGGTGAAATTGAGTAATACTCGCCTTTTTTTTTTTAGTTCTTTTTTTTTTTTTTTTTTTTAGTTTTTATAGTTTAGTTTGTTTATAAGCATATTAAGGATCTCGATACATATTGGACATTTTGAGCTTGAAACAGTAATTTCTTCCTCATCGAAAAGAGAAGTTGAACTCCGTTTTCTGAACTTATCACCGAATAAGTGAATTTAAAAAAAGCTGTTTTGAAATATTCGTTGTTATCGCAAAGGCTATTGAAAGATAACTGAAAAAAAAAAAGTAACTGGTACTCATTTAAGATCGTCATCCACGTGTTGTAGATTGTTGGAAGTACGAAGTACAAAATCAACGATGATGCATCATAAAAGGAAAGACCAAAACTGTCAGTAACTGCCTTACTTTATGGATCTCATGCCGGACTACCATGGTTACAATCGCCTGGAGTTCCAAGTAAGTTTTTCTCTTTTTTTTATTGACAAAAGAGAACGTCTGTGCACTTGTTGATTCAGTGGCTTAATTTAATACATTTTAACCATTTCAAAAGCGTGAATTTTAATATTTATTAATATTTTAAGTAATGCTATTTCAAATTAAAATATCAACTTTAAAGAAAAATTTAACTTTTTTATTTATTTTATTTTCCTGAAAACAATTGTTTTAATTTTTGAAAATTTATTTGATTAGATTGATTTTTTTAATTAATGAGTTCAATTATAACCAACGTCACATCAAATATTTATAAGTTTATTTCCCATTTGAAAATAATCGAAATTATTTTGTTGATTATTCGTTTAATGTGAGTTAATTATTTTAACTGCTGTTTGTTTTTTAAAAAATAAAATTAGTTTCATTTAAAAACGTTTTACTTTGAAACTAATGCTTTTTTAGTTCTAAAAATTATTACAACCCCATATGTTTTCACGTGGCACAATGTAATCAGATATTAAAAAATTCTTTATTTGGAAAGTTATTAATGAGACGTTTTACAAGGCTTTTTTATCCTTTCTTTGAAGCTTTCTCGGCTGAAAAAAATCTATAAAATTTCATTTAGACATGAAATATGTATATGTTATCACACAGACACAAAGCAGTTCTCAGTCTTCCATGTTTATAGATACTGTAGCATCAATCCAAAATTTTAAACTATCCATTTTTAAATCTTCAGTATCTTTCTTTTGGAGTATAAGTGTGTTTGTTTTTAAAGGATGCTTCAGATAACTTTAAAATAATTTTCTTAAATTAAGTGTGAGCAATTCTAGTGCAATAAAAAAAACACTAAGACTACTTGCCATTACATTTCATATTAGTGAGTTTTCCAGAAAAATACAACGAATGAAATGAAAAATTAATTTTACATGTTTTCATTATTATAGAAATTTGATATATATATATATATATATATATATATATATATATATATATGTTCGTTATACAACAATTACAATTCCAAGCCCGTAGCTCCCTTCCGTAATTCCAATATAGCTCCCCTTATTTCCTTTTTCTTTTCTTTTTTTTTTCTTTTCTTTTTTTTTCCATTTGATATAATTGAAAAAGAAAGTGCAAATGGAATAGTATATATGTAGAGACGGATATATACCATGAAAAAATACATTAAAAGCTCTTTATTTATGCAATTACTTCGAAGTTAGATATGCAAAATCATTAAAATTTGAAAATACTAAGTCGAGAGTTTAGTTACAATTAATTACTAAATCTAAATTGGAATTAAATTCAATATAGTACCTGCAAAAAATAGGTATTTTAGAAAAAAAAACTTATTGTAAAATTCCTACCATATGCCCTGCCGTAGAGAATAGAAAACTTAATCTGCCTTTCAAATTTTCAGTTCAAATTGCGTGCCCCACTATATTTTTGTTTATTCTTTTCTTGCTTGGTTACTTTTTAATTCATACGTCACCTATATTTATTGGATACTTTTTTTCTTACTTATTATATATTCAACAGATTTCAAGTCATTTTCTGCATATATTTATATCAATTATAGTGCATGAGCTTCCATTTTATGATTTAGAACTTAATGAAGCCACTCGGAGACAAAATTCTTTTTTTACCTGCTTGTCAATGAAATCAAATCGGATTTGAGTTCATTTTAGGGGAAGAAAATTGCGTTATGCACACACAGACTCCCTTTTATAAGATTTTCTAAGTTACGGAATCGACATTTGGAATCGAACAGTTATAAAGTTATAGGCATACTTAGTATAATATTAATTGTTGCCTTTAACCAAGGTTTCGAAAAAACAAAGATGTTGCCCTTTTGGCCTCCGAGAGGCCTGTAGATGCATCAAGTTTGTTATTTCCTATATTGTAGGGATTCATTTTATATGGTGAAATATCACATGTCACCGTATATAACGTCACATATATCGTTGACTCTGGACTTATGAACCTGAGGATCTCTCCACTATTTCTCAATCAGGTAAAGTTCAGATTAAGAAATAAACAGGAAGAGGCACCTAAAAGCTCTGTACCTAATATGCAAAATCTTAGAAGATACGAGAAGGAAAGAATTTTTTCAAAGCCTGTGTGATCAATTCCATTTTGGACTCCCAGTTTTAGTATTTAAAATTTTAACTAAACACATTAGATAAAAAAAAAGATAAGTGAATTCGTACAGTACTCTTACGATGTTTTAAAAATAATGTGTAATAAATGAACTGGTTTCTTGATTGTCGTCCATATGGATACAAAAAGATGATCCATGAAAATTTTTGTTGTAATTTGTATTTATTGTTTATAATTAATCACTTGAAAAATTTGAATTGCTTAGAGTATTAATATTAAAATTGATGGATGTACAATGAAACGGAATTCCACATTTTTCATTCTAGTACTTTTTTTGCGAAGCTCTTAATCGAGATTTATTAAAGAAATGGATTAAAACTTTTAAACAATAAAATACATTTATTTTCCAAATTCAAAATTTTTAATGAATTACTTTTAAAATGTAATTCATTATCAAATTTCCCAATTTTATTTTCATTAGAACGGCTATAAAATTGAAAAAAAAGTCAGTTTAAAATATGAAATCAATGTGATCTATCTATGTGTCTTTTTGTCGTGTACAACTAGAGGTTTGACGATAAGCTATCGACGGATATTGGACAATACTTGATTGAAAACATATATGTCGTGGAGTTTATTTCACCATAGTATAAAAAAAAATTAATTTAAGTGAATACGAACTGAATGTAATACTTTAAACAAAAAGTGATTGCTTCCTTGCCTTGACAATTCGAAATGAGAATTATTGTCTTAACATAACTCTTTATCAATTAATGCGATTATCATCATGTTTTGAAGAATATTTTTTTAAAAGATTGCCATTGTGTGTAAAGAAAACAGAAGAAAAAAAAATCGACAGCGAGAAGACACACTTAAAAATTGTTTCTTCAGATATGCGCTTAGGCTTTCCTGTACAATTCTGCGAGAAAGAATATGACCTTGCGTGTTTCTCTGCTTTTAACTAAATTGTATGTGGCTGTCTGCTGATTTGTAGGTCGTCGACGTCCGTAGGGGGTTTTTATGTTTTTTCCTGTGGTTTCGACTTCGTTAATGGATATAATGTCCACTGTTATATATCTTGACTTCACGTTTCATTTGTTTACGACATTCATGGCTTTTGCGTATGTGTTGTTGTTCGTTATTCTCTATAAAAGCAATATATTTACTAGCTAAGTTAGCTACATTGCCTTAAAACGTGAAAAGATCGATTTAATATTCTGGAGAATTTTATGGAGTTTACTAGCTGGTATACGCGTTCTTCGCACGGGTGAACTGAAAAATTAAACAACACAGATTGAAGGATAAAGAAGTTTTAATTGAGTTAATTTTACGTGAATTGCAAATTAAACAAAAAAAGCTATTGGCGTAACTCAGGTAACAAAAAAAGAGAGAAATAAAACACCTTTGTTAAATTTTAAGTATGTAGGTCTAATAGCTGATAAAAAGGATATTTTTTTTTATTTATAACTCCCCGTAACACTCTTGAGGGTTGATTTTTGAAAATACCTTCCTAAGCTGATCTCTGCTCAGCAAAAGTAACACATTGTTAAAAGTTTTGTGTAATGAACGCTTAAAATAGTGTAAATAATTTTTATCTGAAAGTATAATACATTAATATTACTTTCTGTAGTATTTATTTTATGTTAAAATTGTAATATTCGCAAGCAACGCCGTTTCTTAAATTATGACGATCCAATGAAAAACATAGCGAAATGTTAACGATAGAGTCAAGTTGGCAAATGCGTAGCTACTTTCATAACTCGAGCTTTATTAGAGCTTTGTAAGACCCGCAGTGTAGGGAAGCGATGCACGTTAATACTTTATCCAACCGCATTATGATTTACTGCAGTTTTTTTCATACAATATTTTTTTTTGGATCGCTACATTTAAAATTAAGGGATATACATAAACAAAATACTCCACTTTGGAAAATTTAATCCGTTAGAGCTAATAAATTAAATAAAGATATTCCACTGTAAAATTAATTATGTATACCGTTCACTTAAAAATAAGTAGTCAAATCATTTCTAAGGTCTTCATTAACATACAAAAACATAAGACACTTAAATTTTGACAAACTATTTTTTTCCGCTAAAATACTCATCATGGAACCCGTGCTGCCATATATCTTGGAAGAGTGGATTTCAAAGAATATTCCTTCTAAGTTGGTGTGGTGTGGTAGTTAGGAGAAAGAGGTGCCAGCTCAGATGTCGTCCACGTTACTTGACTATGGTTCAAAATTACGTGATCCGTTGCCAAAAGCCCTCGTGTAGCTGAACAGTGCAACATTAATATTCACTCACTCTCACACTCCAAGAAATACAGAACAATAGTTATTGCGTTTTTAAGTGTAAAAATAATTATATCTGCCTATTCAATTAAAATTATAGCGTTATAATTAACTACTAACCACAAATAAATTTTGAAAATTTGTCCAAATGATGCAGTGTGAAAGAGAAAGCTTATTTACTTTAAGTATCAGAACTGATAAAAGCATGTATTTGGAAAAAAGATCAATTTCTTACTACCAAATATACATAATAAGATGTTAAAAAAAAACATTAAAATAAAAAGAGATTTATAACAACCTCTCCCTTCAAAACTTAGTTTGATTCTGAAATAAAAAAAATAGGCATTATATCAGAGGAATTAATTAGAAGCGAGCACCTTGCGTAGCCAAAACAAAAAAGGTTTTTCACAAACAAAAGATAGATATATGCAGACGTGGTTTTTATTTGCAGCGCATGCCAGAATTGCTAGCAGAAGACAGTATTTTTTCCTACTTACTTGACAAATATCGTTATGTTTTTGACACTTTTCCCAAATCTTTATAAATTATAGTCTATATGCTATAAATTATAGCCTATGTGCTATTCTGATGTATAAGCTATAATGCCGCACGCATAATTTGCTACAAGTCCCGATAGCCGAGTTGGCAGAGCGTTGGACTGAACTTCCTCAGGTTTCGGGTTCGAATCCCGGCCCCGGCAGATTTATCCAAAGACTGGAATTTTGTTCTCGTTTTTAATGTATTGTTTCTCTAGGTTCTAGATGAATCCAGATCATTCTTTAGAGTGCATACTGGGTATTTCTCGAATATTCCGAAGTGTATAAAAGCAGAGTTCATCGCCAGTTGGGCATGTTCTCAGTCCAGTGTTGCATCGAGCTCCCAGCTTTAGAATAAATCTAATTGTTTGTTTAATTGAACTGTGTACTTCTTTCGAACTCCGTGACAATATTACTGTAAAGTTTCATTAAAATCCATTCAGTAGTTTTTGCGTGAAAGACCAACAAAGATTTTCACAAACTTTCACATTTATAATATATATTAGATATCTGTTTACCTGACCACTGTAATTGAATATTTTTGTTATTGTAGAATTATCTTCTGTTAGAAATTTAAAAACGCGATTGGCACAAACATATTTCTATAAATTCTTTTTTTTTGTCTATTAAAAAAATTAAAATTTGTTTTAGATTTTCAAAAAAAAGACAAATTATTTCGTTTCCATGATTTGTGTTTATAAGTGTCTAAAAGACCTCTGTCTCTCTCTCTTTCTTTGTATGAGTCATCTTGTTCTTGAATTTTTGTTATTTCAACTTAAAACAGATTAAAGAATAAAATTAAATATGCAGTTTCAATTATATTTTCATGTTAATATTGTTAGGTAAATATGTGCCATCTATGGTTAGTTTAATTATTTTATTTCAATCATGTAATGAGACCGTACAATATTTGAGAATTAGTCCTGATATAAGAGCTTTTTTTGTATAAATTTAATTGACTTACAATCTTCCTTATTTCATGTACATCTTTTATTTATTACACTAGACTAGTTACATTTATCATATATATATATATATATATCCAGAGCAGCAGTTGGCTAAGACAGGGGGGATTTTGTAAGGCCAATATAATTTACTATAAGCGTCTGTAAAAATACCAAAGAAAAGTATATTTCGAAAATTATTTATAATAATGCGATATACGATGCTGCAATTGCATTCTTTGTTTATTTATAAATTTTTCAAATGTAAATATGAAAGCAAATATATATATATTTTTATTTTTTAAACATACAAATTTCCGTTTTTTTTTTTTTTTTAGTTTATACGTGAATTATCAAAATTATTTTTTCCATATGGGAAAAAAATATTCTAATTCCTATGAAAATTTCCCCATGTATGAAAAAAAAAGGAATATTCCCTTAAAAGAAATTTTTAAATTTTAAAATCTTCGACGGAAAGAACAGAGCCTCACATTAATAACTGCCCATTCGTGTAATTTTTTTAGAGAGAGAGAGAAAAATGAAAAAAAGCGAATAGGAATTAGTTTCATTTTTCGATTTCTAATACTGTTTGAAATAAATTATAGAAATTTTTTTTTCGAGCATGATTTTCACATTCGTGCGTCCTAAATATTTTTTACTTTTTAGGTTAATTACACTCATGTCCATAAATTAAGGATAATTCAGAATCACACAGAAATTGAACTCTAAAATAAAAATTTCACCTGCAAAATTATCACACACATCTTGAAGAAGAATATGCAAATTACAGGAAACCACCAGATGGCGGGGATAGTACGTCACAATGACGAGAGAGTAAGAGAGGGGTATATAAGAAATGGTGGCAAAGAAGTAAAATTGTTCACAAGCACTTTAAAAGCCTTTCAGAGCAATAATCGCATTGTTATGGCTCAAAGGAAGCATTTGGATGATTTTTTTACGTGGTTGAATTATTGGACGACTGGAATGGGGATGTACCCAGCTGGAAGTATCCGAGGAACTTGGAATCGCCCAGAGTGTCATCTCCAGGCTTTGGCAACGATTCCAAGATGATGGTAATGTGAGTAGATGTTACAGCACAGGTCGCCCTCGCGTTACAACGCCGAATGAGGACCGGTATATATATATATATTTGGCAGTTACTGCCAAAAGAAACAGACGGAGCACAGCATCAGACCTGTCTCGTCAGCTCTCTTCAGCTACAGGTACGACAGTTTCAAGGCAGACCGTGTACAGACGCTTAGGGAACATTGGTCTATATGCTCGTAGACCTCTAAGATGTGTTCCACTTACCGCAACTCACTGTCGCCTGCGATTAACCTGGAGTAGAGAGCATGCATTGTGGGCACCACAAACAGTGGTCTTGTGTGATGTTTTCCGACGAGTCCAGGTTTAGTTTGCAGTCTGATTCTCGCCAGACTTTAATATGGAGAGCGCCAGGTACCCGTTACCACCAAGAGAACACCATTATGGTGGTGCAGGGTGGCTCGTTTGGGGAGGAATTATTCTTGGTTCCAGAACTGACCTCCATGTTCAGAGTGTAACGATGACAGGCCACATCTATAGGGATGTCATTCTGGAACAACATGTACGTTTGCTTCGGGGTGCCATGGGTGCTGAATTTCTGTTTATGGATGACAACGCCCGTCTTCACCGTGCAAACATTGTAGACGAATGCCTTCAATCGGAAGATATCACCCGTATGGATTGGCCAGCATACTCACCGGACTTGAATCCAATAGAGCATGTGTGGGATATGCTTGGCCGACGAATTGCAGCCCGTCAACCCCCTCCCACATGTCTACCGGAACTTCGGAGGGCATTGCTTGATGAGTGGTGTAATATTCCCCAAGATCAGATTGATAATTTGATACTCAGCATGCCTAAGCGTTGTAAGGCCTGTATTGCATCGTCCGGGAGACATACTACGTATTAACGATCATGTTATACTGTTTTTTGTAAATAGGTTCTTTTTTGAAATTTGCTCCAGGGAGTAAAAATCGCAATTTTTATTAATTATGTCAAACATATAGCATCTTTTTTGCTCTTTACCTTTTGTTTAATAAATAGACTTTACAAATAAGTCAAATTTGTTTTGCTTCTGTCTCTTTCTTTGCCTGAATTTCATTATCCTTAATTTATGGACATGAGTGTAGGTTAATCACCATTACTCAATCTTTGCAATTTAAAGATCGAAAGTTTCTACTTTGTATTTAATACAAAAATTTGAACCATTGTACAGTGATTTATGTACATTTTCTTCAGTGAGTACAAAAGAAATAAAATTTCTTTCTTTGTTCGTTTTAGCAGTGTTAAATGAATTATATAGTGCTTGGAATAGCTAAATAAAAAAAAATGACAAAAGGCATGCCTTGCTAAAAAATTAGTATTAACCTAATAAAAGAATAAAAATTCTATTTTAAGTAAGTTTTAAATTTACTGATTCTGAAATACGTTTCTTCAATCTAATTGTCGAATCGTGTCGCAAAGATTATTGTTTTAGTAATTTGAATAATTCTTACGTTATCTGTATCTGGGAAATAACTTTTCTACTTTTTTCTGAAGGACGTGTACAGATTATTT
Source organism: Trichonephila clavipes (assembly GCA_019973935.1). Lineage (NCBI taxonomy): Eukaryota > Metazoa > Arthropoda > Arachnida > Araneae > Nephilidae > Trichonephila > Trichonephila clavipes. The sequence continues at coordinate 591,148 of BMAU01021198.1, forward strand.
AAGTAATAAAATGAATGCATATTTTATATATATGTACGAATTAATGCAAACTATGTCGTTGCTTGCTTAAAAAAGGGACGAATTATAAGGTGACCAACCGCCCTCCTTTTATAGGTTCTGTCCTTCCTTGAAAAGTGTCCTTCTACTTGTTCTCCCTTTCAAATATTTTAAAACCGATATGTTAATCTCTGTATTCAGAGATGAACCAAACATATTTCCAATATGTCGAAGACTGGTCTGAAACAAATATCACAGAAGATAACAGTTTTCAATGGTGTTATTTGACTTAATTGTAAATAAAGTGGGCAAATATAGAAGATTGTGTTGAGTTTTTATCGAAAGAAATGCCTGATATTAAAATCGATGGCAATGGTCTGTTTGAAAGACTGTGTGAATGTATATTTAAATTCTAATAAATTAGAACAATTGGAAAATCAACATGCTGAAATTGATAAAAGATGGGTGAAACCATTTCAAAAATAAACACATTCCATATGAAAATTTAGTTATTCTTGTTGAATTTACGTTGTGCTGCGCTGGAACTAATGCAGCAGTTGAAAGAGGTTTTTCAATTTGTAATGATTTTTGGATCAAGATTGAATGGTAATATATATAGCTACAGTGCTTAACATAAAATTCAGTATGAAGGATATTTCTCGCTCCAAAATTTCCAATGTATTAGAAAATGATATGTCAACAAAAAAATCATTCAATGGAAAAATACTCTTTAAAGTAAATAATTAAAAGCGTAATTAGCGTATTTTTGTTTGAATTAATAAAATGTTTCATGCATTTAAGTTGTAATTTTTTCTTAAATTTTTCATCCTCCTTTTGATTGTAAAAAAATGGTCACCTTACGAATTACCAATTAAAGTGAAGTCTTCGGGTGTATAGAATAGGTGAGGAAATGGTTTTGTGTGATAAGTTTTCCTTAATATTTTTCGTTTTTTAATCGATGAAATCCAATTTTCAGGAATAGAAATTGTGTTTACTATGAATACTTAATGCATCATCTATGTTGTAATCGTTGTGCGTTTTATGAACCTGGCGTACCAACCTACCTACCTACTTTTCACAGTTCCGTTGGTGAAAACCCAATCAAACCCTGACATTGACTTTCCCGATTCCAACGCAGCGTGGAATACATTATTGTTAGCGATGTCGTAAATCTTCCCGCCAAACAAAGCTCCATTCTAAACAAAGAAAGAACAAAAACAGTAAAATATAAAAATATTCCAGCGTAGTTGTTATGTGACAATGTCCGCCAGTAACCGTTGCGCAAGATGCTGTTGTTCGATGCGTCCAATCCTGCAAGTTGACCTTGAGACATGGCAGAAACCTTTTTTTTTCACTTTTTTTTTCTTCCCTTTCACTGGATAGTGTAGGTGAAAACCAACGCATGCTTTCCCTTTTATTTTACTTTATACCATTTTCAATTTTTTTATAAAAATTTTCTAATTCAGAGTGTGTGGGTGGATCTATTTTTTCAGCCCTACACCAAAATGAAAATTATCTTTTGCATCAGTAAATCTTATGTTCATCTATTCTGTAAAAGAATTTACGTAAAAAAAAAGAGAAAGAAATGGAAATTTGATCTAACTCTTAACTGTTCTTAATGAAAAACATTTGCATGTAGTTATTTTTGTGGTACCACAACATTTGTGTAATTATTATTCTAAAGTATCGATGCTGATTTTAAAAAATATTATCGAGATAAATTTTTTTTCTCGCAATTGAATTTTGTAAAACGTAACAAAAACGCACTGAATTGTTTAAAGAAATAACTCTATTTGTTTTAGATAAAATTTGTAATTCACATAACCATTTAATAATATCCCAGTTTATATATCTGAATTTTTAAGAGTTCGTTCGACAAGCATTTTTTGAAGATCTAATATGCAAATGAATCTAATATTCCAATGGTCCAAAGAAATTCTTATAAGTATCAACTGCTCTTAATCTAAACATGTAAAAAAAAATTTAATGTGTTTTTGTGATCAGTTTCTAACTGTTATTTATTCTTTCAATATATTTCTCTCATGGGGGGGGGGCAATTTATTATTCATCACTAAAACAAAGACTCTTTTAAAAAATTTTATCACGATTAAAAAGCAGATAAAAAAAGGACTTCCGCATTTATTCCATTACAGTGGGTGATCGGTTAACGAACATAATCCGTTCTAAGACTATGTTCACTATCCGAATTGTTCGTTAACCGATCATCGATTCACCATAGACTTACTTCTATGTGAAATCGATTAATTCGTTCTGGAGACCCTGAAAATTAAATTTTAAAAAATGTATAATTTCTTAGTAAGTTTTTTAAAAAATAATACATACATATAGTCTTGCATATTAATCAGTCCTTTTCATTTTTTGCTTATGGGGCGTTGAAGAACATGTCCAATGTCGATTGCTTCTCTATCTTTTTCAGGATTTTCCGGAAGTAATTAATAGCATTGTCGTTGTAAAGATCCCCAATCCTACTGACATCAGCTTGGTATGGGTTCCATTCTAAGACCATTGCTCTGACATACTCCCACTTTTTAAAAAGATCTTTAATGGCAGATGTCGACATTGGTCCTCTTTCGTCTTCCTCTTGTTCAGAAGGGGACACATTTCGATTCAAGTGTTCGTTATCCGAACACAAAAATCTTGCGTGAAAGTGTTCGTTAACCGATTTGTTCGTTAACCGATCACCCACTGTATTTTTCTTTACTAAGATAATATTTATGAATTTTTTCAGGTGTGCATCATTTTTTTATGCTAATATTCTGCTGTATTTTTAGAAGAAAACTGAAATAAGCGATTTCTTTTAAATGAATAACAAGTATTTTATAATTCATAGGTTATTTTCATTTAAATACTAAGCCCTTAAAAGTTATGCTGGCGTTTCCTACATTATTATTCAAAATCCGTATCCTTCAAAAGAGGGGGAGGACTCGGGTAAAAAAATCCTTTGACTGGTGCTAGCCTTCAAATATCTTCGCTTCGCTATTGACACTGGAGGTTAACTTTGTTTATGTCCCACATACCCCGATTAGCCCAAATTCAGCGTTGACTGTATTCGAAAATGAGGCAAGTTAAATGAAGCGCTTCGTCCACGTGCAAACAATTGTGCTGGAGGGGTAGGTGACTTACAACTCAATTTGAAGCGTGTTAAGTCTTCTCTGAGGCGATCGCCTTATTTCCTTTATTCTCTTTCATTTCTTTTTTCGTCGATTAAATTTATCTTCATCATCACTTGTGATTGATAAGCTGTTCCTGTTACAGAACTTCTTTATTAATCTCTGCATGCGCGACCGCTTCATTAGGCTCGCGTCCTGTATTCGTTTCATTTTCGCATTTTTCTTTTCTTTTATATGAATTTTGTAATATTATCGTTGATGTCTTAATGAGCATGTTCTGAAGCTTAGACATTAATGTTACATTTTAAAAGAAAAAACAGTCGTAAACTTGTATTACTAGTATTGTTTACGGATGAATAACTGAATTATAAAGCTAAGTTAAGAGCCGCAGTTATTTCTGAAGAGGCCGACGTTCTCATTTCTGATTCATAACATCGGGAAAGTTCATTTCAAAAGTTTATAACTTTCTGTTTTTAAGATAAGATTTAAAATATCAATTCAACACCTAATTCGGGAGGAATAAGGATCCGTTTATTGTAGTGCACTAAACACATACATTTGTTCATTTTCATTTAAGTTCCATAAGTACGAAAATTTATCTTTCTATTCCATAATGGAGCTCTATTATTATTTTTGTAGACTGTATATATATTAATATAGCAAATGCTTTTTTGTGTTAACATTTAATATGAAATTCGTACGGTTTTTGGAATATATTAGGTTGGTGCAAATGAAATATCGGATTTTCTTTACACGTGAACGTTTGTCACCCTGTTTTCGTTATGCTTTTGTTTGTGGCATCACCTCGTAAAGAACGTATTGTCCATTTCCAGAGTCGCATTTCAGCAAATATTTTCTCAAAAATGTTCCATTTTGTTTTGTTTTGAATTTCATAAGGATATAAATTGTACCTATATTCTTGTAACTTTTTATATGAATATAAACATGTGACGGCTCTATCCACATCCTTCTGATTAACAAATCCTCTTGGGAAATCTTTGTCCTTAAAAACTATTTTATTTGCAACGAACCCTCTGAAGAAGAGAACGTGATTATGTAAATTAGGTCTACTATATATAGTCAGCTTTCAAGCTAGAGGAAGAGAGAGATTGGATAGTTTTCTAGCGGAATAGGGATTAATCAAATTTATAGTGTAAAGCAGATATTTGCTATTTGATAATTGTAATAATTAAGGTGACGATTTGTCACTAGAGATTAGATAACTAAGAAGGCAGTGTATTCGAACGTGAAGCAAGTGTACCAGTATTTAAAGTCTTCTCATACTTCGTGTTCCTTGTTAATTGACTCCATATAGCTTTAATTGGGTGCATCTCTTAGTTCTGATTGATTGAACTTATGTTGTTGATTGTGTTACAAATAAATTAACTGATTTTGAACACATGGTTAGTCTTCCTTTCCTTTCTCCCACATTTCTAGGCATGGATCCGAGATCCTGACAAACTTAGTAATAATGTTGCAAAAGCTGCATGCAATATCCACCAGGCATTTGAAGAGAATATTATTAAGGATAGATAAATGCAGCTTTGGTTTAAAAAATTTCAGTTTGGTGATTTTTCCCTTCATAATGAACCGCGTGGAAGACCCAAAACATCTGTGAAAAATGATGCTCTGAAAGCATTGGTGGAAACGAATCCAACTGTACCTATTATACAACCAGCACAAAAAGAATTTAAAATTATACGCCATTTTTTATTCGGCACTACGTAATATTTCTTCACTTCAACACACCTCAACAACCTCCTGCATCGTGCGAATCAATTGAGAAATTAAATGAATTAAAATATGAAGTTTTGCAGCACTCAGCTTATTCATCACACCTGCGAGTCCTAAACTGCCGTAAAATTTCTTAGGTAATCTAAAAATTTTTGCATAAAATTGATTTCGCAAAGAATAGGCTAGAATTTTCTATGGCTATCAAAAATTTGCTCATATGCTATGTATTAAATTTTTTTAATTAATTTTAAAAACTTCTGATTTGATTTTGTATAGATAAAAATGTTTCCCTCTTAAGGTATCATTAAGAGTAAGAGAAAATAAGAAATGCCATCTAATAACAGTATTACGTAATATGCGATTTCTTCGTTTTAATATTCAATTATTATATTTTCCTGCTAACTGAAATATTAACAGTGTCCAATTAAATTAAATACACATATGTTATGAACAATAGTTTTATAGAATTTGAATTACCAAAGGAAGTGTATACATTCAAAAAAGAATGAAATTCTAAAATTTAATTTGCTAACCTTAATTCATTGAATTGTAATATGATCAGCTTTGAAATTATTTCTAAATTTTGTATCACTTAACAATATACATATTATATAGACGCCAAACAAATGTTTATTTCCAAAAAAAGACCTTAATTTTACAAGTAAAGACGACGTTATTTAAGGATTTAAAAATAAGAAAATTACTAGGAAATTCATATGAAAAACTTATATATATATTTTTAGGGAATTTAGAATATTAAACTTTGTTTTGTATTTAACTATTTTTTTATTTTTAATTAAATAATAAGTAAAAATAATGATTTCTATATTAACTTGCTTTTTTGTTATCAAGATTTTTAATTAAAAATTCTAATTCGAATAATTCCAGTTCACAGGCGTTTTAGTTTTCTAAATTTCGATTAAAACGTTATGACAAAATTAGAATTATGAAGAAAGGGTTTTTTTTGGTGGGGGTTATATTTTTAGTAGTCTTTCTTAAAACCTTAATTCAATTATCTAAATGTACGGATTTAAAATGTGTGTTAGTTTGGATTATCGATAAAAGAAACGTTTTTTTAAAGTAATGAAGTAATTTTGTGATTTGTAATTTAAATTCAAAATTCTTTGTGAAAAGAATTACTAAAAAGTCATCTTGCATATTTAAATTTAGCGGAAATAATTGCACGATTAAGGAAATAACTTTTTACATGAATATTTTAAAAAAATGCACATCGAACGCCTTTTTTTTTTTTAACTAAAAGTAAGTGTGGAATAATAATAAGTTTTTGTTTCGGTACAAGTGCATGACCTATCATGTTACTGTATATCTCACTTTTTGGTTTTAATTCCGTCAATCCAGTCAAAACAAGTGTGATCCTGTTATCTTCTGCCTGAAATCAACAGTTAAAATCAGCTCACTTCCTAGAATACAATGCACTGACGTGCCTTAAGAAATAAATGCCGCTACATCACTGTGTCCTTGTCGGGTACATTACTGTGCTTACACCACCTGCTAACAGCCAATTCAACAACAAAACTAAAATTGAAGTTTAAATGACTCAGTGCAAACCAACTTTAGCTCAAAACGAAGTGCCACAAAGTTAAACGACCCAGTCGGTGGCAACGTATCTGTTGCCATAGCAACAAACGAGGAGGACTGACCTACTTTTTCATTCCAAGGTCACTAAGCTTTTTTAATTCGTTCTTCTTTCGTTGGCTTCAAAGCTTACTTTCTTTTAGCTCTATAAAAGACGACAAATATTCTTAAATTATCTACCTTCCCAACAACTCTTAAGTTCTCGTTTTCTTTTGGGCGACAGAGAGAAGCATTTGACCTTAGATTTTTATGTCGTTGAACGTCAGCACGCAAAGGAAAACAAACTCACTTTTCGAACTGCATCAACTGAAAACATTGTCAGTAAGAAAAATTTCACTGTTGCTCCGAGATGTTTTATGTGCAAAATAAGATATATATTAATATTCAGAAAGTCTGCGTCTCTCTCTCTGAAAGAAAATGGATTTTTTTATTATTTCACTCAAAACGCGAAAGAGTTCGCATTCTACAATATCTAAGCATTTCATGAAAACAGAGGTTAATTTTAAAAATTTTTTTCACCTGAAATTGAAAACGAAATATGCTTTGTATTAATCATAAATATTTTGGGGTGGGGGGAGAAAGACTGTGCGTGCGTGTATGCGTGTGTTTGTGTGTGTGTGTGCGCGCGTGTAACAAAGTTATTTGTGGAGAATTATAAAATTAATCTCTAGGATATATTGAATTTTAATAGCTGCTAAAGGTGTCATATGAATTTTATACTTTACACATAGAGAATGATGTATATTACTTGCCTATAATATTCTCATAATTTCAATCCAATTATTTGAAAAACGTTAAATGCAATTATCTGTTACTTTCACCCATAACCTCAGCTGTCCAAGTAAAATATTGAAAGCAGTTGCTTTGGAAATATTGATAATAGTGATTACTTAATAATAATAATCTTTTTTTTTCTTGTGCATAGTACTGTTGAATTTTCATTTATAAACTGGATCATAATGAAAATGCGTCACTCGCAACAATTCACTTAACAAAAAAATTTTGATCCCATATATTTATTTGTATTATTGATACATAATAAATATTCTTCAAGAACTTTATACTTGCTGCGTAAGTTGTTCTTTTGCATTAATGAACTGTGTGTGTGTGCGTGTGAAATGACTTTTAAAATTCCGAAATTCTTCATTCTTTTAACATGGTGCTAGCGACTATCTTGAATGTTTTACCGCCATTTGACGCTCATATTTCAGTATAGTGTTTTAAATGAATGCATAATACGGAATTAACTTAAAAAGAAATATGTAGTTATGAAAATTATCGTATGAAGGTTGGTAAACATTGCAGAATAAATTTATTTTTTGATTCTAACATGTTCCACATGTCTTTCGCTTTTATTATGTTATTGTATTTCCGATTCAACCTTTGCTTTTCGGCAGAATATTGGACCATTCATAACATTCTAAGATATATTAACACCTTACATGTATATAGAAAGAGAGAATGAGTCAAACACTCAAGAAATATTGTTGAAGAATGAAAAAAAAACTACCTCCTGTACTAATATTTTGAAAGGAAAATTTCTGTGTGAAAACCTATTTCAGACAAGCTCTGAAATAGAAATAGATTATTTTATGTGATGATTCCTCTTTTCTCTTTTTAAAAATATTTGTAGTTCATTAACTTTCTTTATAATGCCACGTTTTAAATACATTTGAATGATGAACTGCTGAAATATCCGAAAAATTAAAGGATAATATTTTATCATTTCTTCGTCTTCAAAATAAAAATTTTGGATAATGAGAAAGAATTATTTCTTAACCCGTCCAAAACGATGATGAACGTTGAGTAATGCGCCTCACATCCTAGAGTTTACTTAAAAAAATCATAAAACACAAAATTTTTGAATAAAATTAAACTACCATCTTTTTATTCATTTGTTGACTACAATTAGGTTTCATGTGAAAGTTTAAGACGGCATTTATCACAATTGCGTAATATAGGTTTCTCAACTTTCATCTCAAGCTGAAAAATACCTATTTATCCTTTCATGACACTTTTTTAAAAAAAAAAAAATATTTGTTACAGCGTCATTTCTTCCTCTGACTCTGTTATTGATCTTGAAACAGAACTTTGTTTACCCAACGCGTTTTGAATACTAATGAAGACTGATGTACAATTTTTCTGTATTTAATGCAATACAAATATATCATTCATCTCTCTTTTTAGCTCTTCTATAAAAATAAATTATTTTGAAAATGATTTTGCACAGAAGTACTTTCTCTGTTGTCCTCTTCCTTGTTGTCTTTTATTGTATGTTTTTTTTGTTGTTAATTAGACTTATCGATGTTTTTCGTTGTATACAAATTAGATAGATTAAGTTTTCTTTTAATTATGACAATACCACTTTCTATTTTTGCATTCTTTATAAAACATT